>ML677382.1:10307665-10378184 GCA_007922305.1 Dermatemys mawii
GAAAGCTTATGCTCTAAAAAAATTTTAGTTAGTCTTTAAGGTGCCACAGGACTCTTTGTCACTCATACTTAACATAGAACACTATGGATGGGAAGAAAATTCAAGTTCCCCCCAGAAGCCCCATCCATCTTCAGCTACAAACTTTACCTACCCCAGAGCTGGCATTTCATGGGAGATCACCTCTTCCATAAAACATTAGTGGGAGAGTATTCTGGTGCTGCTTCTGAAGGAGATACAAAACATCTCACTGATTTGTGGTCATTAAAGAGCCAATGGCATTCTTGGCAATAGTTGGAGTATCCTGGCTAAATTCCAGCTGGGGCGATTCCATTCTGCCTCTTTCAATTCCCCCTGCGATTTCAACTAATCACAGTATCTCCCTTTACTTCCTCTCCTAACCTGCTATGGAGCGTGACTGTGAGCTGTTAAAATGACTGACCAGAGGTGGCTACACTTCAGAGGGAAGAGAAGCGATTCCGGCACAGTTACTTTGCAAAGCTCTTGGGATCGGTCACGGTTACAAATGTGGAAGACCCCTTTGCTGATCCAGCCCATGTTTGCAGGATCAACTCCAGTTGAGCTGGATGTGCAGGCTATGCGAAGACTTTCAACAGCCTGAGGTGAAAACCCCTTTTTTAGCATTCAACCTGCCACCATTTTGATCTTTCTTTTCTAACGCTCCATTGTGCCCAGGCTTATGCCCTTGCCCTGTACTGTAAACAGATTGCTTCCCCAGCCCCATTCTGCTCTTCAGCTATCTGGATTCCAGAATCCAGTTGACACGTGCAAGCTCCTTTTCTTTCCTTCTCCCCCTCCCTCTGGAATTGGACATCGTTGTTCCATTTTGGAGACGATTGTATACAGAGAACCATCGAAACGGGAAACAAAGGAGTTATTACTCCCCAGAGCCCGGCAGCTGGGAACGGGGAGGGTCACGCAGGGAGTTGTAGGCAGATTGTGACAGAGACTGGGGGGTGGGAATGGGACAAACGAAAGGGGAATAAGAGGCATATGGGGAGGAAGAGAGAGTCCCGAGAGAAGAGGGGTGAGAGTCTCAGTGCTGCAAAGTTAACCGCACTGGTCTGGGGGTTGTGTAGCCTTTGGTTCAGCACTGACACGCTTTGGCAAGGGAGGCCACCAGAGCTGTCAAATCCTTCACCAACGTGCCCATCAATTGTATTCAGCTCTCCCCGACCCGCACTGGCATTTTAATTACTGTTGGGTAAACTAATTTGTACAAATGAAGGCAACTCTGCCTAATAGAATATGCAAGCTCTCTGACCTCTGACAGGCAATGACACAAGATACAAAGGAGGCAGAGGAAGGCTTTTTATCGGAGCCTTATTACTCTCTATTACTCCAATTAGTCAAGCTCCAGTGCTTCTAATTGGGGGAAAAAATTGCAATTAAATCAATTTTTGATGGGCTGAAAGTGGGTTACCGAACCGCCCTGCCTGTGAAACATTGATATTATAGCAGCAAAGGTCAAAGTCTTTGTCGACACCTGTGGGGCCCCCGCCTTTCCACCCCCTTTCCCCAAACCACTTGGTGCTGTCCCCTACACACAGCCTGCTAAGCCTGAGCGAATCATTAGAACATGTCACATCTGATCGCTGCTGCTGCCACTAGCCGACTAACCTAATCAGTTGACATTGTTATAGAAGGTAACTCCTAAAGCATGAATATAGTGCTAAGGTCACACAAACTCAGTGCAGTCCCTGCTGAAGAGCTGGGGAGGGGAAAAAGAAGGGGAGGCTGGGGGACGTAGCTGCAACAGTAACAACATAGTGAAAGATGGGAGGGGAGGAAAGAAGTGGGGGGGGAAATCTGCGTAGGAGATTCCAGCACCTTGGAACATGAGGCTTTCTCAACAGGACGGACGCACACAAAAGGGAGGGATGCAGAACAGCCCGGGAGAAAGGAGGCTGCTTTCTCTCGCTGTCACTCACCGACACAGCAGCCTTTAATTTTATTGATTAACTCCGGCTTTCCCACTCCACATGGAAGGGCATGCAGCAGTAGTCCAACGGCAGCGACTGCGTCAGATGGACACCATGGCGGGCTCTCTCGATTTCTCACACAACAGGAAGCATTGGACTGATTGTAGGCAGCAGCACCCATTCAGAAATCTACAGCTGAATTCAATCAGCACATTTGCATGTGCAAACTGGACTGTTATGAAAAGCTCATCTCCATGCGCCACGCACCACTGGTGTGTTACTGTAGGGTGGGTCATGAGTGCAAAGCTGCAAGTATTAAGTGCTAAGCGCTCGTGCGTCGTCAATGCAGATCTCATTGCTAGCTTGCAGCTTAGCACTCGTGATCCACTCTACAATAGCACTGGCGCATCACGTGTGTTATGGCAAGGTTGATTTTGAAGGCAGGGTCCTGCACAGTAGTGTGATGTGGTACGACTACTCAGGAGAGCGGGGCCTCACACAGTGCATTACTGTAGAGTTGCTGATCGCCTGATACAATTTATTTAAGCTGCAGAGATATACAGGAGGTCAGACTACATGATCTGGTGGTCCCTTCTAGTCTTAAACACTATGGCTCGGTGGCTCTTGCAGAACACAGCTTCCCATCTCCTCCACGGTTTAGGGCACACCTTGCATAATCAAGCACATGCTCTAGTCCTCCAGTGGTTCCCAGTCCCCTTCCTTCCACTGCCAGTTTAAGACCTTGGTCTAATCTTCCAAGTCCAAGCCACTAATACCTCAGGTCTCAGCTACAGTGGAGACTGCATCCATAGCGATGAACTGCAGCTCTTAGGACACTTGTGGTCCTCTGGGACAATGCAGATCGTAAAACCCTGAATGAAGGGCGTAAGAATGGAGGACAGGACAAGCCAAGCCAAGGATCCAGCTGTGGAGAGCTTCCAGAGGACACTGCACAAGTCCAGAACCCAACCACTGCAAAGCCTTCCACTTTGATGAAGCTTTTCCTCCGTGACCAGAACATTCACAACCAACACACCCCAACTTCTCTAAAGAGCAACCTAATCCAACCAGGGCTTTCTAAAGTTGCCAGAGAGAGTCCTAAAAGTGCACTAAAGCGGTGGTTCTCAAACTGTGCATCACAACTCCATTTTGATGAGGTCGTTAGCGCCAAAAGCCCCAGGCCAGCTGAAGGCCCAAGCCCAACGACCCCAGAGCTGGGCTGAAGGCCCAAGCCCCGAGCCCAGCAGACTGAAGGCAGAGCATCACAATTTTTTCTGGTGGGGGGTGACAATTATTTTTTTAATCCAAATGGTGTCACCAGCACAAAAAGTTTGAAAACCACTGCACTGGAAGCTTTTCTATTGCCAGTCTAATCAACACAGAAGGGGCCTAAAATGACAATAGAGAATACACGCATACATATATAAAGTCTACCAAGTCCCCTTAATCAGTAAGGAACTAACTGAAATATATTCAACAGAGAAATAAAGGCAAATTTTAATGAAACCCTCTAGCATAGAGAATGGCCAAGTTACTAAGCAAAGGTGATGGCACAGAGAAAAGAGGATATTTCCCTTATCCTGCACTATGAACAGAAATATGCCCTTCAGGCTCTCCTCTGGTGCCCGCTCAAGTTAATGAGAGATTTTTCCCCCCATTAAACGCAGCAGAGGACAGCAGGTGAACAGGCTTGAGCCGCCCTCCTGCTTCCAACAAGGTGACCTCACGGGAAGCGTGGAAAGGCACAGCAGCAAATGAAAAGAACTTGTTAGTCCTTTGATCTTGATTCTCCACACCCACTGTGCTATGCTCAGACAGAGTGAGTTTCCCCTGCACAGAAGGGAGTCTCCAGAAGCCATCTTTGGCCTGGTTAAGGCCACTTTGTGCAGCATAACTAGCCCTGGTGGTCCTAGTGGACCAGAGAATCATTAACACTGGGAACTGTGACAAAGGGTCATCAATGGGAAGGGTAGCTATACTGAAAGCTTGGCAGCAGTTAGTGGGCCCAGTTACTCCTCTACGGAAAGAAACAGAACAGAAGCCTGTTTAGGACAAGAAAAATAGGAATGAAAATGCTGGATGAGTTGACGACACATAATAGAACTGGCCAGAACTTGGAATAGGCTAGCACCTGCCTGCCTGCACAACTTCCTTCACTGCTCTGCCAATGCATCTCCAGTTTCAACAACAGCAGCGCCTGCTTCACAGCGTTGGGTTCCCCACAACTCTCTGCCAGCGCACCTCAATCCGGATCCACTCATTCCAGGGCTCGGGCCCCAAGCACAGCTCCACCCATGCACCTCAAACTCAGCCTGTAGCCCCCCCTTGGCATTCCAGTGCTGGGCCTCTAGGACAGCCCAGTTCTCTTTTCATTTTAATTTGCTTGGCAAAGGATTTCTGTGTTATTTATCACCAAAGGGTGGTGGCAGCTGGAGCCGAACGGCACGACGGGTCCCATGAATGGAACGATGGATGCTGGGCATGTTAGAAGTTGCTCCCTGAAGCCCTACGCAAACGTCACCGTATTTCCACAGCCAGCCAGCCAGCTCGGGGTTGAATCGCGCTCCCCGACATGCATCGTAAATTGCACACAGCGAAGCTACAGAAGAGCTCTGCCCAGTTGCTATCGGCATCCCGTCCGGGACTCTCAGCGTAAAGAGGAACCAAAGCATGTGCAAGGAGACCGACTGAGCTCTCAAAATTTACAACCTCTTCTCCCCACAAGAGGAAACGCTGCGCTCCGGTAGGGAGCACTGAAGACATGGGCATGGAGAGACAGGCTAATAACTCATTCTCACATTGCGTTCTGCCCCGTGCGCAAGGCTGGAAAGCTGGTCCCCAGGATGCGGGCATTTGCATTTCATACTGAGAAGTACATTGTGGAGATGCTGGAAAAGCCATAACCTGGAGGTCTAAGCTGGAACAGAGAAGTCTCACATTCCAGGCTAGACTCCAGTCCATTCAAGAAACGAAACCCTTGCTTCATTGTTTCCTGGTCGGTTTAATGCAGATAGAGTTGTCATCTTTACCTTTCCATGCCTCCTTTTCTTCTCTTTCGCTGTCTGAGTCGTTCTCTTGGTCTCTAGCTCCCATCACTTTGTCCCTCTCCGGATCTCCATTCCTCAACAAATATTCAGAAAGCCATGGACAGGCAGGCCAGAAGAATCTCCACATAGCCCATTCGCTCTGGCCCCCAGCACTGGGAAGGACAGGACCTAATATTATTCCTATGCGCTGATTAACAAAACCCCAAATACCTCCAACCTCAGGGCCTCAACCGTCTCCAGCAATAATTCATCCCAGTGCTGCATCATTCTCCTACTGCTCCATTTTCCTTCGGTCTGTGCCTGAATGCTCCCAGCCTCCGGCTTCAAGCCACTGCTCTTTAATTCACCATCCCCCATGCTAAGCCCGTTCCTGCATGCCTCGCTGTATTTGGGAACACTATTCACAGGGAGAAACCATACATTTGGCCCTGTAGCCTGCAAGAAGCTAGTTAGCCAGTGTAATTCCTGTTGGACTGCAACAGCCATCAGGTGCTACTCAAGCTCTCCCTCCACAATATGGAAGCCCCTTACATGTGGCTACTGAGCCATAAAGGCACTACCCTCGCTGCCTGGAGGTCTCTCCCCAGCAGTCTCCTCTCCTGCAATACCAGTAAGGAATCAGTCCATGTAGGCGGACTAGAATGGGTGTCCAACAATGGGTGGCACTTGATTTCATTTTTCGCAAGGGCAAACTTCAGTTGTTTGCATTTATTGTATTCCTTTCTCTCTCATGCTCCCAGATAGCGTGTGCCTTTTTAGACAGTAAAGTTCAGAGGAGGCCATGTTTGGACAGCACCCAGACAATGGGGACTTGACCTGTTCATCTGGGAGCTCTTTCACAAGAATCTCTCTAGGCAGTGCTCATCACCCTTCTATCACCATGCTTTAGAATGTCTAAAAACTCCACTGGTAGGATCTGCCCACACTAATCCTGCTTCTAGCTGGAAATAGGTACTTAAATTCATACATCAAAACTATTCTAAAGAGAAAGTTTATCATACATGTATACAAAGTCTGATATAACTAGTTTTCATCTATGGCTTGAAGATCTTGCAGAGCCTTGTGGTTGTTTTCAACAGAATGCATGTACTCCTATGGCATCTCCAGCCTCCTGTCCTCAGCCACAATCCGACAAAGTCTTCTCCAATCCTAATTTAAGTCCTCTCTCCCTCCCAGCTTTAAGAAATGGCAAATAACTCCTAGGCAGGATATCCAATTCCACTTCATCCCATACCCACCTCCTCCTCCTCCATCTTGTTGGCCTCTTCCATGCCTCACCTCTTCTAACCCACCCCCTTCCTAACCCTTCTTCCCTCACCCCAAAAAAACAGGTATTCCACTCTCCCATCTTCCACTATTTCCCTCATCAAAACTAAGATGTCACTGCATTTACAAAAGGAGACATGTTCTTAACCAAATGTGAGACTAACTTGAGTATTTCACCCTGGTGCTGGTTTGAGTGCCAAGTACAGAAACACTACAGAAAAACCTGCACAAAAATGGTCCCACACAGATACTCCTTTCCCCATCCCCATCACCAACTCCTTTAAGTAACCCTGGCTTTCACCTTGGACATATCCACTGAAGTTATGGCTTGTAAATTACACATAACGAAGTCACACCTCTTAGCTGGGAAGCCACACTCAAATCCATCAAAGTAAATAGGAATAAGTTACAGTAAACTACGCAATATTTGTCTCAAATTATACCTACATATCTAAAATCAGATTTTTGGAAATCAGGAAAGGCCATTAGAGTTTGCCTCCATTGATCTGCCCTCTCCTCGCAATCGCCTTACTTCCCAACCCCATTAGTTTGCTTATTGACCTTACGGTCTGTTGTGATATCTGGGCCTACAAATTGACTCTACTTGCGAGCTCACCTGTGAAAAGTGCGTGGAAGTTCATAAAACCTCACAATAACCTGTATCAAATGTCGATGGGAAAAGATGCAAAAAAGTGAGACAAAAAGATAATTAGTCTTAAAAAAAAGTCCTCTGCTATAACTCCAGGACTGTGTTAAGATCATGCCTGGGAAACAAGAACAGCGTGAAACTGAAAATCAATGAACCAAAACTGGTGTGTTGGAAATTAGGTCTAACTGGTGGAGAAAATAATGATGGGATGGGCCATTCCACCCATCATTCCCTTTTGGGGGCCTTAAAGAAAGGAGAACAATGAGGTGCTGAAGGAAGCTTCACCATCATGGCTATCACCCGCACTGTCCCCTGGAACCCCAGTCCGGCATCATCCTGATTCTGAGAGATGTTCTAACCAGAGCAGGCCAGGGAGAGGGACCCAGATGACATCACCACCTCTACTGGTTCCAGCTGAATCCCAAACACAGTGGGAGATGTGAGACTCTCTCTTCCCACCACCACCTTCCCCCTGGTGAGAGTCCTCTTTCTTGCCTACCTTATTTCTTCTCTTTCCCATCCCTCTCCATTTGCAGTCCGTGTCATAAGCGTTTGGCTTAGCCAACCAAGATTGCTTATTTTGCAATACTGCTGTGAGCCTGAGATCAGAAAGGCAATTAAAACCTATGCCCTAAACAGCCCTATATTGGCATGAGTTTGCCAGGTCTCAGAGTGGCTGATCAGACTGGGCTCATGTTTTTCCAGCAGTGAGGTTGGAAGTAAGGGTCAACACTAGAGCCAGAAGCTGCATTTTCCACCTTTTCTGTTCTTTCCTCTTGTGAGTGTTTGATTTTTTCTGTTTTGTAGGAAATGGACTTGGATTTTAATAGCCACAACAGCTCCAGCTGAACTCAACTAACTTTTTCTGTTTTCCTTAAAAAGGACAGCTATTACCATCTTTGATACCCCCTGTGAAACAGTCAAACAAGGGGATTTTTCCTTCTAAAAATCCTCTCCAGCCAAAGGGGAAGGGAACGAGGAATGTTAAAATAAAAGCCTTCACTAGCACTTCATATTTCAAATTCTTTAACTCCTCCCCCCACCCCTTTGCTGTATCTTTAACAAAAGATTTAAAGGGGGATTTTTAATGCTGTGTTTGCCATGGTCCTAAGCAGACGGAGGTCTCTGTGCACCGGAGCCTGAATCCGGTTTAAAGCTGTTTAATGTTGGACAGTGACTTGGTTATGTTAACACCTTTAGTCCATATATTCCATCTATATTAATACAAAGGGCCAGTCCATTTTCAAGATTTTGCCAACACTTAACACATCTCCACACAAATGCTGTGTCAATGGAGTTACGGCTGAAAACATATCAGTATCTGACATGTTAAAACAGGGATAGGCAACCTATGGCACGGGTGCCAAAGGCAGCACATGAGATGATTTTCTGTGGCACTTGCATTGCCTGAGTCCTGGCCACTGGCCTGGGGGGCTCTGCATTTTAATTTAAAAAAAAACCTTATTTACTTTACATATAACAACAGTTTAGTTCTATATTATAGACTTATAGAAAAAGACCGTTTAAAAAATGTTAAAATGTATTACTGGCGCGCAAAACCTTACATTAGAGTGAATAAATGAAGACTCGGCACCTCACTTCTGAAAGGTTGCCGACCCGTGTTAAAACCTCCTTACAAGTCAGTTGTAGTTCTCAAATAACTACAAGACTGAATTTCTCGGGTTTCTAGTGTCGATGTTAAACTGAAAAGAAACCTAAATGTAAGGAAGTAGGGAAACGAAAGGCCAGGGATGGCACGCAAAAACCCTTAGCTCTGCTCTGTAACACTGCAGCAGAAAAACAAAGTGACAGAGGGAGCCTTATTCCTCCATAACAGCTACCCTTAATCCACTAGTGTGCTCTGTGCACTGTCCACAGAGTCATCTGAATAACCTCCCAGGAAATAAATCACACACCAAAGGCCACTCTCCAGTCATCAGTATGGTGCCTCGTGTCACTAAATACACAGGCACTGGTAAAGACAGGGTCACCAAACCCACATCCAGACAGAAACCTCAGTCCCAAGTGAGCAGGGAACCTGAATGCAATAATTCCAGTGCAGTTCTATTGCATTTCCTGAGGGTGGTATTTTTAAAAGATAAAACTAACAGTAACCAAATTTCATCACGTCACACTATGTGCTGAATGCCAGCAGAATGCGGCACCCTAGCCAAGGTGTGGAGAAATCACTTGTTCCACATGCACTGTCCAGCATTGCATGAGGTGAGGCAGGGTCCCTCCAGACCACTACATATCTCCTTCAGATCCCAAAGCACTCAGCCCCCGATACCCACCACAGCCACTCGCTCCCTTCCTCCTCCTCGCCTCACCCCCCAACACCCTCTTTTCCCTTCCCTCCTCCTTCCCCTAACCCCTCGGGGCTCAGATCCTGACACCCACCTGCTCCCCTCCCCGACTCAGCGCTTAGACCCCGACTCCCACCCTCTTCCCCCACCCCCCCATGCTCAACTCCCAACGCCCACCACATCCACCTGCACCCCACCTCTGGGACTCAGCTCCCAATGCCTACCACACACAGACACACCCACTTCCCCTGGGCTCAGATTCCAATACCTACCAAACCCACCTGCTCCCCTCCCACCCTCGGGGGTCAGCCCCTGACTCCCACTCTCTCCCCACATCAGGGGTCAGACCCGACACCCCCCCACTCTCTTCCTCCCGAACGCCCATCACACACACACCCATCCCTGCCCATCACGCACCCACAGTCTCCAGCAGCTCCCCACTGGCTAACCACTGTTGCCCTCTCTCACATACTGCATCTCCGACAGCACCCTGAGCCCCGCTCATCCCTCCCTAGCGAGTCCCAGGGCTCAGCGCCCAGTGCCCACACACACACAGGCGCACAAAGACTCTGAATTACGTCTTTCCAGTTTCCCAAGCCTGCCCAGGTGTAAAGCTCCAGTGATTCCTTTTTCTTTATTTACTTGTCATTTTCCCTCTCCCCCAGCCCGCTCCCCCAGGCCTGTTCAGGCCACACAATGAGCCGAGAGGTTGGGGTATGCATTGAGACGCAGAACCATGCCTTGCAGCCGAGCTCCCTCTCATGAGAAAAGCAGGGTCGGGGGGGGAGCTGTCCAATTCTAAGAAACCGTTTCTAACACCCCTATCCCCTCCCACGAAATGATTTCCATTAATTGCCTGGTGGGAATGACTTATTGGGGGGGGGGGGTTTCTCCCCCCACCCTTAATTGGTTTATTGAAGTTTAACAGGGCTTTCACCTGCAGAAGCTGGTAATTATTCCCTTCACTTCGCACTCATACCTGTAGCTTCACACTTAGCCCCGGACTCGCTCGGCAGGGAGGGTTTTGTTCCATCTAACTGCAGTCCCCACACAAATGGCCCCAGCAGCAGGAGAACGAAGCAAAGTGGTAATTTCCAGCCCAGCGTAATTAGCCACGGTCCTTTCAGCCATGGCTGTGAATGGCAGGGTCTGCCGGAGAGGGTGCGCCCTGTGGGAATGGCGGGCTGGGGGCTCTGCTCAATAGGCATACAAAAGCGTTTCAGGGATCCAGTCTGGTCCACACTGGAGAAGGGGGTGGGAGCGGGCGGGCAGACTGGCAGAGCAGTGACCCCTCAAACCATGGAGTTTACTCAGCCAAGGCCATACTGAACACCCGCAATGCGCCCCTTCCCTGGCCTTCAGCATGGGCAGCAGCAGAGACCCCCGCAACAGGGACAAAGGAAGAACTCCTGAGACGAGCCCACTGGGAACACATGGGGGTTAACAGTCCTACAGAGAGCCCTGTTGTGTGTACCCTCAATTCCAAGGTCCAGCGTTTCTGAGCATTTCAGTAGCTGACTGTACTGCAGAGGAGCCAGGCCTGTGAGGAATGGAGGAGAAGACGGGTCCCATACAGGACAGGGACGATACGTAGTCTGGGAATTAGTGACAACTCTCAACCAAAGAGTACCAAGGGACCTGGGAGCAGGTTGCTTTACATCCTCCAACTTCTGTCCCCAGATCCCTGGTTCCCATCTCCAATCCAGCTTTTTGCTTGGTATGGAGCTGGAACTCAGAGAGATGCTACACATGAACTCCTACTGCCTTGTTTCACTAAGACAAGGCGGTGAGGTAATGTCTTTTATTGGACCAGCTTCTGGTGGTGAGAGATACACAAGCTTCCAGCCTCCAAAGAGCTCTTCTTCAGGGCTGGAAAACACACTCTGAGGGAATGTCTACCAGGCATAAAAGCCCGGCAGCACAGCTGCAGCTGGCCTGAGTCAGGTGAAATATTCCCTCTAATTTTTGACAGACCTTGTCTGCAAAAACTGTCTTCTGTGCAAATTATTGTGCTTTTGTGCAAATTCTTCTGTGCACAGTGCTTTGCCATGTGCGCAGGGTTTAGGATCTGTGTGTGCGCGTACACACACACACTTTAGAGGGAACAGTGGTCAAGTGACTCAGGCTGTGGGACTGAAAATTGTTGTGTAGACATTCAGGCTCTCGAGACCTTCCAGCTTTGTAGGATCCCAGAGCATGGGCCTCATCACTAGCCTGGAAGTCTACCCAGCAAGGAAAGCACCCCGCAGCCTGAGTCACCTGGCACTATAGGCCAGCTACAGGTCTCTCTTTGCTGTGTGGACACACCCTTAGTGTCTAGCCAAGTTATGAATGTATGTTCCCAGGCTCCTCTTTTCAAGATGTTGGGCAGGTTTCCTCAGAGGATGAGGACCAAGAGGTCAGAGATAGAGCGATTGTTTTGTGAAAAGCGTTCGCCCACAGGTGACAGGGTATTTTTGTCTTTTATCATTTTGCTGTGAGAGAGTTCATCTGAGAAGGTTCCTGTGGTGGGTTCATGGAGGATGAAATTGTAGAGTATCTTTCAGAGTTGTTTGGGGAAGGATTTGATGATATATCTTTAAATTACTGCATAAACTGTGGCATGGGGTCTTCTCTGTGTTCTTCATAATAGGTGGTGTTGGAGAGCTCTCAGGTGGCCTCATTAATGTAGTCATCACTATCATGGCGCCCCCTTTGTCTGCTGGTTTGTTCACCATCTGCTGACTGGATTTCAGGGACTGTCTAGCTGTCCTCTTGGCTGTGGAGAGGTTGTGGTGGATGTGACGTACGTTAAGGATTTCATAGTCAATTTTTTTCCTAAAGCAATCGATGTGATAAAGAATGTCATTTTGTCCATTGTGGGGTATCCAGACAGATGATTCCTTCTTCTCGTGACTATTGCTGGGAACTGGCTATTGTGGGTGGTCACTTATGACACAATTTTTTAAGGCAGAGTCAGTGGAACAATTCTTCCAGAGCTCCACATGTTAGTATGTCACCAGGGTCTGTTGTGGGGCTGTTTTACTGAGTCACTTTTCAGAGTGACACCTCACTTATCTGGCCTTCGTTCCACTGGCTTCCTGTCCTGTGGGATCTAGATATTCCTAGAATTATAACTCATTAAAAACTATCTGAAACCAACATACTTCAAAACAAATGTAGACAAGACAAATCACACAGCTTTCAGACGCATTCCTTCCCACCTCTGGTTGGGAATATGTCAAAATTTAGATCACTTATCTATAGGTATTTAAAATGTGCCCATCACCATGGTATTTACGCACCACTGTGGTTACCTAAGCTCCTCACTCAGCATTTTGTAGACCTATAGCTATAGGCAAGTTTTAAAAAAAAAAAAAAAAAAGAAAAAAAGATGCCTCCGCCCCCCTCAGAGCTGGTGGTCCTAATCAATTCGCAAAACCTGTCTGTTTCTCTGGGATTTTACTGCCTTTTCTAAGCAGCACAAGAGCAGAAGCAGCACAATCTTGCCATATTATGAAGTTCTAAGAATCTAATATAGCAGCCCTTGTGGTTCATGTCTTCCACAAGCAAGCAAAAGATGCCCTCATTGGAATACTCATTCCCTGTCATGACCATATACTCAGCCTCAAGGTGAACTGGGGCCCCTCCATGTTTCACTGCAATGCTCAGTGGGTTATCCAGTAGTGGTGAAGAGGGACCTCCAGAAGTGAGCTCCAGATAGCTAAGACTCATCTGCAGGGGGGTGGGTTGGACAAGTAGGGGGAAGGGTAGAGATCTTCAGAGGAAGTCCCTAGAAACCAAAACATTTAGTAGCCAGGCAGGCAGGGAGATTGAACATCTTAGGCACTGTGTTTTGGTTTGTCTGTCCCCAGCAGCTCCCCATAACAGTGTTAGGTAGTACTTGTACTATGCCCTGCACACAAACACGATGATTAGCAGTGTAATCCCACCAGCAAGCTAACCATTTGCTCCAGGGCACACGAAGCATCAAACATGAAAGTTTTACAAAACTCTTTTGTTATAGAACCTAAAACCGAAGGGGTGGATTCTGCTAGGTTCCGTGGACCTCCAGCTCCTCTCGAAAACGACATTCCCAGGATTGTTGTTCTTCAAAAATGTCAACAAAAGCAGGGTTTTAAAAAGTAATAATCTGCCATGACAATAAATGACTAAACACCTATTCGTCTTGTGCTAGTGACAAAGACTCAGGAAGTGAAAGTTACTATAAGCAGAGTGTGACACTCACCGGCCTCGTATCACTACCCAGGCCAAGCGAAGAGCCGAAAGCAAACCCGCCATCAACAGGGTACAGTAAATTATGCAGCCTTGCCTACTCTCCTGATCTTATCACAAATCTTGCAATATCTAGTGTTTTCCTTAAAGCTCTATGCATTTCCTTAAATGCTTGGAGTCAAGGGATTAAATGACACTTTAAGCTTTAATGAAATAAAACTTAAGTTTCTATACTTTATGGTTGTGGAGAAAGGCTCATGTCATGCTTTTAAGGCCTAAGGAGTCAGAAACCATAACACAAAGCAAACTCCCAGAGTGTCTCATTTTAAAAAAATCTCATGATTTTGTGAAGACTGGCATGATTTCTGAATGCTTATGGATGCTGATTTTTTAATATTCTCTTAGGTTTAGTAATTGACAGTGTTATGAGTATGCAGTGTTGGTATAACCATGTTGGTCCTAGGATATTAGGGAGACAAGGTGAATGATGTAATATCTTTTATTGGACCAACTTCTGGGGAGAAAAAGAGAGAGACTTTCGAGCTACAAAGTTTGTCTCACTCACCAATAGAAGTTGGTCCAGTGTTACTAGTAACAAGTTTGTTCTGGATTTTTTTGTTTTATTTTAATTATGCTATGAGAGCTAGTCAAAAGTTTTCCATTAAAACATGTTTGATTGAAAAGGCATTTTCTGTCAAACAAAAAAACTGGAAAGTTCTTGTTTTCATGTTTATAGGGACACCTAATAACCACAAAACGTTCAGTTTAAAAAATTTTTAAGTTGTTTTTCAGTTGCAAAACACGCTTTTTCTTTTTCTTTTTTTTTTTTTTGAAAAGTGAAATTTTGACCAAAACAAATTAGTTTGATGAAATTTTTCATGGGAGTCAACAATTTTCCAACCAGCTCAAGCAATCATCATCAGCCAGCCAGCAGACAGAACCACTGGGCAGTCATTTTTACTATACATAATGGGAACAGATGCAGGAGACTGTACTAGCTCCAGGTTTACACAGAATTATTTTATCGTTGATCCCAAATTTCTTCCACCACTCCATGATACTCACGTCATTCCCAACGGAAGAATAAAAGACTTTCCCCCTGCTGGATAAGAGTATAGGGCTCAAAAAAGTCTTAAGAAGCAAAATGACCAGAAAGGTTAAAGGTAATTAGGGTATGTGTGTGTATATATATCACACACACGAATCCCAAGACAACGAAGCATGGAGACATAGGTGATCCTATGGAGGAGGTGAGCAAAGCCTCATCTGTTTTCAACTCAGGCATGAAATGACTGCTAAAGCCTTCCTGCTCCGATCATAGCAGCCCTGGCTTCCCTCTTCCATCAGTGCTACGGAGATTAACACATACACATCCAGGAAAGCCTCTTCCCGCCAGTTCTCCAGCTTCTGGAAGGGGAAAGTCTAACGGCGTTCATAGTTTGTGAACTTTTTCCCTTTTCCCCAGTTGCTAACCTGGAGGCAGAATCCTCTTCTCATGGCTGCCTTGCAGGCTCCCTTGCTTATTCTCCATGCTCACTCCACCTGTGGAACTTCTGACATCGGAGGAAGTTCTGCATATAAGAAGAGTGCAGAATATGCAAGGGAGATCTGCAACACAGGTTGCAGAGAAGAACCATGCCCCGCATCCAAAGATGGGCTACTGAGCTAATGAATAATCGAGGCACCAGGATACATATTAAATAACTCTGCCTGGAACAGCCAGCTACTGGCTAATACAAAATGTTTGGGTCTGACACTGCTCCTGCTGAAGTCTATGAAAGTTTTGCAGCGGGCGTCAGTGAAGCTAGGACCAGGCCCTTTACCTCTAACAACCGTCAGGGATACAAATTGTGCAGTACGTGAACTAATGCAGATCAACAGCATGGGCCTGGTTCAAAATGCCTCAATAGCTGCATCTGCAGTCATGTGCTCTGGTGTCACTGAGCCATTTTAACTGATTCACTGCTTTGAAATGGGGACTCTCCAATGACTCCTGTATTGCTACCAACGCTCGATCAAAGTCAGGGACCTCAAGGGGCCGGCAGCTTTGATAACCATAATCCCACCTGCTGCAGCCAGCAGCTTTCAGAGCCACAATCCTGAATATGTGATATATACTCTACTGCCACGGGTTACAAAGCCCTTCAATGCTGCTGCAGGTGAACTTTAAGGCAGAACCGACTTCTTATTTCTCATGAGCATCCCCCACCCCAGGATTTCAAGGACATAAACAAACAATGGCAGGGTTCTAACCAGCAGTGCCTTCACTACACACAGTCCCAATGAAATCAAGTCTGGGTGGCATAAGTGAGTCCCAATGCCAAGCAAAATAGGTGATTAGTTCTGTAGTGCTCAATACAGGGGAGTACGTCATCATAGAATATAAGTTGCTAGTTAGCTTGCACACTCCTCTGAAAAAGGCCTTCCAAGAGAAATAGTCTGGGAGGGATGCTCAGGAGGTAGCAGCTTCTACAGCCCAGCAAGAGGTCAGTTACTGGTGAAATCAATTCATAATGGTGGCACATTTTGGGTGGGGAGGAGGAGGAGCACAGAAAAGGTGTCAAAATCCAGAATTTTTTCCCCCTGAATCTAAAGTCTGCCCCCTTGAAGTAGCACAAAACAACCTGACAGGGTCATCCCATTGTCACCCCACGATGCTGCTGCCTTGTGAAGCAAACAAGCAATTTGCCCAAGACAAAAAATAATAATCTGGGAATGTTATAGGCAGGGCTGGTGGCACCACTTAAGGTCGCCTGACTCTTCCCATTGTAAGACGCTGTTTTCAAGTTGCTTGAAGTCTGGTAAGCTTTAACCATTTGGGCTGAAGTTGTCCATGTTGGGTATCCGCCTCAGAGTCAGTATTTCTTGAAAATGTAAACAAAAACAAGTCATCCAGTTCCACGAATGAGAAAAGGAAAAACACGTTGCTTCGGCCATATTACAAATTCTGGCAACCTTGTCTTTGAAAAGCTCAAAAGCCCCCACATTTTGGAGCTGGGACTAGAACTTTGTCGGGGGGTGGTCTGTGTGTCAGGGATGTGCTTTTTGCCATCTCTGAGAAAATTCACCCAATTTTGACTAAGCCTTTGGGAAACAAAAAACATCGCCCTGGGGCTGAGCAGGACTTTCCCTGCAACTGGAGTTCTGCTGCAGGCCCATGTCAAGTCCAGGCACCTAACAGAGCATTTCCCTCTAGTGCTGACCCACACAGAGGATGACAACCTACTCCTGCTCTCGGTTACTCTCTTAGCTCAAGTGGCAGAAGTTGTAGGGTGGATCAAAACGTACCAGCCTTGTTAATGAACCATGTAGGTGTTACTATGATGCTATGTGATGGAATTTGTTTTTTCAGTTTGCTTTTAAGTACCTAGGAAATAAACACACATAAAACTCTCCTAAAAGAATAGTATGGTTTCAAAGTCCAGCATTCAAACATTAGGATATGCTGAATTAAGGTTGCCTGAGTAACTTTAATTGGGCCTCCTTGTGTGTATACACATTATCATAGTCTTTCATTTAATGATCACATACTTTTCTCACAGGACCCCTGCCTCATTCAGTGCACAGGCTGGACCTGCTCTGGGGCTGAATCCCAGTTGGATGTAGGCTGTTTATAGGAGTCCCCATTGCAGAATTTGTTGCAGAAGCTGGAAGGTTTGCAGCGAATGAGGCAGCTAATTGCAGGAAGAAAAAGGAGATTCTCATGGTTCAGGCAGATGAATGCTGCCCTGGAAAAACTGATTCTGTCCCTACCTCTGCCACAGAGATCCTGTGTGATGCTGGGCAAGTCACTTAAACCAGACTTCTCACCCTATTTTCTGGGTCCCTGATTTGAGACCCAGGGTCTGATTTGCAGAAGCGCTGAGCAATCACAACTGCAGCTGAAGTCAATACAGGCGGTGCTTTGAACCTCTGCAGTGCTATGTAATCTCAAATTGGGCACCCAAAATTAGTGGATACTTTTGACTTTAATCTTTATATGCCTCAATTTCCCATAACCAAAATGGGATACATCACTCACCTCCCTCCCCTCACAGGAGTTTTGTGAAAATAAATGTATTCCTGTGTGTGAAACACTGAGATCCTTCAGTGATGAGCACCACAGAAAAGCCCATGAGGAAATTCATAATTCTGTCTTCAGAGCAAGGTTTGACTAGTGTGTAGTAAGACATAAGGCAAGGGACCAAAACACTAAATGAAAGCAAAATACTGAATAGGCGCTCGTTAAATGAACACCGTCCATCCTGTGCACTGAACAAGGGAAGAGTCCTTTGGAAAAAACTAGTATGTGATCATGTAATTGTAGACTATCATAATGCACATGCATAAGGGGGCAAATTAAGGTTAAACAGTCAGCCTTAATTCTGACATTTCCCAACATGAGAGCTTGTAACCTTAAGAATGTTCTTTTAAAGTTGACAGGTCCAATGATGGTCCCATGAAACTAAGGCAAGGCTGCTTCCCTATGGATCCTTCTGTCTCAGGACAACTTTGGAAGGACACTAATACAATCTCCAATCTGCGTGCCCCCGGTATGTATACCCTGCTGTGACCAATTCACTTCAAAACACAACTGGCCAACAGCAGAGCATTCTGAATCAGTCTGTTGGCGGCCACTTAGCAAGAGACCATCAGTGCTGTCAAATGAGGGAATGCCCTGAAGAATGAACAGAGAGACACTCACTGCAGGCAGCCAAATATCTCCCTGAATTAGTATCTGGTAAAAGGATTCCTGGCGTCAGACTCCACATGCAGGAAGAGGGTAGAAAAAAAGTCATTGGCTACAGAACAGTTTTTACTGCAATTCTGAAATGGGAGAAAGTTTGGTAACGGGAAGTGTCCCTCTGCTGTACCTCCATCCGGCCCATTCTTGGCTGGCCCTGAAGTCAACCTTCCTGCTTATATACCAGAGCTCTTAGTCTCTCCTTTCTCCTTAAACTGATTAGGCTGAGAAATACCTGGAGAGTACTCTCCACGCCTCTATCACCTTTCCCAGTAAATTATTCCAAAGGGATATCATCTATCGTAAGTCCTGTTGCTCTGCTCAGGTTCTCTACTTATTGAGAGGTATGATACAGAAAGTTTAGAAATGGATCAGAGTCAGGACTCCTGTGTTATATGACCAGATACTTGGGCCAACTAGCTTAAATATTCTGGGCCTCAGTTTCGCCACCTGAAAAATACAAATACTACCTAGTGCTTATATGGAAGTTTTCATGTTCCTACTGCTTCAAATACACCAAACAATAGCAATACTCCAGATTTGCAATGTTGCCACAGCACAATTTGACCCAATAACCAACAAATCCGCTTAAATCTCGTGAAGTAAATATTATTCCCCTTTTACGGATGGAGAAAATGAGTCGGACAAAGTGACTTACCCAATGTCACAGAGGAAAGCAGTGTCAGAGCTGGGACTATAATCTAGAAGTTCCTGGCTCCAAGTCCTGAGTTCAAACTACAAGACGCCACTCACATTAACCGGCATTTTCAAAGTACTCTGAGACCTTCAGATGCAGGGAAGAGATGTCTTATTGCCTTCCTAATTTTGGATTTGGATATCCTCGTTTATCATCATTCTAACCCAATGCATCCCTGGAGCAGGAACCCAGCAGAGGCGCTAGAGATGCAGACCATTAAGGGAGCGCTTGGGGCATACACTTTGGCTGATCAAGACAGAGAACAAACATGAAAGGAAACAAAAACCAAAAGGAAACAGATTGTGTTGGTCTATCCTGTCATGTGCCCAGCCCTCAAACATGTTAGGATGGGAGAGACAGGCTGCAATACAAAGCGCAGGTGTGAGCTACCAACCAGCTGCACTTCACTTTGAAATCGGGAAGGAGCCTTCCAGCAAAGCAGTGGTAGGGGGACACAGCTCTGCCAGGTTTCATGATCTGCTAACTGCTTCCTCTGATCATCCCATTTCTTTCTTTTGCCTCTTATTTTTGGGCAGGGGAGAGGGAGGACACAAAGACAGTCACTGGATTTTTTTTCTTTGGTTTCATTTTTTGATGGAAACAAGCTGTCGGCTCTGGTTTTTAAGCCCCCATCTCACCCCCGCACTAATAAATCTCCAGGCTCATCCGTCACCTTGGCATGGCCCTCTCTCCTCAGAGGAAATGGGCTCTCTCTCTTCATTAGCAGCCTGTGTCTACCAACCATAGCACGGACTCATTTCAAACCCCCTCCGATGGACAGGGAGGCTGAGAGGAGCATGTAGCGGCATCTCAAGAGAGGGCCGTAGGAGGAGAGAGAGCAAGGATCTACTAATTAGACAGGGCAACAAAAGCAAAGGTTAGAAAGAATGAATACCTGGCTCCAAAATATTAATCAAAATCAGCTGAAAAAGGGCCAACAGGCTTAAAAGGGTAGGTGCACACACCCCACAGGTGACTGTGCACACAGCTCATCAAGGTAGCATCGTTAAGACCCAGCCTCTCTTTGCAATATGAATATTGTAACGGTCTGTCTTCTCTAGCTTACCTGCCATCGCCAGGCATACTAAACAGAGCTTATACTGTAGAGTTGCAGGAAGGGGGGGGTATCTTGCTTCCCAACCCCTATGCGGTGTGCATGAGTTATGCAAAGCTTTGAGGGAGACACCAACGCAACAAGGGTACCAGTGAAGCAGCCTGTGCTGCATTGTTTGGGCATTCTAGGAATCAAGAGACTTCTGCTACCATTGAATGATACATGTCAATTGTTGTCAGTAGCTACCGGTGTGGTGCTCTGCTCTTGTTCGATGATGGTATCAGTCGGCTGCGTGCATGTTCTCTCTGTGTGCTGCCTCAGCTCTGCGCAGATCACTGACACAGCAGACCCCGAGAGAGCCCCCAAAGACCACAGACTCTAGTAAGGTACAAAGGCACCCGGGCCAGGTTTATTGCCAAACGAAGCACAGTGATAGTTTCCCATAGACTCTATAGGACATACTACGAATTTGTGCCCCCTGACAATGGACTCAGCTCAGTCGGCAGCAGGACCGCCACCACCTCCTAGGCTGGATAAAGACACTGCCCCAGGGCTGTTATTCTTATACACAGGTACAAACAAGTTACACATTACTCCTGACGTACTGAGGTGCATCCCCTCTACGTAGTAAGGTGCCGTCTCTCACCTCATACAAGGTGGTTCGATCAAGACAACTCTATCCATCATGTTACCCTTTTGCCCCTGTCTTTAGGATGGGTCGGCCTGTTCCTTGTTATCTGTATGGAATGTGCCAGTGTCTTAGTACCTCTTAGCTGTGTCCTTTTGCAACATCAGCCCTTTCCTTGCCAACTTCTGTGAGCAGGGCCTGCCTCTAGCTCACAGCTTAACTTTGCTTTATGTTAGCAAAGTCTTGACCATTACTTTAGCTCAGGCCTTAGGCCTCATATTGGGCCTCTGATACAAGGGTTTATGTTTCAGGGCCTCATCCTACTACATCAATTAGCTTGGGGATGTTAATGCTTGGCTCTGTGCCAAGACAGGGGCTGCGGCTTGGGCCGTGGGTTTGGTGATGCCACATTTGTAACACCAACCTGCACTAGGCATTTAACAGCATGTGGGAAGATGACTTTACGGAAAGCTCTAACTCTTTAGAGAAACAGGTCCCTTTTGAAACCTCTTACCTCACCAACAGCAAACTTACTGTCCCACGGCTGTCACTCTGTTTGGGTCTCCTTCCTGACCCAGCCCCTCAGCCATTCCCACCCCCTACCTTCAGTCTCTCCACTTCCTGCCCCCATTTAAACCAGGATTTCAAATCAGGGTATGCAATCAGAGACCAGATCTGATTCTAAACCAGAGATCTGGTCTCTGATGTGTCCAGGATCAAAGCACATTCACAACTTTTTCACAAGCCACACTTGGTCCAAGTTCTAAACTAGCTGGCAGACGCAAGGGAGAAAGCTGTGTCTGAACCATGCTTTGAAGTGATTTCCTAGCTGTGCTTCCTCCTATGCAGAGGGGCCTGAGGGGGCAACAGTGCTTTCTGCACTGCACAATGGTGGAAATTACTGGCCAAGCACCAGGAGCCAGAGTTTGCTGAAGAGTTAAACCGGATTTTGACAGCTGTAGCCTCTTCTGCAGGCACACAGAGAGTACTGTCTTCATTTCAGTTTATTCAACTAGTTCAGTTTAGTGACTAATTCAAAGCTGAGAAACTAATTGGGAGTTGAAAAAGGAGGGAAACAATAAATACGATAAATAAATATGATAAAAACTATAAATAAATACTCTGTGTGAGAGGATGAGATCTACTACTTCTAAAATTTTGAAGGACAGTGTGACCAAAAAACAATCAATTTAATTCACTAACTACAGATAATACTTCCTTTGTTTAATAAATCAGTCAGCTTTAAATGCAAACAATGATTTAGCGAACTTACATTTTTCCTCTCTCATATAGCCAGCATATTTGAGGCTGTTTTATTTAACTAATAAAAGCAATTTTAAAATGCCGTTTTTGTGCATTTTTCATTGAGTTCCAATTTCCATTCAAACACAGTTTGACACAAGCCACGAGTAAATATTAGAAATCGAGAAAAGAAGTGCATCCTTCACCACTTCCTAAAATAAAAAAATGTTTAAACATTAACTATCTGAATAAGTGTATATTAAGCTATATAACTGCCTAAATTAATGTGCACAGATATAGTGTATCCTTCTGGTTAGCAAAAAGTAGTACCAAATTATACCGACTAATGGGAATAGGCTTTTCTTTAGGAAAATAACTAAAAGGTACAAATGAAAAACAAGATTCAAAGTAATGATTTAAATCAAAATTCCCAGCTTGCTGATTTAAATCAAAATGAAAATCAGTGATTTAAGTCATTCTGAAGTAAGTCAATCCATCCTGCAGATAAACACGTTTCAAAATGCTTACTGTGGTATGCATCCACACCCCGATCTGTACTCTGCTATAACATTTAGCAGGAGAGGGAGGAAAGTTAGCCTGGAATACAGGTTCTACTGAACATGGTTTAACTTCCACCTGTCTAGGATAGCTTCCTACCATCGTTTAGCAAGCAATTAACCATACTGTGCAAGCAGCACACTGACATCAACAGAAGTATTCCAGTGAAATAACGTTACACATTTGTATAACCAGTGCCATACAATAAACAGGACTTTACGTAAAACTTCCTCAAGCTCTAATGGTCCAGCCATACAACCCTTTGTTTATGTGAGAAGAGCCTTCATTGCTTTAGTTCTCAGTCCGAGAGAGATGTAAGAATAAAATGACCACGATGATGTAAGACTAAAATTTGTTCCTTTTGTAACCTTGTGCCAGTCTGAAATGCCAACCCTCTGTGCTCAGAGACTGGGCTTTTTAGTCAAGATCAAGTGTAGTATCAGTTTAAACATCCCATGCCTTCTTCTCGAGGCCTTACTTGATGAGCAACGTGTTTCCATCACTAGCTTCCTTCAATCCCCTGATCCTCCAATCTAGAGGCATTTGCCCTCCTGAACCAGGGCCTTGAGAGTGTATGGTTTACAGCACTAGCTAGGTGGTGTGTGCGACCTACACATGCACATTTTATCTTTTATATTGGTCTGTGTTCCCATTTTAAAAGACAGTTTAAATGGTGCTTATCCAAAAGAAACACCACATTTGGAAAAGGGCTGGTGACAATAACTGTGTGAATCACCATCCCATTCCTAGTGACAAGATTTCCTACTGCCCCCCAATCGCAGAACATACTCCTTATTTTGGGAGGCCAAGCCACTGCCCTCTCCTCATTGACATCCCTTCTTCTGTGATGGCCGCAGTCAAAAATTGTCACGTATGGCTTTAACCCTCCTCTCCCTGTTTCTTTTTTTTGCATGTACATGACTTATCTGAACCATCAAACTGTGCCACCTACGTGATCTCCATGCTGTAACCATTCCCCTGCCCCTCCTGGTCATGGCACATCCAACAGAAAGGCCTGGTCTCTAGTCAGATTTGCAGCTGTTTAACAAAAGGGATGACTTAAACATTTACCTGAACAAGTGAAAAGAAGTAGGAGAACCAAGTTTGATTTAAGCCAGGGTTTTGCCAATTTAAGATGAACCCTGTTATTTTTTTATTTTTTATATATATATATATATATATATATATATATATCGATCGCGCCTTTAGTCAAACCAGTTCACTTTGAAGACAGGAAAGGCCTTCAACTGTAAACTCTTTGGGGCAAAGACTAACTATTTGGTGTGAAGAGCTTTTTTTTTAAAAATCTTATTTTACCAGCTTAAGTCTCTAACAGGTTATTTTTCAAGTTTTGCCCATAAGAGGCAGGGACTTTAAGATCTGTCTCCACTTCTCTCCTGAACACTGCTCCCCCTGGACCACGAACTGGGATCTAACACTACCACTCCATTCCTGATGTACTTTTAAAGCCCTCACTCAGAGAAACTCACCCCTGCCCCCACTCACTGATTCTCTCCCAAATATATTTTTACTTTTAGAAGAACAAACAAGGGGAATTAAATTCCCCTAAGAGGCCCAGGGCCCTTGCCTTCCTTGTAATGAAACCCTGTAATGGAATGCCCTGCACTCCAATTAGGAAGAAATGCTAATTTTCTCCAGTTGAGCACCCCCTATAGATGTATCTAATTTGTTTCAATGCTTTCATCTCTCCCCTCCACCGCGTTTTCATTTAAAGGTTATGATCTGTTTGTGCCCTTCATGCCGCGCCCTGACAAGACACCCCTATGAGAGGGCTACATGCCCCCTGCAACCTTTCTAACCCCCGTCCTGAACAAAAACCAAAGCTCTTTTTTTCCACTGCCTCTTTAAGAAGTGCCGAGAGAAGCAGGGGTGGCGGGGGGAGGAACGGGACAACATCTGAATAAAATCATTTAAAAGTAAAACCTCCTGCCACTTTGGATGCTGGTAATTTTTCTGGCAGGGTTAAGATCTCTGCACTGTGAAATCTACCACAAGGGACGACGCTGAACTGGCTGGGAGAGTCAGAGTTGAAGGGTCCTATTCCCATAGGTCTTTTCTACCTCAGATTGCGCGATGTATTACAGTAAGGCTAGCAATGGTGATGAGCCCCACTACAAAGGGCTTTGCCGTACGGAATGGCTTGGGTGCTGGCTATCTGAGCCGAGGTCAATTCAGGCCCTCCAGCACCAACCCCTACACTAAAACAGGAAGGCGCTGGGGAGCAAAGTCAACGCAAGGAGGCTTCTGATTCAGAGCTTGCTTACTGCTCCCATTTCATCTGCCAGAGACCATTTAGGGAACTTCCGGGTCCTCTGCAAGACTCCTCCTTTCTCATGCTTTTTGGAGGGAAGTCAGGGTGGATCTGACTGGGGCAGGGAAGTTTGTTTGGGGATCTGGGGTGGTTCTTTTTGAGATTTATGAACTGCGGTTGTACTGGAGTGTAGGCAGCACCTAGACACTATACCTATCAGCAGCTCTCCAAGTCCCCAGTCCAGAACTAGAGCACAATGGATGCACGTCCATTCCCAGGTGAATCTCAAGATGGCTGTTCCTGTACACACTTGTGAGACAGGCACTCAGGATACTGGGACTGGATTAAATACATCCCCACACACGTCCCTTCTCTAGCACCTTCCTTCAGAGGCGATCACGGCCCACTGCAACCAAGGGACGTAGCCTTAAGTTCATCCTGTTCTTCCCAGTTACATCCTTTGTACCACCACAGACTATCCTCACCCTCGGAGGGCTCTGAACTAGGCGGCCATGATACTCCTATAACTGGCATACGATGGGGCAATCTTACCTCTGACCAGGGCAACTGACTCCCTAGAGCCAGACAGAGACTCCGCCTTTGGCCAAGAGATCTACCACTGGTTCTGTAAGTGTTCAGTCCCTACCAGCTCTTGCCCTTCTACTAGTGTTCTTCCACGAATTCCCTCCAACTGACTGGGGCTTACACGGGGAGCAATGCCATCCAGTGAGGTCATTCCTTTGCAGAACAGTTAGACTAGCCCAGGAATCCGAATTCACACCCTGCAACATATGGAAGCCATGTGAGAAGATTCATCCTGCTGCCCTAGAAAGGGAGTTCCACCAGACCTAGCCGCTCCATTGGTAGGTTCAACTGTGCAGCTAACCCCAGAACACCCACTAACAAACTCCTGCTATGCTACCAGAGAAGCAACATGGTCTAATGAATCCAGGACTGGAAGGCAGCCAGGCCTGGGTTCTAATGCCAGCGCTGCCACTTACCTGCTCTGGGCAAGTGGCTAAGTAACCTCTGTGCGGCGAGGAGAACGGCAGCTGACAAGTGCGGTAAGAACGTTCACTGTTCTCAATGGGCACTTTGCTAATGCTGCCTGGGATGGACACCACCATCTCAGCCGTTTCCTGCCACAGCAAGTGAATTTCACCTATCAGCTATATGCTAACTTACTATTTCCTCTTTATACCCACTGCGCCCACAAAGACTTTTCCTAAGAGCCCCCACTGGGGACATGAACCCCCACAACTCGGCTCTGCAGTCGCTCACTGGAAAACAAGGAGTGGGCAAGAGAGACGCAAAGATTTGCTCTTTGGCGATTCAGCCCATTCCCCCTCTTCCCCCTCCTTTCTGGTCCAGGCGAACAAGCCCCGAGTGGGAAACAGCCTTCTGACGGGGCCTGCCGTCTGGGCCAGCCGCCTTTCATCGAGAAGATGCCTCTTCCCGTTGGAAAATACAAGCATTGTGTGAAAATATTTTAATATATTCATGCACATTCCAATAGCTAGCCGGAGCGAGTGGGTCCCGGCACAGCTCCCCTCCCTGCCTTCCAAATGATTTTCACAGGCGCCGATGCACTGGGAAGGCCACCTGTTTTCTCGCATGCCCGCTAGTATGTAAATGGTGGGAATATGCAGGCCAAGCGCTGCTGTTTTATTGTGCTGCCGAAAGATTTTACTAATTACTCGCCGAAACCCCAAAGCAATGCGCGTGCTTTTTACAAAGCAAGAGAGCGGGGAAGGGGGGAGGGAAAAGGGGAAAAACCTAAAGGGAAAGGGGGGAGAGAGAGAGGGAAAGAAAGGGATGCATTTCAAAGTTTCTCCAGCAATTGGAGTGGGGGAAAGAAAAGCTGGGCCCAATGTGAAATCATCGAGGTCAAAGGTGGGGCTCCCTCCCTTGTGAGAAAGTGGTGAATCAGGACGGTTTATCAAACGATCATCTTCTTTTGAAACTGGGAGGCAGTGGCTGGGACAATTCTGCAGATGTGCTTGATGAGTTTGGGACAAAAATGGGCCGCCTCCCCCAACCCCCGCCCTCCTTTAAGGTCTCCCATCGGGGGTTGCTTCTCCCTCCACTGCCTCCAGGACCCTCCCCTCCCTTCTTCAGTGGTCAGCTGAGACCCCCACCCACTGATTGGCTTTGTATTCTTGGCCTTTGGACACACTGACAGGATCCTTTATGAGACCCCAATCAAGACCCCCATGTCACAGGTACCTAGTAGAGATACCAGGCCCTTTCAAATGAGGAACAACAAGGAAAATATGCTAGCCCATTGTCCCTGTGCGGCACTAAGGGAGATGAAAGGGGCTGACTGCTCCCTCTCCACACACTGCCTGCCAATCAACCCCAGTTATTAAGGTCACGATGTGGAAATTCTTTTGACCTACACCTAATCAAAGATGCACCAAGCCTTTCAAAACAATGTGGGGGGAGGTGGAAGCATTGGGGGGCAGGGAACGGGGACAGGCATTTACCCCCTTCTGCTCCCGTAAATACAGCGGCTCTTTCAAAAAAAAAAAAAAAAAAAAAAAAATTCTAGCGGGAGTTCCACCCTAACCGCGCTTGCGCTGGAGTGGGTCAGGAATGGCTCTGCTGAAGTCAAAGGACTTACACTGGCATAAACGAGAACAAAATCAGGGCCCACCAGGGTTAAACCAGAGTGCCAACAGACCAGTGTAAGGACAGACGCGGGCATCTAGATTCCAAGCACTGGAGGCCCAAATTCGGCCAGGTGCTGGGCATCCCCCATGCCCATGGACTGGATTACCCTCCACTGACCTAGCACTTGGCAGGGGCACTCAGCACCAGGTGAAATGGAACCCTGAATGGGTAAAACAACTCCTCTCTCTGAGCCTCCGAGGCTGGAGGCCTCAAGGAAGGAGAGGACAGGGTTATGGTGGTGCATGCAGCCACGGGATGAAGCTCTGCTTAAGAGAAATATCAGGAAACCTTTCTGAATGACGAGGGCTATCAGTTCAGGAGAACTGTCGCCCGAGGGATGCGGCAGAAGCCCCATCACTGGAGTCATCTATTAGACTGAATGAAACACCTGAGCGTGCAGCAGGAAACAATCACGAACTGGCAGAAAGGGGGACTGTGAATTCCAAGCCTGGTTGCACAGACTAACAGGTCTGTTCCAGCTCTCAGCTCCACAGTTCTTAATGTCGAGGACAATAAAAATCATCTCCACTGAAGAGCTGTGTTACTCAGAGAGAACTTGGCAACATGCCACTTGCTCTGAACACCAGGCTGTGCCATTGCTAGTCATACAGGTAACCAGGTCATACAGGTAACTTCAATCCAACCCACTCCACATGCTTGAAATGTACACACAAGAACTGCCAGCCCAGATCAGAGCAGGGGTAAGACAAAGGTTAAAAACAAACCCAGAACGGACAATTACAGCGTTTCCTGCCTGCAGGGGAAAGCTTCTTTGAGTAGGTGATTTTGTATCTTGACAACATCCCTCAAATGGGTTTTGTTCTGCAAGTCCCAGTGCTGAATGAAACCCACCGGGCTAGCAAGTGAGACTCTGTACCCTTGAAGATCTTGCATTCGCGTTGCATTTTTCTCCTCTGTGCCACCTGACCCATCCCTCCCTCTGCGCCCCCAGGCCTGAAACACTAGCCCAAGCCATCGCTCTCCCCCTACTCAGGTCCCACCTCAAGACCCTCTTCTGCCCAACAGCTACAAGAAATCAGTCAAAGATCTATATCAAAAATTCATACCAACAAAGCCATGAGCCGTCCACCACCCTGAACGCTTTTTACTTGTCTGCCAGACCACTTTCCCACACCCCGTGTCTGACTTTAGATTGAACTAGTCTTCAGGAGGCTGTCCACAGAAGATGACAGTCTACTACTGCTGCCAGCTAATGGGACGGTGGGGGGGAGGGGAAGAGAAGAGGAAGAAGGGGTTGCAATAGAAGATCTTAGGGCATGTAGGGCTTACGCACTTGTAGAGCATCTTGCACGTCTTTGGTTTAATTATTATCAAATTCTAAGCCTTATCGTTCTGAAGCTGTGGTCTCTGGAGAGCTGGGTGCTGTGCCCTTTCCCAGCTGCTTCAACAAGTCTCCTCGGCACGAGGACCAAGCAGAAGTCAGCCTAGCTGCCTCTCATGAAGTGGTCACCAGCACACAAAGAGGAGAGGAGAGGAAACAGGAATCACAAGCAGGGATTGGAACCAGCACTGGGAGTGCAGCTGCTACCCACCCACCAGGAGCTACCAGCAAGAGATAGGAACCACGCTGCATGTGCTGGGTGAGAAGAAGAGGAGGACCAGGCTGCAGGGAAGCTGCACAGTCACATGCAGGGCAGTGATTGGGCAAGGTGGCATCCATGAGCCATGGCCCACACCGTGACAGAAGCTGGAGGAGCCCTGGCAGTAGAAATCAGTTCAGTGCCTGAGCCCGCTCTTTACAGAGCTGTACCCTACCGGCCATAAATTCCAGCTCTGCATGCCTCCTGCCCCAGACGAATCACAGACAAGGGGAGTATTAGTGGTGGTCCTCCAACTCCATCTCCCAAGCACATGCACAGAGCAAGTTGGCAACTTGCATCTCCTTTCATTGTAAGCCACTGCGCTGTATGCAAGGGCATCCGATCAGGTGACCTGGAACTGCAGGCTGAGAACTCACAGTACAGGGGTTTCCCTATTTATCCTGCCACATCAACACTGCCCACTTCCAGATGGCACTTGGTGCGTCAGAGACAACCCGGGGAGGGGAAGGTCTGATGGTCACCCAGACCCTCGGAAAGATCAGCGTTTCAGACACACAGAGAGGACCTGGTATTGTGCTGGGAAGTCAGTGACTGGGCAGGTCGTACTGCTTTGGGGCTTTTAAACCAGCCAAATCGCCTATGTCTGCTTCCGTGACAGTCAACTCGTGTGCCACAGCCTCACAGCACACACACACGCTCCATAACAGCACAGAACACCAAGGAAAGCGTCTTCCCTCAGAAAGGCCCCGTCGGTGGAGTCCCCAGTAATTCTTCCCTGAACAGCCTGCCCCCACCACAACACCCCACATGGTGACCACCACCAGCAGAACAAAGACCAGCCTCCAGCTCCCCTGGATTTTTATTTTTTACTTGCTGGGGAGGAGAGCGCTGGGAGCTGAACCTGATTACAGGCCTTTGCACCTGGGACTCTCACAGCAGCAGAGGCCTAAACCAACTCTTTGAAACAGAGGGGAGGGGAACAGACAACAGACTCTTTAATTGTAGGAGTGAAACCCGCATCCTGCTGCTCATCTACTCTGCAGGTCTGTCTCCGATTCTCTTTGAACCTCTGGCACAGCTTGTCAGGTTGCTGCCCTCCCCAGAGGAAGATCAGAAAATACAGCACTGATTACTATTGTAGCCTCGGCCTGCAAGCGGGAGAGATAGCAGCCTTGCATGTGTCAGGCCATGAAAGGGCTGCGACTCTAAAGCCGCCTGAAAAACAAACCCTTAATTTAAATGTTAATGAAAGTGCTGTAGAAACATCAGAGGCTCCCGTTTCTCTGCAAGAAGCAGAATCGCCAGTACTAGAATTTATGGCCCCCCTCACCTCCTTCTCTGCTTCATCGGCCAGAGAAGTTGGGGTGGGGGGAGAAAAACAACTAATTTTAACATCAACTCCACACTTCCACCCTGGGATGCAATTGCTAAATTATCTGTCAGCAGGACACTGATCAAAGGTGGAAAAACAAAGGCACGCTGTACAGCCAAGCAAAAGTAAATAGCAGCCAAGGTCCGGGAAAATTACCTTCTCTCCCCCTGGAAGTTTGAAAAAAGAAGACAAAGATCACAAATTGGAACTAGAAACTGGAAGACACAGGACTGCCAGAGCCCTGGACTGTAATCAGTGTGACATGAGACAGTCTCCTTTTCTCCTCTCTTGTGCTACTTTGTAGGTTATACAGCAAAAGTGCTTCTCCCCGAGCTCTCAGAAACAGACTTTTCGCTTAAGCACCAGGGAAGAAAACAACACTCAAGAGAACAAGCAACTGAGCTGAATTAGAAATAGAGGCATTGGTTAAATTCAGCAACCTGCTTGATACAGTGAAACCCATCCAAAACAGACACCCGATGAAATAATTTCTGCAACACTTGTAGTAGTAAATATTACAGTAGCACCCAAAGGCTGCAACTGGTAGAACCTCAGCAGCTACAGGAAGGCAGGAGGGAGACTATGAATTAAAAAGGTAAGGAAGGTAGCAAAATGCATAAACCAGAACCTGTAGGCATGCGCATGTTTGGGGGAAGGAGGAGAGGGAACTCCTAAGTATCTGTGTTCACTCAAGTGGAGAAAGCAAAATAGGGAATCAATATCACACACTAATTAAGAAAATAGAACAAGACTCGATCTCACCAAAACCTAAGCTATTCCTTCCAACGTAAGGTGAGCGGGGTCAGAACACACAGATGTGGGTTGGAAAACACCATTTTAGCCCCTGAAGGGAGAAGCAGAGGAAGAAAACTAGCTGAAAGACCTCCTGCATCTTATTCTTAGGTAAAGAAAAGCATAGGGAAAGGTTTTTCTCATCACAACTCTGTCAAAAGAGCATCATGGCGCTCCATGTTCACTGCCTCACAGACTCCAGAGCAAATCAGCACCATTCCTTAGTTGTTTTACAAACTACCAACTCTGCAAACCCAACCAGGGACCTGACAGTCAAGCGGGGTTCTTCCTGCAGGCTAAAATCTCCTTGTAGTTCCATCTGTGCGACTACACAGCGTCCTGCCGGGTTAGGCCTGTGCAGCAAAGAGCACCACTTCCTACATTCCTAACTCTGCTAGCGATTCTAATGATGGTGCACAAACCAGCCTACAATCCAGCTCCCTCTTCCACCACCATTTTGGCTCTGCTGAGTGAGCAGTAGGAAACAGTGACCCAAAAATATTACCAAAGTTAGCAGGTCTGATACTGATGCATAGAGAGAGAAATCTGCTGAGGAAGGTGGTGCTATTTTTCCAGAATAACTAGTCACAGGAGAATGAACCTTAAGAGCAGTTCCTTGGCTGTTGGGAATCATCAGAACAGCTCTATTGATTTACACCAAGTTAATTGAGAAGCTCTGGGATATCAAAAGAATAGATTGTTTCAGACAAGCTTCAAGCTGAGGTGGAGTCAAGTAGGATTAATAGATCCAAGCAAAAATTAAATAATGAATAAATTAAGGCGCTATTAGCCAGGTGCCCACTTACAAACAGTGAACAGCATCACAGAAATATGCCAATACAAGGAGTAAACTTTAGAAGAACTTGGTTATAGTTGAATGGCCTCTGGGAAGTCAGGAGAGAGCATCACTGCACACATTTGGCTCTGGGGCACACGTGCGTATCCATCCATCCAACCCTGACACAAACTTAACAGGGTATCGGACAGAGATGGCAGAGCTGTCAAATCATTCAAGTCACAAAGGGCCTGCTGCTGCATCTACCCTTACCTCAGGTCAGACCTCACCTCGGGAAGAAACATGCACACACGCAGGCTACACATTTCCAATACACATACTTTACACAACTCCTCCACTTATCAGCTCAGCCCAAACATCTGCCCTTTTCCCTCTGGTTCCCTGTCCTGCTTTAGACCATCAACCCTTGCAACAGAAACACAAGATCCAGAACACAGGTCTTGGCAGGTAAATTAAAAGAACAAACATCCATCTGTTTTGTCTTTAAATTTAGTCAGTCAGTCACATCTTGCTAGGCATTGCCATGGTTCCAGAGCTCTCTGATCCCACTGATTCATTAGAGCAGGGGTAGACAACCTATGGCACGGGTGCCAAAGGCGGCACGCAAGCTGATTTTCAGTGACACTCAGTGCCTGGGTCCTGGTCACTGGTCCGAGGGGCTCTGCATTTTAATTTAATTTTAAATGAAGCTTCTTAAATATTTTTAAAACCTTATTTACTTTACATACAACAATAGTTTAGTTCTATATTATAGACATAGAAAGAGACCTTCTAAAAACGGTAAAATGTATTACTGGCACGTGAAACCTTAAATTAGAGTGAATAAATGAAGACTCAACACACCACTTCCGAAAGATTGCTGACCCCTGTATTAGAATCACATGCCATACAAACCAGATGAACGATTTTTAAACGTATGCAAAGCTTTGCAGTTTCCCTTTATACTCAGGGAAGCTTTTCCTGTCCTTCTATACATATATAGTTTGGGGGAGAGAAAGAGATGGCATTTTAATATAAAAAAAACTTGTCAGCTAGATTTTTCCTTACAAGACTACTAAGCTACACATTATGGCCTTCATTGTGATATCCAGACGTGGGCAAAATTCCTTCTTCCAGTATGTTGTTCAACTTGACTGCAGTCTATGGGATCAGACTATTTTACTCCACAGAAATTCTGCTAGGCTCCCATTACAAATAATTCACAATTATTCCAAATCCTGTGATGTTTAAATAAAAAAAAAATTGAAAGAAAATGTTTCACACTCCAGAATCACTGCTGAAGCCTTAGATATGTTCCTGACTTCTCTTTGGGATGCACATTTATCCCAGCGCAGCACAAGATTAGGTACTATCAAGCAGCCAGAATTTTAAACAAGGATGATCAACTCCACCCAAAGTTTTGCACCTGCTTTAGCCTGCAAACACAGAACCGCACCTGATGTGTTGGAGGCATTTTTGAAAAGTCAGCTATATCAGTGTAATCATTTGCATGTTTGTTAAGTGCCAGCATGCTTGGAAGAGGACAACAGAGGGCAGTTCTCCCTGGCCCGAATTGTTTAAAATCTAGAAGGCAAACACTGAAGGAAAGGAAGAAGTTGGCTTGGATAAAAGGGGATTTGAAACCTAGTACTTCTGAGGAAATAAGTGCCAAAGGATTTCTGAAGCACTGAGAAGAAAAGTTGAATTCTTTTCAGAGTCCACTACCTCTTTTGCCAGTTTACAAATCTCTCCATCATAAAAAAAGTACTGAGCTGCAGTCAGGTTCTCCTCAAGAAAGGTACATTTAGACAGCATGACACACACTGCAAACTCTGTGTTGCTGAAGCCATAAACACCAGGCACCGACACCCAGTTTTCTCCATAAACTTAGCCCCTAATCACACAGTGCACAGTGATCTCTTCTCTTTTCTGGCTTCCCTACCTCTGGGAGACGTGAAGCATGAAGGTGCAGCTATTTCACTGGAAACCCTAGAGGCTTGGATTCACTTTGCAAATTTGAATCGGTCCGTTTCATGCAGACTTGGACTGGTCCCCAAACACAAATAAGTCACCACAGTGAGCAGCGTTAAATGAAAAACGTAACACGCACATTACAGAGTTCAAAAGGCAAATGAATTTGCAGTAAGTTACGAGTGGCTAGGGAGAGAGGTTTAGAGTGGAAGCACCTTTGTAACCTTAACTGCAGTGTTAGCTATCACAGTGGAGCGCCAGCTTTTGGGAGCCCTCAAAGCTGCAGTCCAGTGGGGCTCTCACTTTATGGGACACCCCCAAATTCTTCCCCAAAGTCGTCACATTACTGTGTGATCTACTGCTGTCAGGGCACTGATCAGCAGAGATGCTGGCTGTACTGCATGCACGAGGAAAAATTATGACGAGAAGGTGAGGGAGAGGAGACCGAAAGCGATGGGATGCAATTGTTTACCCCATATAACTTTGTTTGGGAGCGCCACAATTGTGAAGCTGGGCTTACCACCAGAATGTGTGTATTGCACGACAACGAGGAAGTCACACAGCTGAACATATGGTTCCATGTGCATCAAAAAGAAGAGGGTTACCCAAATAGTCCGATCAAAGTTTTGACACACACACCCCGATGGAACAGGTGCAAACCTTGCATGGGGAGGAGTCACGGTAAACTGAATGCAATTAACAGGTGTGTGACTTAATAAAAATCATAGAAATGACATACTATAGGTATTTTACAATGCTCACTCTAGAATACGGGGACAACCTGTTAAAGATAGGACGACTATATTCCCCTATAAATGCCTCTTTAAACAAAAACTAATTGCTGGAATGATTGTTTTGTTTCTGGTATTTACATGGCAAGGATTTGGGAACTTGTTCAAGTTTCCTACATACATACATCTTCAAAAAAAAAAAAAAAAAAGTGCTTAATTGATATCCCTGAAGACCAAAGTCCTCTTGGCCTATAGAAGAGATCTAGCCCAGGCAGCAGTAGTGTAACGTACCCCAATGTGCAGCCAGCGTGCCTCTCCCCAATTCTGGGAGGATCCTCTCCAGGCCTAGGAAAGCGAGGAAACCTCTCTGGCCAATTTAATCTTCTCTGTTGAAGTTGCCAATAAGGGGGCCAGGAGGTGTCAACTGTGATAGTGGAATTTGAGGTGGGGACCTCCATTTGCTGGCAAGTTGCCTACAAGCCCATCCCACCCACTCTTCAGGCAGATTACCGCTTGCCACCAGAAGGCTAGAACTTCAAATTGCTACCTGCTGAGGATGGATTTGAATTGCTGTCCTAGAAGTGAGTTCAGTGTAAAGAGGGAGCCTTTTCACCTCCTGCTCAATGACCCAGGGCAGAAGTTATGGGGAGCAAAGTGCAGCGGTGAGACATGGAGGCCATTCACACCATCACCTTGAGAATCAGCTTTTCTTTGCCACTTCCTATTTACTCTACGAACAGTGCTTTTCAAGCCATCTCCCAGCTCCAAGGTGCTAGCGCATTCCAAATTGTGGGCCTAATCCAGCTCCCTGGGACAATTCGCATGAGCAGCATTCAGACGCTTGTAAAATTCCTTTGCCCCCAACAGATGGGATTAACTTCCTGCCGGATCCAGGTCCACTTAAGGACACCACTTTACATAGAGAGCTCATCAGTAGGCACTCACCCAGCAAACCCCACCTCCTCCGTACAGCAGCACTACTACAGACGGCACACATTGAAGGTACTGTACAAGGAAGGATCTCTGTTTTGACTCCCAAAGACGTTTTGATTCTAGGAGGTTCCAAACTAGTGTCTCCCCAGAGGACACAGAACCCCTGAATGCCTTTATCAGATCACATGCAGTTCTCCTAGGGAACAAAAAAAACTAATTGCTGCAGAAAATTTAGACAAAGAAACACTTTGATACACTGCGCACCCATCTGGTAACTCTAGCTTTCCTCATTTCAAGTGGGCTGCACTGTCGAATACACAGGCCCGAAGTTTAGATACAAAAGAGTGGGTGCATTTACGAACTGCAGTGGTGGGGAAATGATTAAGTGAGATATATCCAGATAATCCCAGCAAGTGACCTGCACCCCACGCTGCAGAGGAAGGTGAAACATCCCTGAGATCACGGACAATTCGACCGGGGGAAAATTCCTTCCTGATCCCACATAGGGTGATCAGTTAGACCCTGAGCATGTGAGCAACCACCAGCCAGGACAAGAGAATGCTCGGGGCCACCCTGTCTAGCAGCCTGTCTCCATCTGTGACCATCTCTGATGCTTCAGAGGCGGGAGACCAAAAGAACTAGGGCTACAGAAAAAAAGATGGGAAACTGAAGTGCTGCCTGATGGTGGTTATTAAAGAATCCATGGTGCTTTTCCAAATGGTTGGGGTTTTAACTCAGGTGTCCTGGCCAACTTCCAATTGAAGAAATTGGATTCTGTCTGAATGCCCTTGCAGTTTCAAGTTGACTTGGTGGCATTCATCACTTCCTGTCCTAGCTGTTGTGCACTCCTGCTTCGCGTGGCTAAAGAGCTTCTGTGTTCCACCACAGAAGGGCCTGGCTGCACTTCAGTGCTGGCTACCTGACACAAAGGGCCAGATTCTGATCTTGCATCGGTTGCACACCGGGGTAGCTGCTGATTTCACTCTGCGTGGGAGAGGGGAGGATCGGGCAAAGAACATGCAGTATCTGGGATGAAATGGAAGGTGCCAGAGACATTATGTTTAAAACAACGACTACTCTGGCTGATGAACGGCACTACCCAAGTTCTGTCCTGAGTCCTCCCTGCCCTCTTCAGTCCAACAATGCAGACTCTTTAGACCATGTGTGCTAGGCACGTAAAGCAGGGAAATACAGGTTCCCAATGGCTCAGGCAGGGATAACAAGCCCCCCAATAGATGGCCTGGCTAGAGATCAGAGACAATTCTGGATGCATGCTCGTTAAACAGCAAACAATAAGTTTATTAGTGAAAATCCATCTCCCCTGCCCCTTGCCCCCTGCTCCTGCCCCCCCACTCCCGTACCCTCCTGCCTGCCCCTGCTCTGATCCCCTCTCTCTTCTAGGATAGCAGCGATTTGTTCTTAAAAGCGACAGGTTTATAGGTTAGCCGACACCTTCACTCTGTGGAATTTTAATTAACTTCTCCCATCGTCAATGTGTTAAGGAGCGGGGTTTCCATTATGCGGGGTCAGCAGTGTGTTTCGGGCCCTGCTATATCAGCCGTCAAATTGAAGAATTAATGACGTGGCTAATCGGCTCTAATTCTTAAAAAAAAAAAAAAAAAAAAAAAAAAAATATGGAGGGGCAGAGAGAGGGGAGGCTGGCAGGATTCGCGGTCTCATGAAACGAGCGAGTGATCCGAGTCCGCTCGTTTGCGGGGTAGCTGCTCCGCAGCCGCCCATTTGTCACCCAGCAGGGGGAGAAAGACGCTAGATAAATATTGTGACAGAGAGTGTGCACGAGTGTGTGCGCACCGAGGAGAGGAGACTGCGTCCTGACAAGAGGCCAGCTCCACAGGTCATCACTTAGAATAAAGCAGCACGCTGCATAGCTCTTCACAGCCACGGCAGAAGGACCAACAGATGCCGGCTGAAGGGAAAGCCACCCAGGCCCCAGCCAAGAGATTGGAGGCCAACAAAGCACCTTGGTCACCATTGATACGACTGTGGACGGCTCAGAAAGCGGCCTGCACACACACGCACTCAGAGTGTCGTGGAACTAGACACAGGTGACGCTCACTTGGGCGGGAGGTTCAGCTCCATCACCCCCCAAGACATGCCCCGTGTAAAATGGATGGGGAGCTGCAAAAGTGGCTTGGAAACCTAATGAGGACAAGTTCTCACGGGAAATTCCTGGCATTGGGCTGGCCTAAAATTCATCCCATTGAAACTCAGGGATGGCAGAGCCCAATGGAACATCGCAGGGTGCAGTGTCTGCTGTGATGGGGACTCCGGGAACACATGGAATAGAGCTCAGTGCACAATACGGTCCACAGTCTGCAGAGTAATTTGGGATCATTTAGGTTATAGACACCATCCGGGCATTCTTAGCAGCTCTATCTGGTCCCTCTCAGGGACAGGAAAGGAGGCAGCTCTCCTGCAGGAAAGACGATGGCAAGGCCAACTCATCAGCTCACACACATGGCAGTTCACTCCCAGTCCAGTCTGAAGATTCACTGGACACAGGTTCACTTTCTCTGAGTTTATCATTGTTAGGCAAAAAGATTCTTTTCCCCAAGGCGAAATGACGACGACAGAAACTCTGTCCTTGCTTCTCAGCAGTTTCTGCATCACCATTTCACCTTCTCTGAAATTGGGGGCACAGACTCTTTGATCAGTAGAGTGGAAGAGGCTGCAGCTTCTACACATCATCTTGACATCCACTACTGAACAGTGACAATCCTAAGGCCTCACCTGCACGCTCAGGAGCGGGGTAAGTTCAGAAGAGTAGCTGGAAAACAGCATCTTCGCATTCCATTTACTTTCCATTAACAACCTCCCCTATCCAATTTGCTCCATTCCCAAGCCAACTGAGTTCACTCTACCCACTGGCCCCACAGGCCCAGCCCGACCTCAGGAGTCAGGACTCCTTTCTGCTTCGCTCGTCAGCAGACAAGAGGCTGGAGTCAGAGCTGAGCGGGCAGCCTCGGCAGCACAGGACACAGAATAGGATCTGCCTTGTTTCTCCACAGTTCCATCCGGGCTGAGAGGAATCAAATGCAGGCTCTATGCGGTAAAGTGAGCGGCTCTCACTTGGCAAATGAGCAAGAGAGCAGAGAGGGATGGAACACAAAGGGGCCATTTCCACAGGGTCACTTTCAAGACTGGGACCACGTGGCTCTGGTGGGAGGTGACCTGAGCATACTCCTCTAAGACTTCTGCCCCCCATGATTTGAACTCAGCCTATTCCCTCTCAATCTGCTCCCACCCCGTCAAGTTCCTAGACAACTGCACCACTATCTTGGATATATTTGCAAATCCAGAGTACCAGGGGATGGGGGGGGGGGGCGTTAAGCAGTACCTGTTAAATTGACTAATAAAAGGTCTTGATTACCTTAATAATGGACTAATGGCGATGGACCAGACCCGGTCCTCAGTCTGTACCGTGTGTAAACAATGCCCAGCTCTGCCAGAAGACAGGGACCAAACCTAGAGAGACAGAGAGGTGCTACGTCAGGGCAGCCAGAAGCAGGCAGGGAACGGTTCAGGCGTCCAAGCCTGTGGTTGGAGAGAACCACCCCGTCTCTGATCTTCTGAACGGACTCTCATTCATACACTTGCACCAGCAGGGAAAGAAAAGGCCTAAACTGTGTCCCCAAGCGACTTTATTGCCAGGACTCTGACCTTCTCACAGCCCCAGCCCAGCCAATCATCAGCTCCACTCCCTGGAACGGCCAAAAATATGCTGCAAGCTCCTCAGGGCAGGGACCTGTTACTACAGAGTGTGCAGTGCAGTGCAGAGCTTCCAGAGCAACCAAATCAGGGGATGTTCAAATACCACGTTGTTCTCCTGCGGGGCAGGGGGTGTCCCCTGCTTCTGGAACAAAACTCAGTAGTTCCATTTGCAAGAGCTTGGAAATTAACTGCAGGCTTGTCTTGCTTGCGCTCCCTTATAGACCCATCCCCTTAGACCTCGGCTTTTTAAGCCCACCCCCTAGGTATCTTCAAACAATAGACAGGCAGAGAGGGCAAGGCCCTTGACCTCCCAGCAGCCTGGAAGAATCTCATCCCCTCCCCCAGAACTGCCAACACATGCTCCCCTTACACCGACTCGCCCTCGCCATTGGGCTTTCATACCATCGCACCCCTTGCCTTCCCTAGAGATGAACCGGTCGGAGCTAAGTGTGGGGTTCTGCCAGAGGCCACCTTGATCCCCAAGTCCCCTCTCCCTCCTCAGCTTGGATGGATCTCCACACTCTAGTGCATAGCTCCCTTTTTCTTTACTTAAAGACTTCAATGCTGGGGGTGCTGTGTTTGTTTGTTTGTTGATAATGCCCAGGGTTGTAGGCTATTCCCGTCAGCAGGGAATTTAGCACCTAGTGTCAGCAAAAGTAGCAGAAAAGCTTAACTCTTTTAAGGCGTCCCTATCTCCTACAAGTTAAAAATATTGCTCAGAGCATGCTATCTGGTGCCTATCAGTGAGGAATGTACATTAGCAGCTACTCGGAGCTTAGCTCTAATCAACACTCGGAGAGCCCTCAATAGCATCCACTGCACTTAGAGCTTCCTTAAAGTACTGCTACAGATTCCCTTCCAACCGCCAGAAATTACAACGCCCACAAGAAAAATCACTTTGCTTTTTAAAGTGACTCCGTCCATTATGGCCACCTGGGAGGGTCAGGCAGGCAAGCTCATTCTGGTTGCAGAACTGAGCAAAATACAAAAAGTTAAATCCTCTTTGACTTTTGGGAGTTTCTTCTCAAGGTCATAAGAGGTCTATCCTCCTCCTGCCCATGGGAGCAGTGAGACCGTGCTGCCCCGAAACACAGGCCCCGCCATCCTACTTGAGCACAGTTTGGTGCCGAGCCAGCTTCAAACTCATTTGAGCCAAGGCAAACTGTGCCCAGAATTTGTGTTCGACAAAAACACAGCTTTGGACCCTAGAGTGACACTGGGTTAGAACTATCCAGAGTGACCAGCCACAACAAGCCAAGCAGGACAGGATGGTCCAATGGTCAGGGCGCTAGCCTGGAACTTGAGACACCCAAGTTCAAATCCCTGTTTTAACACAGGCTTCCCGTGTGACCTTGGAAAAGTCACCTGGTATCTCACGGCCTCCGTTCTAGTCTGTAAAAATGAGATAACAGCACTGCCCTGTCCTGCCGGGGTGTTAGGAGATGCTCACATACTAAGATAATGGAGATTGCGTGAGTACTTTATATCCAGATCAGATGCACAAGCTAGTGCTGCGGGCAAATGCCCAAATCAAGAAAAAGAAGAGCTGAATAATCTTTATACATTCTGCTCGTACGATCGCCTACAGATCAGGAGAAACATCTAGAGAGTGAGATCTTCTAAAACCATAGAACAGTTTCCCAAGGAAAGTGCCAAAGCACCATCACATGGGACTTTTAAAACTCAACTGATCACCACTCTGGGGAATTCTTCTCTAGCTCCATCCATCAACACAGCACTGCACAGGGCAGAGTGCTAAGTGAAGAAAAAGTCCCAGCCTCAAGGAGCCCAGGCACAGCACATGCTATGTAAATGGCTCCAATTTGATACGACTGAAAGACAAATAATGGGGCCTTGCAAAGTCATTTTTACAGTCACTTTCCTGGCTGGCCCTGCACACTTCATGTCTTTTTACAAAAACACATCCTAGGAAACAGCTTTTAATAGCTTGGAATAACACCGTAAATAAGAGCCCACAGAAGAGAGACCGTCCCAGAGGCTTAGGATGAAATTTCAGAGAGAATAACAAAGAGAAATACATGTTACAATAGCGTTAGAAGGCCAAGCCTAAAATCCCCCAGGAGTCCATCTGGTCTGACCCCTGGTTTCTATCCCATCTCACCTTTCAAGCCAGTACCTAGTTTCCCCAGCTCTTGCTGCCCCCTTTCCTGGTGGGCTGACATCACAAGTGGCTCTCCAGAAACCTACGGAAGGTTTTTTGTGCTGCCAACACCGAGAGGCACCAAACAGGTGCACGGCCCCAGGATCCATTCAACCTGCCTTTAGACACACACAGAGCTCACAGTTCACCTCTCTGCTAGGACACATGCAGTGACGGACGTGACTTGTGCTCACCTTTGCTGTTCTGTCCCGGGAGCCGCTCACGATGATGCCCCCTTGACAATCCACACAGTTCACCTCCTGGTCATGTGCAGAGAACTTGATGCTGAAGGAGCCGTGGACTTTAGAGAGGACGATGTTTCCATCACTGTGAAATAGAAGTCATCAGCTTTGCAGGGCAGCTAAAGCATCACCACTTGATGAGCACTCCAGCTAATGCATGGTAGAACTGCATGTGGATTAGAACACCTGCAATCCCAGGGGAATGGATGATTCATTCCACTCCCACCCACTCCTGCCAAACACTCGATGTTCCCGTTAGATCCTATTTCTGGTCATCCCAGGCCAGATCTGCTGCAGATGGCAAAATGTTCTCACCAGCCTGGGACCTTCTCAGAGCCCAGCTGAGGGCCACACTGCACAAACCAACACAGTAGCCATTCCATTCTCCGGTGTTTCTGAGGAAGTCAGAATCCCGTCCAGATGCTATGCAGTGGAGGTGGGGGAACAGGGAGCCCCTTCTGCTACATCCCTCCCCCTCATACCAGGGCAGCTAGAAGCACACGAGCGAGATCTGATCCAGAGACTGAATGAATGATATTAACTCGATAAAGAATTTGCTACCTTGTTATGCCAATAAAATTATAGAAACTGGAACACGTCTGCATGTTTTTCAACCTCAGCAATTTGATTTCAGGTTATATTTCATAGGGGACAGTCCCAGGACTGTGTGCATACTTCACTTGTACGGGCATTTACCATGACTGCACATGCCTTCTGCTACCACACTCAGGTACCAAAAGATGAGCATCTTATAAACTAAGTCTTTTCATTTGCTAAAAATCAGGTAGAGGCAAATTGTCTGTGTGCACAACTGTAGCTAGTGGACACCCAATTCCAAATATCATGCCCCTCGATGGTAGAAATGTATGGTCCTTACAGTCATCATTATTGCAAAGGAAAAACTATATATTAAAATCCCTGGCAAATCAGCACTGCTTAGCCCCCTTATCGGCAGCATCTGCAAAGAGATCAAGGCTTGAACGGGTCATTAGCACGCTCATCTCCTACCTCTGGAGAAGTCTCTTTTGGAAAGAAGCAGATCACACTGGCAGAAAAGGAGCAGTGCAAGTAAGTTAGACATGGTGGAACATGGAGCACTGGATGGCAAACACACTTTTCTACTCAGGAACAGATTTATCCAGAGTGCATAGAAAATTAATTCCTCTACCAGTGCAGCTGAAGAGACTTGGCCTCCTATCAAACCTTCTCCCCACCACGGCACTGAACTTACCCTCCTCCACTGACGATGTGGGATCCGGCGAGAACGAATCGACACACGTCTTCCTGATGGCCGGAGAAGATGGCTTGAGGACGGCGTTGTAGGCCAGCACTGTCTGGACGAAACCGGTAGGCCCAGATGTCTTCTGCCTGGGACAGGTAGAGATACTCGCCATCTAAATGCATCCAGGGCATCAGGCTGCAGAAACAATGACAAAGGAAACAAATCAGACAGCTGCTGGCCACCCCAGGACATATTCCGAGGAGGACAGGCTTAAGTATAGCATCACAGCCAGGAAACAAGTACACTTCTCAATACATGCCAGAGCACATCAGTGGCGTCTTTCTGACCAAGGTTCCAGACCTGAGGAAGAGGCCAAGAATGGATCTTCGGAAGAGGGGCTGACTAAGGAATCTATAGGCTGAGCTATGAAATACTTAGAAATCCCTGCAGTCATGGCATCTCTACACGGTTAGCTTTCGTTCTGAGATGGCTTTTGAGTTCCTCTTTCTTCCTCCACACCCATGCGGCTGTCTAGTCCAAGTGAACATCCAGCTGCCCCATAGACTCCTCTCACCTGTCTCAGTGGTTCTCTCTCTCTGGTGCAATTTAACTAACTCTACCTTTTTCTACAACTTTTTTATACGAAAAAGCAACACATTTTAATTCAGGATAAGAGAACAACAGGGAAGACAAAGTAGTTTGGATGGTGGCTTTATTAAATTAGCTAATGAACGGCTCTGAAGGTAGCACAGAAATGAGGTGGCAATCCCGTGACACTCCCACCCCAGAACAACTTTGTGACCCCCACACCAGGATCCCATTTTGGGTCGGGACACCCAGGGTTACAACATCCTGAAATTTCAGATGTAAACATCATGAATCTGACCAGTTTAAAAACCCACTGGCCATGAAATTAACCCAAATGGTCCGTGAATTTGGTATGGCTCTTCTCACTTGTCCTCAGCCTGGCTGATGTGAAGGCTGCACTTACAGGAGGCCTAGTTCTCAAGCAAGGAACCTTGTCTTCAAAGATGTTTTGCAAAACACATAGCACAGCTTTGGACATGGTGCCCACAACGAGTTGTTAATCACCCTACTTACTGCTATGCATACATCTCGTTATCCTGGGAAGGAACTAAGGGTGCGGCTACACTACATAGCACTTGATGTATCAGGGATCGATTTATCTCATCTAGACACGATAAATCAATCCCCGAATCGACTCCCGTACTCCACCTCAGCAAGAGGAGTAAGCGGGGGAGCGGCCACGGTTGACTCGCCACCATGGGGATGGCCAGGTAAGTTGACCTAAGATACTGCGACTTCAGCTACCCTATTCACATAGCTGAAACTGCATATTTTAGCCCTCCCCCAGCCCCTCCCCCTCCCCCGGTAGTCCAGCCCAGCCCTAAGTTAATATTTTAAGATTTGCGGACTGCGTCCAGACCAAAGGCCGGCTGAGGGCCCAACAGTGGAAGGCAATGAACAAAAGAAGTGAATCTGGAGGAGGGATGTGAAGGAGAGAAGCTCATGGACTGTATTAGCTCAAGGGATTATTCCAGGCTTAAGGTGCAGCATGGGAGCAGTGAAGCACGTTCTATTGTCAGAGCAGAGATTAGGAGCTGGGCAGTGGTATGAGACAAGATGCAGACAAGCTCTGAAGACAAATCACTCAACAGTTTAGGATCGGAAGGGAAGACCACTGTACCCAGCTAGAACTGCAGGGGGAAGCAGAATGAACTTACCAGGGCTGGAAAATGCCCCAACCTCTATTGCTGGGAGAATCATTGAATATCAGGGTTAGAAGGGACCTCAGGGGATTATCTAGTCCAACCCCCTGCTCAAAGCAGGACCAATCCTCAATTAAATCAGCCCAAAGAGTTTTACCCCGTATCCCTAAATGGCCCCCTCAAGGATTGAACTCACAACCCTGGGTTTAGCAGTCCAATACTCAAACCACACTATAGGTTTCTTATTGAGAGGTGAGACTTGGTTCTCAGGTTTGGGCTCTAGTGGGCTAGGCAGCACCTCCAGTTATCCCACTGCAGTTTCATCAGATATGTCAAAAGACAAACAGCCTTGTCTGTGTTACTTGTAAGACCCTAAAGATCGGGGGGGGACTCACGGGGGGGCTAGAACAGTCCGAAATTAAAGTACAGAGGCAAACCCCATGTCCCCCATTGGCTGCCACCAAACCGGGTAAAAGAAAAATGGGGCACTTGCTTGCGTTTCCATTTCAGGAGCGTTTCCCTCCGGCAGCGCCCGCGCCTCCAGTTCTGAGAGACCTTCACCCGTTCCTTCACGGGAATGCCAGCCGCTCTGCAGAGATAGGAAGACAGACAGTGAGCCCCAAGAACTGATGCGGCACGCGGACCTCACACCATCCAGCCATGGTCACGTTCTTGCTCCAGTTCCCTAAGTCACCAACCAGCGCACAACGGACTAGCTAGAAACTCCGGGCCTGAACCATGGCAAGGAAGAGAAGAGCACAGCCGCCGGAGGAGCCATGCTAGGCACTGAAGGCGGAGAGTGCCGGGCAAGCAGGCCTGCCTTTACTTTTCAGGAGTAGCCAGTGTTCCCGCCAGCACAGTCACGATGCACGGGGGAGGGAAGGCAGATGCAGCGTAGCCCTGCTCACATCCCCACCACCCAGAAACACCCCTGGGGGCTGGTCAGCACTGCACATTGAAGTGCTGGTAGAGGCACAAGGCCTGCAGGGGACATGGGGTGAGACAGGGAAGAGCTTCTACCACCCTCCCTGCACATCCTGGGGTATTCATCCAGCGGAAGGCATAACCTGGCTGTGCATGCATCTTCGGTGCAGCTACTGACCAATGCGCATCTCCAGGGTGGGAATTTTCTACCATTTGGAAGTTACAAAAGCTTCTGTCCTCAGTAAATCAAAGCCAGTTTTTAACCCCAACTTAAGCAAAGGTCTCACTCCTCACTGAAGGCTAAATTCATGCCAAGTTCCCCTTTACAGCCATTTCAGTTTGTAGCCTTATCTTAAAAACATGTCAAGAATTTTATTTTAACAGTGGGAAGAGATTATTTCTCCTCCCTCACTCCTCCGCTGAGGGTGGGCTCAAAGGGATTTCACTCCCACCTGCTGAAGATTTTGCTCTTCAGGCAGAGCTCAAGCATGGAAGTGTTCAGCCTAAAGAGCGCATGTTTTGAAAAGTTCATGGATTACAAGGCCAGAAGGAACTATTATGATCCTCTAGTCTGACTTCCTGCAAACCATGGGCCAGAGAACCCTACCCAGCAATCTCTGAAGAAAGCCCACAACTTCTGTTTGAGCCACAGCATTTCCTAGGGCTGGGCTACACTGGGGGGGAGGGATCGACCTAAGATACACAACTTCAACTGCGCAAATGGCGTAGCTGAAGTCGAAGTATCTTAGGTCGACTTACCTGGGCATCCTCACGGCAGCGAGTCAACCGCTGTCGTTCACCTGTCAACTCCGCTTCTTCCTCTGGCCGAGATGGAGTCCCGGAGTCGACAGGGAGTGCGTTCGGGGATCTATTTATCGTGTCTAGATGAGACACAATAAATCGATCCCTGATACATCGAACATTACCCGCCAGTCCAGCGGGTAGTATAGACGTACCCTTACAGGGGCTTGATTGAAAGGCTGAAAGTGATGGAGAATACACTACATTCCTAGGGAAAAGTTCTTCTAATGGTTAATTATTATAAATTGCACCTTATTTCTAGCCTCCATTTGTCTAGCTTCAGTTTACAATCATTAGATCTCATTATGACTTACTGGATTAAAGAGACAACTATTATCAAAAAATCTCTTCTCATGTACACACCTTTTAGACTGCAATTGTAGTTACAATCACGACCCCACGTACTCTGGGGCAAACGACCTAAATTCTGCAGAAGATTCCGTGGCTTCAGCATGCACAGGCATCCAGTTATGAGCAGGTGAAAAACGGTTCATAAAAGAAAAACTATTCCACAACCTGATCCGTAACACCCACCAGAATACATAAACACATGCATCTACTGCTGAACTGCAGCTGCATCTGGGGTGGAATAAAGCAGCTATTCAACAGTGCCCAGCAAGGCTACGCAACTGTTTAGAGCAAGAAACATCCAGCATCTCACAGAAACTACAGTGAGAGTTTGACAGGAGGCGGAACAGAATTACTCAAAATGGAATTTGGTGAGACCCAACACAGCTAACACTCCCCCAGGATAGACTATTAAACACATTTCAACTAATGACTAAACAGAGCCCCAACCATGACTGGCAACCCTATACATAGCTTATCCAACAATATTCTGATAAAACCAGTGAGTTGCGGTTCCATAATTAGCCGATTCCCCTGTGCTCTCCAACGCTACTCCTGGCCCCCCAGTCACAGCTGCTCACTTCTCTAGCCTGGTCTCTCCTCCTACTCTTACACTGCCAGTATCTCCTCCTTGACCATTACTTGGTCAACTTTTCTCCAGCCTCCTGGCACCTCAGCTGTTTCCACTCTTGCAAAAAAGGCCACTGCTAAGAGAGTTATCTTCTGTGCCCTCTGCTCAGATGCAGTCACTCCCCTTTGACTCTTATCACTGACCTCCCCTTAACATTCACAGCAAGGGCGGATTTCTTGTCCACACCTTCCAGGTCCTGCACAGCTACACCCGGTCTACCCCTCTGCTCTCCTGCCCTTACTTACATGTCCTTCCTAACTGTCCTCATGGCACTGAGGACTGCTTTGTACTGGAAACTTACATCAGCCTCACTACCTCTCTCACAGGCATGAAGAATCCTCCTGTCTGAAAGCCCAAGCTATGCTCACCTAACCCTAGTGCAGACACTGCTAGGTAAATGGAAGAATTCGTCCATTGACCTACCTTCCACCTTTCGGGGAGGTTGATTAACTGCAGGGACAGGAGAATCACTCCTATCACCCTCGTGAGCATTGACACAAACGCGGCAGCCCTGCAACTGTGCCGCTGCCGCATTTTAAGAACGGCCAAGTTCGTTTAATTGTTGCTATTAAACAAAATATTATTTGAGCGATCCCATGTCAGGCATCACAACTGCTTTCCCTGCAAGAGATCCACAAGCTGCCAAATGGCCACAGGAACCTTTTCCAATGTCTTCTCCAAACACTGGATGGGAAAATATCTCCCCTCTCTCTACTCCAAGAAGCACACACAGAGACGAGAGAAAGGGCCCAATTCCGTATTCACAAAGCATTAGAGAAAACCGTCTCCTTCAGTACAGGCCAAATGAGACGTCACAGATCTTTGCTATCTCCACTTTCTATAGCTCTGTCACAGTTCAGGCTTTATTCCCAGCTCCAGGCATGATTTACCTAGGCTAATCCACACACAGAGCACATGCCTAGTTCTTAACATTTACAGCCATCCCACCATGAAGAGCTAAGATGGCAAGAAGTTTTGCTTCCAAGAACAGCACATGGAGTGAGACCTGCAAGCTATCTGAAGGGAGGAAAGGAGGTTTGCCCAGACCCAGGAGGATTTATTTTAACTACCATCATCAACAGAGTGGCTTGGATCTAAATTTAGTGTCTGCTGGACTGATAAGAGGAAGAAGAAGAAACTTTGCAGCCTCCTAGAGAGAAAGCAGAGGCAGGATCCAATTAGCTCTGCCCTTCACCCTCTCCAGGGAAAACCAGCACAGGCAGCATTTAAACCTTGCATAGCTTCTTCTAGCTTTAGTCTCCCAGAAAAAAAGTTGTTTAACCAGGTATGTGCAAGGCCATGAGAAACAGAGAAGCAGGAATGCTCTCTCCCTTGCTCTGTGCATTCCAGTCCTGGATTCGTGTGCAAGGACTCTCCTACCATACGAGAAGTTACAGCACTGTGTATATGGCAGTTATTTATTCAGGTGAATTCAGAGAAGGGTTTTGTTTTGTTTTTAGTTCCCATGACAGTGAGCAGGGGAGCTGAAACAACGCCATGGGCACAGATGCACCCCCATCATGACTGGCTGCACCACCTGTCATTCCTGTCCCAAAGTCACAACACCCTCCCCATTCCCAAGCTCTGCCAGTGCACCTCCATCCTGATTCATAACATCCCCTACTAGTGCACTTCGTAGCTTCCCCAAACAGCTCCGCAGGTGCCCCTCCAGCCTGCTCCATAGCCACGTTGCTCCAAAGTCTCCAAATCAGTCTCAAAATGTACTTAACATAAGAACAATCAGACAGGGTCAGACCAAGGGTCCATCTAGCCCAGTATCCTGTCTTCCAACAAGATGTGAGGTGCTTCAGAGGGAATGAACAGAACAGGGAATCATCAAGTAAGCCACTCCCAGCTTCTGGCGAACAGAAGCTAGGGACACTTCAGAGCATGGCCATCATGCCCATCATGGCTAATAGCCATTAATGGACCTGTTCTCCATGAACTGATCTAGTTCTTTTTTGAACCCTATTATAGTCTTGGCCTTCACAACATCCTCTGGCAAGGTCTTCCACAGGATGACTGTGCATTGTGAGAAGAAATACTTCCTTTTGTTTGTTTTAAACTGCTGCCTATTTATTTCACTGGGTGACCCCTAGTTATTGCCTTATGAGAAAGGGTCAATAACGCTTCCTAATTTACTTCTCCACACCAGTCATGATTTTAAATACCTCTATCCTATCCCCCCTTAGTCATCTCTTTTCCAAGCTGAAAAGTCCCAGTCTTATTAATCTCTCCTCATATGGAAGCTGTTCCATACCCCTAAGCATTTTTGTTGCCCTTTTCTGTACCTTTCCAATTGCAATACATCTTTTTTGAAATGGGGCGACCACATCTGCATGCAGTATTCAAGATGTGCATGTATCCTGGATTTATATAGAGGCAATATGATATTTTCTGTGTTATTATCTATCCCTTTCTTAATGATTCCCAACATTCTGTTTGCTTTTTTGACTACCGCTGCACACTGAGTGGATGTTTTCAGAGAACTATCCACAATGACTTTCTTGAGTGATAACAACTAATTTAGATCCCATCATTTTATATGTATAGTTGGGATTATGTTTTCTAATGTGCATCATTTTACATTTGTCAATATTCAGTTTCATCTGCCATTTTGCAAACAGGAAATCATAATCAAGCGGCTGTGTTTCTCGTGGGATTTTGCGAGGCTCAGTTCTCGGCCCTACAATATTTAACATTTTTAATCAGTGACCCAGAAGAAAACAAAATCATTACTAGTAAAGTTTGTAGATGACAAAGATTGGAAGAGTGGTTAATAATGAAGACGACCAATGACTGACGCAGAGAGACCTGGATTGCTTGGTAAACTGGGCACAAGCAAACAATACACATTTTAATATAACCAAATGTAAAGTCATACATCTAGGAACAAAGAATGCAGGTCATACTTCCAGCATGGCAGACTCTATCCTGAGAAGCAGTGACTCTGAAAAAAGACTTAGGGGCTATGATGGATAATCAGCTGCCCACGAGTTCCCAGTGCAACGTTGTGGTCAAAGAGGCTAATATGCCCTTGGATGCATAAACAGGGGAATCTTCAGTAGTAGAAGAGAGTTATTTTGCCGGTGTAATTGGCAGTGGGGAGATTGCTACTGGAATACTGTGTCCACACTTCAAGAGGATCTTAAAAAATTGGAGTGTGCTCAGAGAAAAACCACAAGTAAGATTAAAGGATTGGAAAACAGGCCCTACAGTGAACGGCTCAAGGATCTATTTAACTTAACAAAGAGAAGGTTGAGGGGTGACATGATCATGGTCGTGATAAGTATCTACATGGGGAACAGTAATTTGATAGGGGGCTCTTCAATCTAGCAGAGAAAAGTATAACACGATCTAATGCCTGGAGGTTGAAGCTAGTTAAATTCAAGCTAGAAGTCAGGTGCAAATATTTTCAACACTGAGAGCAATTAACAACTGGAACAGTTTACCATGGATTGTGGTAGATTCTCCATCACAGACGACATTTTTTAAAAAACAAGATGGGATGTTTTTTCTAAAAGATCTGCTCTAGGAATTATTTTGTGCTAGACAGGAAGTCAGAGCAGATGATCACAATGGTCCTTTTTGACCTTAGAATCTAGGAATCTATTCAATGCATTTTAAAAACAACAAGGACGCCTTTAGTATCCTTAACATGGGACTTTCCAGACTTCAGGCAATTTCAGGGGCTCTCAGACTCCCAGGGATCCCTTACAATAACAAGGTCACTGAAGATATAGGGGGAAAAAAACCACTCTCATTCACAGCCCTTTTGGTCCATATCCCCTTTGAAGTGAGAACTAATGTACTATTAATACTAAGCAAACAGAAACTGGGCACCTTCCCCTCAAGGGGAGGCGAAACCACCTCCCATACGAAGTTTCCATCCAAAGGGGAAAAGGTCAAGTTAGAACCCAAAGACGGATTTATTAAGGAAGTACTGACATCTTTAAAGTTACGTAATATTCTGCAAAGGCGTAAGTAGCACCTCCTGGAATACCAAATTTCCTCTCTCGCCATGAGTCTAGAACAGGGGTGGGCAAACTACAGCCTGTGGGCCACATCGAGCCCAAGGGATCATCCTGTCCGGCCCGCCTGAGCTCCCAGCTGGGGAAGTTCCCTCACTTTCCCACCCTCTCCCGGAGCCTCAGCGCCCCGTGTCCCCAGTACTCTGGCCCGCCGCTTCTGGGCAGTGCTGGAGGCTCAGGCAGGGCCTAAGCTCCTACCACTCTGAGTGACGTGGTCAGGGGGCGGGGCTGTGAGCTCCGGTGGGCCGCGTGGCCTCCAGACATGCTGCTCTGAGCAGCATTGTAAGGGGGCCGGGCCAGTGGCCAGGGGGTTGGATAAGGGGCAGGGAGTCCTGGGGGCAATCAGAGGACAGGGAGCGGTTAAATGGGGTGGAGGTTCTGGGGGGACACTCAGTAGATGGGGGGGTTGGATAGGCGTGGGCATTCCGGAGGTCTGTCAGGAGGCAGGGTGGGGTGTGTGTGGATACGGGTCGGAGCAGTGAGGAGACAAGGAGCAGGTGGAATTGGGTAGTGGGTGGGGTCCTGGAGGGGGCAGTTAGGGTGGAGGGTCTCAGGAGGGGGCGATCAGGGAACAAGGATCAGGGAGGTTGACAGTTTGGGAGTTCTGAGGGGGGCAGTTGGTGGCAGGAAGTGTGTGGGAGTCAGACAGGGGGCAGGGCCAGGCTGTTTGGGAAGGCACAGTCTTCCCTACCCAGCCCCCCATACAATTTTACAACCTCAGTGTGGCCCTGGGGCCAAAACGTTTGCCCACCCTTGGTCTAGAAGATCTACATCATCAGCCTATGACATAATCCCTCTATCTACCAGCAGCACAAACTCAAAATCCACTGGTGTCGCCAAAGAGAAAGATTCAGCAAATGGAATCCAGCTAAAATCGTCCTACCTAAGCGCAAGACAGAAAAGAACACCTTAGCCAGACTCACCCTGCACATCTAACCTTGCCCTCTCCTGCAAGGAAAGCCAGCAGAGAGAAATCAGAAGACACTGGGAGCAGAGATGTCATTTTTAGATAATCACTTCTCTGACAACAATGAACTGTAACAGAACACATGGTACTTCAGGAACATTAGCTGTTGATGGCACAGCCATGATGCATTTGTATACATTGCTGGCCTAGACTCAGGGTATTACAGAATTTCAAGGGACAGCCACTCTTCTTTTAAGATTCTGGCCTCCTTTTGTTCTTTACTTTCCCCCTGCATCCCATCTTGCTGGTAATTACATCACGAAGGAAACTCTAGCAGAATCTTAAGGAAAAAAAAGATTCCAACCCCTACAGCAGGCTGCAGAGAACTGAAAAAAGGATGCCAAACATACTAAAGATTAGCTGCCAAGAAGCCACCATCCTGCCAGCAACAGCACTCCGCATTTAAATAAACAAGCCAGTGGCATTGCAAAGCAACATGGTAGGATTTTCACAAGTGGCAAGGGAATTTGGATGCCCTCAGAGCTCCCATATGCCCAAACTGAGGCACCTGAAAAGGGACTGATTTTCAGAGACAGGATGCTAGGATCTTTCTGAAAACCTGGCCCCTTTGAGTGTGTCTCAAGTCAGGCATCCCAAAACAAACAAACAAAAACTACTAATCACTTTTGTGAGACTTTGCTACCGTTTGATTTCATGTTCCATATTTGGATCTACCAGCAGATCTGACTTCACACCAACTTTAAAATCCCATCTCTCTCATGTGTTTAAACGCTAACTCACTTTCTCTGTGCCCTGGACCTCCTGGGGGGGGGGAAGCATTAAGAAAATGGAAGAATGAAGACAAATTTTTAAAGTCTCTTTGCAGTCTGAGCTAACGATCAGAATATGCTGGAGTCTTCCTTTTAAGTAAATGGCATTTGCATTTCTCAGTGGTGGACAGTTACCAGCAACATTGGATGCAAGAGGAAGGAAGGAATCTTAACAGACAAGAACAGGTGCCCCCAGATTTCTGTAACCCCTCTCACCTATCTCCAAGGTGCCCTCCAGTCCTGTTCCCAAGAACTGATATTGTTTTTAAAATGACAGAGCACCCAGAAAAGATTAGCCCCCTGTAAATAAACATCTCCTGTGGCTGTTAATGCGTGTAGGAATCTCTAACCTGGCCCTGGGGCCTGGCCAGATTCTCTCTTTCCCAGCCTTCCTTCCATAGCCTGGGGCTCATTTTTCTCTCCTCTCTCCCCCTCCCCTTGTCTATGTTTTCCGGCACTTAGCCACCATTAAAATTTGACTGCATTCCTGAGCATGTGACCCATTTTAAAAAAAACCACCACCACCCACCCACACTGCTTTTCGTCCCCAGGAAACCTGCAGCATGTAAGTTTATGATCAGTAAAGCCAGGCCGGAGAAGAAATTTAGAGCCTCCGCAGTTCACCCTTCATTTTCCCACCACCAAACAAATAAGACCAGCCTGTGCCAGGAGGAATTCCCTTTTTAAAAGAGCCCTCTCAAGAGTTTGCAGGGCCAGACAGTGCTCTGCATTCTGATCTAAGAGGCTGTGAAGTCAGGTCTGGCACAGCAGCCGCATCATCACTTAAGACTCTCCCAGGCAGATTTTGGGCTCGGTGCCCACATTCAATTCCATTCACAATTCTAAGACACCTCCCTCCTCACAGGTAAAATCGCCCCCAAGTCATGATTAAACACCTACATTTCCCCCATGTGCTGCCTCCAGCAGACACCTCCCACACAACACGCAGGCAGAGAGCCCCAGTCTGACACACAGGCACGCAGTAAGCCCAAATATAGCTTACAAGGTTCCAAAAAGGTCAATTACGGCTCAGAAAGGATCTTTCGCTTTATGTGGCTGGTCACCCACTTAGCCAAGGAACATCAGTCCAGATCACCTCGAGATAGAAAAGGGGGTTGTACAAGAAAGGGTCATGTGCAATTAGTGCCTGCCTCTACTTCTGCACACCCCCTGCCCGCCCTACGCTAGCTATTCAACAACTCCTGGTAGCAAGCCGTCCTCTGCTCCTATCATGCTTGCCAACATTCCCTACGTAGAAGGGACAGCATACTTTGCTTTTTAAATAGTAAAATATCTGCCATTTAGTCCTACTGTCCCTCCAAACAGCTCTCCTGGATCCAGGGCATTTCAACGGAGCTGGAAAATGACCATCTATTTTACTTCTGAAACATTCCTATTTACACAAAGCACAGAGGCAGCATAGGGGACTGAAGGCAGGGGTAGAATTAGAAGGGGGAGGCAGAATTGTAACCCATCACTTAGATAAAAAGGTACTCCTGGTTATTACCCCTTCCCATAACACCAGAACCAGGGGTCACCCAATGAAATGAATAGGCATCAGGTTGAAAACAAACAAAAGGAAGAATTACTTCACACAATACACAGTCAACCTATTGCCAGAGGATGTTGTGAAGGCCAAGACTATAACAGGGTTCAAAAAAGAGCTAGATAAGTTCATGGAGGATAGATCCATCAATAGTTATTAGCCAGGATGTGCAGAGATGCAACACTATGCTCTGGGTATCCTTAAGCCTTTGACAGCCAGAAGTGAACCACAGGGGATGAATCACTCAATGATTCCCAGTTCTGTTCATTCCCTCCGGGGCTCCTGGCATTGGCCACTGTCAGAAGACAGGATACTGGGCTAAAAGGACCATTGGTCTGTCCCAGTCTGGCCATTCTTATGTACCTATCATCTTTGCAAACACCTGAACAACAAAGATTAGACAGCAATAGCTTTCAGATGCTGGCAAGCACGACTCCATAAAACAAAGGACAGTTTAAGGCAAGAACCCAGACAATTCACTAAACGCAGCTCTCAAGTCTTTTTTAAAAACACATAAGTTTGAAGGATGATATTTCTTCATAATTTAAAAACATTAAGACACCTTATTTAGCACACTCTCTAAGGCCATACTTCTGCTATAAGTCCTTCAAGAATAATCAACCAACCCTCCACAGGGCAATGTTTTCAGAAAGATTTGATCTATGACGACTTTGGACCTTCATCAGGTCTCATGCACCTACACTGTATTGTCAGATTAATTACGTGCCCAATCCTACATCCTTTGGCTGCACAAGTACTTCCAGATGCAACCATGGGACTATACGCACAAAAAGGGTACACAAGACCAGGCCAGTGAAATCAGATAAGCAGAATCAAGACTAACTTGTAAATTCTAAAGAAATTACAGACCAAGGTGCGATGGCTACAATGCTTTATAACCATGGAGACCAACAATAACTTACAAAACACCACACATCAAAAGATACCTAGGTGTCTTTATCAGCAGCTAACTAGACTAACTAATCCACTCCCAATACCCTGAAGCTTGCTCTATCGTATTTGACCGCAGCAAGATCTTTCCTCCACCAGGTGTGCACAGAACTGAAAATCCCGTGTAAAAAGAAGAGCTTGTTACTGGGTTGTAAGAAAAAGAAAATGAACATTTCTTATCATCCACTAGATTTCCAGGATAAAACAATCTCAACAAACCCACTATAAAAGATTTTCATTTCCCACTTCTGACCTCACCTTCCCACCCCACAAAAAGTTTAAATATTCTGCTCAAGTTATGGATTTCCTCTCTTTCTTGGCAGAGTTACCAGAAGAAATACAATATTCCTTATGGGCCATACTTCCCAGCTGCTGAAGTGAGGGAGTGGGTAAGTCCCCTCAGTACCATTGTCCCAGGTGACCCCAGGCCACCCCTCTGCAGTGACTGCCCTGGGCCCCCTCAAAAAAAAATATCACTCAGCCAAGAGTGAATAAGTTTCCTCCAAATGCTTCCCCTCTAGCAGTGTTTGGTGATCCCCTATAGCCACAGTCTCCAGCAGTCATGAAAGATACTTCTGCAACTGCAAGATCTTCCCACCCTTTATTGGGAGAATCCTACTTCCTTGGTGTAATTTCAGCATGAGCTGAAACAATGGTGCCTGTAAGAACACATATTGTCTTACAAAAGATGTGATGGCTTCTTGCTTTATTTTTCCAGCTCTATGGACTAACCCTCTCAATAACTCTGCACACTCCCAAAAGTGTTGGCCATTTTTAGTCACCAACTTCAATCTGCATTTGTGCAGTATGCAAAGATGCAGGAGCAGGTTGGCTACATTCCTCTCTCTCTTTTAGCATTGACAAAAGAGCCACAACTGAAGGACATCCTGTCTATGCTGTATCTACTCTGAGGATAAAAAGGTTTCCCTACACTGATTGGCCATCGCCAATCAGCCTCAAACCTAATTTGGAGGAACCATATAAAGGAAGGAGAGGGAGGTTCACTTTTTATGACCCGTTCAGTCCTTGGCCTCTCAGCTGAGACTGCTAACAAGGGGGCCAACTGTGTTTGTTCTTTGTGAGATCTGAACACCTGTCCACTAAAAACTGGACTGAGACCCACCAACTCATAGGCCACAAACAGCCAAGAGAGGAGAACTATTTATATTAGATTCCGCAAACCCTTTCTGAGAACAAAAATTACTACATACCCCCAGGAGGGGGGACCAAAACCTGAGACCATCTGAGCTCTGCTGCCCCAGGTGGGGAGGTCAAAGTCAAAGCCCATGGGCTCAGCCCTGTAACCTGTACCCTGCTGCCTAGGGCTGAAGCCCTCACACTTCAGCTCCAGGCCCTAGAAGTCTAAGCCAGTCCTGGCAACCCCATTAAAATGTGGTCACGGCCCTCTTTAGGGTCCCAACCCACAGTTTGGGAACTGCTGCAGTAGAGGAATTCCACCTAAACCCCTTTAGTGCATGACCCACATTTGGCTTATGATTGAGACGATGTTTTCTTGACATGAGTTCAAACGGTGAGAATTCTGAAATGGAAGAGAGCCCTAGAGACAACTTAAACACACAGAAAAGGCAAAGAGCAACAGAACAGAGGGCATACGCTGACACGTGCCACCACATACTACCATCGCTACACTCCACATCCGGGGACGCTGGAACAATTTTTATAGTGGGGATGCTGAGAGCCATTGAAGCAGACTGTAAACCCTGTATATAATGGAAACCACTTCAAGCCCAGGGGGTGCAGCAGCCCCCACTGTGCCCTAGCTCCTGCATTATGTCCAGGTCCATCACTTATTATCATTATTAAATGTGTATTAGGATAGATCAGGATCAGGGCCTTGTGGTAGGTTCTGTACATACGTAAAGGGAGACACAGACGCTCGCTCAAAGCTGCCAGCTATTTAATAAGCATCACTGAATCTGGATATGGAGAGACACGTCCAGTCGGCTGATCCATCACCCTTCACATGCAGAACTGTTCCCTATTATGGAGGCATAAAGCGAGGCTTCACAGTTAAAGCTGAAACAGGATTTTGCCTTTGACAGGAGCTTAAAATCTCTTGAGAAGCTGCCGTAACAGAATTACTGTGAAAGTATAAAGGTATTTTCTGCTTGTCAACCAGCCCTGGTAGTAGAGTACATTATTTTAAGAATTTATTTTAAAAAGTTGAGTTGCAACATGTTACAATTAGATACAGTGAACAAGCAGAGTCTTTAAACTACATGGGCATAGCAACACAAGTGTTTTCACTCCCATCAGTGGGCTTAGTCCTGGGCTAGTAGATGCTGGAGACATTTTTTAAGCCCTGATCTATGCAAAAGTTCCTCTTCCACTTCAGCCTCAAGATCTTACAAGAAACAATCTCAGTATGTGCCCCAGACTAGTGGGAGTAATTTACAGACCTGATACACGGATCTGTCAGGATAGCTATCATTCATTACTAAGTTTAACAGGTGTTGAGAGGGAGTGGGGAGAAGATGTCGTCTGCCCACTGTGAGTTTTCAAGCACACAGTGGCCATTTAATAGCATGCCATGCTTCTGGGCTTCATAGAGTGGCAGAAACTCTGCTGTAGTCTCCCTGGAGTAAGCCTCTCTGTAGCAAGCCTCTCTGTAGCTTCTGTCTCACTCTACTGCCTGCTTCCTTACTGGACTTAAAAGCCAGAAGAACTCTTAAAACTTCGGCTTTCCAGGGTCTGAAGAGAGATAAAGAAGCGTAATGCCTCAGGAAGACGCCTCCTGTCATTAATGTAGTTTGCATTTCTACACTTGCGCAGATCAGCCATTTCCTGTTCTTGCAAGTGTTTGCTTTTAAAATAAAAAAACAACATGTAAAGTGAACTCTACTCTTTATTAACTCACAGAAACTATTAAACACGATATTTGCAAATGGCTGAAGACAATAAATATGTCCATGAAAGAATCTATTATACTCAACTGGAAAAAAAATAAAGTCTCCTAATGCACAAGACAGGAATGAGGAATGGAGAAGAGAAATATGCAGCTGAACATTTCTAATATTTTTGACAATTATACATCACAAAGTACACACTGTCGAGTTGTGTAGACCACATCTTTAACGTGCCTTTTAAAATTTCTTCATAACAAGGAGGAAATAAGTTTATGTCACTGGTTACTTTGGTTTTTTATTCCTTTCTTTAAATATAATAGTAGGTCCTCTGAATTGGTTCTTTGCTAATAAACAAGTTTGAGAGAAAATAAGGTCCAGTAGCTAGGCACTGGACGGGGATGGGGAGAACAGGGTTCTAGTCTAGGCTCTGACACTGACCAGCTGTGCTAATGCGGTCAAGTCACTTCAACTCCCTCACTCTCCACTCTCCCCTACCACTCTGAAAAACTTACAACCTAAAACAGAGGATGCAAATAAGCATTATCTAGACCTATTTAGATTTGTTGCTTCAGGGCAGGGTCTGTCTCTTACTGTGTGCTGGGCAGTACCAGGCACAAAAGAGAATGGGATCTCTAGGCACTACGATAATACATAATAATTATTCTCACCCAAAACAATTGTTTCCTACCACTTCTCAGTTAAGATTCATCTGCAAAGACAGTTATTAAGACAGGACTTTTACATGATACACTACCGTACACTTTTAACCAGGAAGTGTCCTGCATCCAGCTATTGCCATTGCCATCAACCTAGGCCCTGATCCTGCAACGCACTCTGCCAGGGAAGACCCCAGTAGGTGCCTGAAGCCTGGACCCTTAAGCTGAAAGCTCTTTAGTCTGTATTTTTACTAGGTTTGTACAGCAGCCACCACAATGGGGCTGCTATTTTCACTTCAGCCTGAGGTCTCTAGGCACTTCTGTAATATAAATATGATCCTAAATTTCTGGTCTCATCCTGCAGCCGCTCCACAAAGAATCTGCCCAGTGGGTCAATGGAAATTCTGCCTACTGAGTTTGCAGGATCACATTCCAGAATCACACAGGTCAAAAAACAAAGTACATTGGGATGCAAAATTTTTAAAATGTTTGTTTGCCAGCTGATTCTCCAAGGCCCTGATCCAACAAAGCACTCCTGCACATTCTTACGTGTTTTCCTGAATCTGCCCCCCTCCCCTCCTTAACACAATAGGTGTGAATTAGAGAGGTTCTTTCTACTTTTTCCAGGGATAATTTTATTAAGAACATTGTTCAAGATAAACTAATTTCTTTTCCCTCATGTGGGTGGTTGAATCAACACACTGACTATGAAACATCATTTAAACACACATCTCCTAATTAGCTGTGTTTACCTGAGGTGGTGAGAGTGAGGGGTTGTTAATGTTGCATTACATTTTAACACCACCACTCAGCGCCAACAGCTGACTGTGTGAAACAGTTAAAGTTTGAGATTTAGCAGGTTTGGGGGGTTTGTTTGGTTTTTTTGGTCTGAACATGTGCCCCGACACAAATATGATGGGCACAGTCAACCTGAAATCTAGGTAGTTTCAAAGAATGAATTTAAAGGAGTTTCAGTTACTGCCTCACCCCACTGCCAGTTTATGGTTTTACAATCATTTTTTTAAAAAGGGGAGGGGGAGTGTCTCTTTCCCATTGCTCTATGAAAGGTTCATACAATAGTGAAACGGACAACACAGTAAAATATACAAACTAAAACAGAAATAGCTTTGTTTCTCTGATATTTCAGTTACAGTAATCCTCTGTTATACTTAAAGATGCAAAACTTTGAGTGACATGTCATTTTCAAGTTAGGGCTAGTCGACACTGGCAATGCTAAAGCAATGCTTTAACGTGGCTTGTGTGGTCGCGGCGGAGCACTAGGACAGAGCTCTCCCAACGCTCTAAAAAAAACTACCTCCACGAGGGGCATAGCTACCAGCACTGGGGCACGGTCTATACTGGCGCTTTACAGCGCTCAAACTTGCTGCACTCGTGGGGGGGGGGGGGGGGAGGGAAGTGTTTTTCACACCCGAGCGAGAACGTTGCAGCACTGTAATGTGCCAGTGTAGAAAAGCCCTTGCTGTTCCTTTAAGAAAATGAAGGCAAAAAAACCCCAATAAGATACTGAGGACATCCCATATTTCAGATCCAAATTTACCTTTGTCCCACACGTAGTGTTATCAGATGTCTGTTATAAAAAGTTATTTAACTGCAGAAGTAATAAATCATAAAGCTATCGTAAATGGGACTTCTTACCATAAAATGAAAAGCTGCACAGAATTTTACACCCTCCACACTAGCATTTTTCTTGTGTGCTACCCTTTCAGGGGCCAACAGTTTGAGATCTCTGCTAGAACTATGCAGTTCAACACATTTATTGGAAAGGGCACCAGCGTTCTTTGCCCTCTTTCCCTAGTGGACATAGTTGTGCAAACTCCTCGAAAACACAAACCTTAATTTTTGGCAATGTTTCCATTGCTTCTCTAAAGAAAGTGACAGAAGCCCCATTACTTATGTAATTCAGAACTAAACTGGCAAACCTTCAGAGAATAATCTTGCATTAGCCAGAGTGGGAGGGGTAGATAAGATGGCCCAACTATCTTTGTCTCTATCACCACTCCATTCACCTGTAACGGTTTAGTTTAAACACCTACTCTAATAGTTAAATTTGTGACCAGTGAGCCACCTAGCAGGCTTCTTGCTAGAATTACTAAACCACCATCATTTCTTATTTATAGACACTTAACCCTACATCCCAAGTCTCTGGCTTCCAGACACACACAAAGCCCAGGGGATAGACAGTGAGGAAAAAGCTAGTAATCTTAAAGCTGTCATGTAAGGTCTGTTAATCCAATATCAGTAAAGTATAGGTGCAAGTTTGGCAACTGTGTGCAGCAGTGCTATAATGAACATTTATATCACTCCTTTCGCTCCACGGCTCTTCACCAGATAGCCCTACACTGACACTGCATCACTGGGGAGAAGGGCAGCAACAAGTTGATGTACAGAGCGGTGTGGAGATTTTGGCAAAGAACACTGGGTAATCCTCACCCAAGAAGTTCTATGAGATCTTTAATCTCCATGCAGAGTCTGCAGGATCCTGGCTTTTAGCTCTCATCCAGAAGATCTGCACACAGCAGATGCCATGACACTCAGTTTATCTACCTCAACAAAGAGTAAAGATCATAAGAGCAGCCAGACTGGGTCAGACCAAAGGTCCACCCAGCCCAGTATCCTGTCTTCTGACAGGGCCCAATGTCAGGTGCCCCAGAGGGAATGAACAGAACAGGGAATCAACAAATGATCCATCCTCTGTTGCTCTCCTTGAGGTTCCATGTTTTTCAAGCCTGCTGATTAGCTACCTGATACTCCCTGAGGTTGCTGCATAAGCAGCTTGTAGTGTCATCTGGTGCAGTGGTTCCAATCTTTTTTCATCTGAAGACCCCTAAAAAATTTCAAATGGAGGGGAAGACCTTTTGGAAATCTTAGACATAGTCTGCAGACTCCTATGGGCCCAAGGACCACAGGTTGAAAACCACTGATCTGGGGTATTGTCTGTGTCTGAGCGTAAATTGCCTGGAATCAGGACTGTGCATCCATTTATACAGCACTGACCATACTGTCAGCATTCAAATAGTACTCATCATGCAAAGACATTTAGAGAGACATTTTAAAAGGATGCCTCATAATTAGCAAAGAAATTGTCCAAAGTCCATCTAAGAGAACACCAAAACCCTGAAAGTTTACATAGGTTCAAGCGCCCTTGCCCCCACTTACAAACATCCTCCACTCATATCCCCCCCCAAACTCTCTGAAGCTTTTTGTAGCTGTTTATTGGCCTACATTCCACTGTGTTGCACCTGCACTGCTGTATACCTGATCCCTCCTGCAGCCGGAGCGGCACAGCACTACCTTACTCTTAATGAAAAAATACAGAACTTCATTTCCTCAGAAGACAAAATATATCAGAGCAGACAGACTCCAGAAGCCACAATGCACAGCTGCCCCACAGCCCTTACTCCCGCTGACTTCAAAGGGAGCATTGCCTGAGCAAAGAGTGCAGTGCTGGGCTGGGCTGGCTGAGTGGTTTAGGTGTCAGATTTGAACACCAATTGGATTTTCCTACACAGGTTTGTATCACACTCAGCATGGCTGAGACTTTAATTCTATGGTCCATGTTATACAGGAGGTCAGGCTAGGTGATCCAGCCATAACTTCCCACCTCTCCTATTAGCCTCCTCCCACAATCTAAGCTCTTGTTTGAACTGTTGGTGCTTGGATAGATTTTGTTCAGGAACATTCTTATACAGATCAGTAGGAAACGTTTTTTTAAAGAAGTATGCTAAATTGTAAAGACGTTTATTATCTATCTATTGGAGTCCCAAAAGTAAATTAGAGGGACAAGGTGAGTGAAGTAAAATATTTTATTGCACCAACTTCTGTTGGCGAGACAAGCTTCCACGCTTATACAGAGCTCTTCTTCAAGTGAGTGTAAGCTCAAAAGCTTGTCTCTCTCTCGCCAACAGAAGTTGTTCCAATAAACAAAAATATCACCTTTCCAACCTTGTCCCTCTAATTTACTTTCCTTATTACTTGTTTCTCTAATATCTTGGGACTAACATGGCTGCAACAACACTGCATACAAGAAAAGCCTATGCATGTGGCTGCTTAAGAGAGCGTTTCATACACTGTATATGGAGCTTGACAGATTTTAAAGAGAAGCAAGCAGCAACCCAAGTCCCAGTCCAGCAAGCGGTTTCATGTAGGCAGGTATCTGTGTCCACACAAAGCCACACTGAATACGGCTCCACACAGAAAAGGCTGACAAATCCTAAAATGTGCTACAAACTTTACATCCAAGTAAGAAAATGAGATTCCTGCCCTGAAGAGTTTATAACCCATAAACTCCAATGGGTCCTATATGAGTCCTGAAGAGCCATTTTCTTTGGTGATGACCACAAGTGGCTAGTTAATAATAAAAATCAAAACTCAGATCTCTCTTGTGCGTTTCTCAATAGACTCAGTCTTCCCGATCCTTACAAGCCTTATCCAGCCAAAAATACATGAGAGTAACTTCACGCACATGGGTAATTCCATTTACTACAAAGGAACATTTGCACAAGTAAAAGGTTAGCTAGATTACGCCCTTACGAACAATTTGCAGGCAGAGAATAGGAGAGGAGATGAAATGAACAGCATGCAAGACAAATATTTGTATGTTGTAACCAAAAATAGCCTTTACTAGCTACTAATAACCTGGGTTATTAAAAGCAAGAGAATTAAAAAAACCCAATTTACTATTAACGCACTGTGGTTACTTTTTGCATTTCTTTCCGTTAAGACAAAAAAAATGACTTTCATATGTAGTCAGTTTAATTTCTGCTCACATATAATGATGAGCTGTAATGCTGGGGTTTCAAAATTTCTGTGAAATATTTGTTTTTATATTATCTATTTGTATTTCAGTTGTGCTAGAGGCTCCAACCAAGACATGAGTCCCACTGTGCAAGGCACTGTACAAAGACATAGGGGGAAAAAAAAGAAAAGACAAGCCATACCCCAAAGAGCTTACAAACTACGCTCAAGAGCTAGCTGCATTATTATTTTAATGCAGTCTTTAGTTAGGACAAAGCTTGTTTCCACAACTGTTTAACTTGACAGCACTCTGCATGGTCAATTTCACTGCTGAATGAACCTTTCACAGAGCACCAAGGAAAAGATAAAAACAAAACATAAAAATTAGGTAATGGTGACTGTAAAACCATAAACACTGGCAGCACGGGACACCACCAGACGTTACACACAGGGAGCAAGGCTAATAGCTGAACAACAGAAGTGTGAATATTTTGTATGCAGGTGTGTGCTCATGTCTGTGTCAGTCGTGATAACCTGCTTACCTGGGTCACATGAGGCTGTTTTTCCCCCACTCTTGGGGCAGCAAACGGAGGGTTTGTTTTTCGTGACCCCCATGTTTCAGGGGAGAGGATGGGGATTTGATGACTTAGGGGAGAAGGGGTATATTATATGCACATGCAAACACAGATATTCCAGGGCTGGGATGGGGTCTTCATACCGGTCTGTACAGCGCCTAGCACAGGGTGGGGCTGCACTGACATCCCCCCCACCCATGGCTCTTTAACCCCAGCTAGCCATGGGGGGGGGGCAAGGTGTCCCAGCTTGGCCAGGCCCCCCAGGAACCCATAGGGCCGAGCTCAGGCTGCTCTCAGGGAGGGTAAGTGGCTCCATCCTCTCAGCCAGGGCAGATAAGAAGGGGCCCGGAGCGCCCTAGGGCAGCCTTGCCCTGGCCTCCAGTGGGGGCCGGATCGGGCCCTCGGGCTGAGGCAGGCTCAGCCGCGCTTCGGGAATAGCCCCCTTACGGCCGCGGAGCGCCCGCTGCGCCTTAGCGACCACGCCGGCCCCCGCGCCGGCCCCTGACAACCAGCTAGGCCGCGGCCTCCCCGGCCTTTCCCACCCGCCGCGGCCGGCCCGGGGAGCCCGCGAGACGGGGACGGGGAGCGCTTACAGGTCGGCGCCGAGCCGGGTGAAGCCGGAGTTGAGGCAGCCGCGGGCTATGCGCCTCCAGAGCAGGTCCCGGCCGGAGAAGGCGCGCAGCCACCGGCAGACCTGGCCCAGCCGGCCCAGGGCCTGCGCGTCCAGGTAGGAGCAGATGAGCAGCAGCACCTCCTCGGGCAGGGCCCATAGCAGGGAGGGGCGGGCGGCCCCGCACCCCCCCTCCGCCTGGGGGGGCCGCGGGCTGCCCTTCCTCCCCATGGAGCAGCAGCCCCTGCCCCTCCTCCCCGGGAGCCGGAGCTGCTGCTGCCTGGGGGAGGCCAAGCCATGGACGGGGGCAGCCTCTCCCCAGTCACATGGGGCAGGAGCAGCTGCCTGTCACTCCCCGGGCAGACAGGGCCTGGCCAGCTCGCTAATTAACTCAGTAATTGGGCCCGTTGCTCATAACATCCCAGGTGCCCAGGGCAGGGCTCCGCATCCACCCCCTGGGCAAGAGAGTTTCCCACCGCACACTGGCGGGGCAGCCAAATATTCGTTAATAAGGGCATAATGAGCCTCAGTGCCCGGCCACCACCGCCAGGGCACAGAGGGCGAGGGGTCGCTCCCCGCCCACCGAGGCAATGTGCCCCCCACCATGCCAAGGCAGGGAAAGAATCATTCGTGTGCATTAATAATAATTTAACAATATCATCCGGGCCCCGAACGCCAGCATGACAAACGCAGGCACATGCACACGCAGGCACGTGCCAGGAAAAGAATAATGAACCATAAGTAATAACTAAGCCATTAGTGCCATCCTGCAGGAGCCTGGGCTGATGGGGACATGGATCGCTCCTGACCCTATGCAGAAACACAGCACCGCACGCACTGGAGCAGGCAAATATTATTATTATAATAAATATTATTAATTTACTAATATGATGTGTTTTCATAGCATCTTCCACCCAGTCTGGAGTGTTTTATACAGGAAAGGCTCCTGAACCAAAACAGACATGCAGCCCCCTGGGACAGACAAATAATACTTTAACAGTATCACACAAGCCCATAGCCCCTTCCTCCTGCCCAGAGTACTGTATACAGGGATTGCTTACCAATCACAGAACTCCAGACATGCCCCACAGTTAAAAAGGCAAATAATTATTATCATCATACGATCATCTCAGAATATAATAGGATGACCATAAGAGAAGGCCTTTATTCAATACTTAGATCTTGATCTAGAAAAGGACTGAAGTATGTGCTTAATCTTAAGCACTCAAGTAGTCTTATTGACTAAATTAGCAGGTCTGGATAACTTGCATCCAGTAGTTGTAAAAGAGCTGGCCGAGGAGCTCTTTGGAGCATGAATGTTGCTTCTTACTAGGTCTGAGACTGAGAAAGTTCCAAAGGAATGGAAGAAAGCAAATATTGTGCCAAAATTTTAAAAGGGTAAACAGGATAGCCCCATTAATATAGGCCTGTCAGCCTGCCTTTGATCCCAGGCAAAATAAGAGAATGACTGATACAGGACTCACTTAATAAAGAATTAAAATAAAGTAATATAATTAATGCCTAGCAATATGGGTTTATGGGAAATAGATCTTATCAAACTAGCTTGATTTTTTAATGATTTTACAAGTATGATTGATAAAAGTAATAAGGCTGATGTAATATTCTTAGACTTCCATAAGGAATTTGAGTTGGTACTGCGTGACATTTTGATTAAGAAACTAAAATGATGCAAAATCAGCATGACATATTAAATGGATTAAAAACTAGCTAACTGATATGTTTCAAAATATAAGTGTAAATGAAGACTCATAATAGAGCATGTGTATTTCTAGTAGGATCACAGAGGGGTTGGTTCTTGGCCCTGTGGTGATTAAGATTTTTATCAATGACCTGTAACAAAACATAAAATCATTACTGATAAAGTTTGCAGATGACACAGAAATTAGTAGAGTGGTAGGTAATGAAGAGGACAGGTCACTGATACAGAGCCATCTCGATCTCTGTGTAAGCTGTCCACAAGCAAACAATGTGTGTTCCAATACAGCCAAATGTAAAGACATACATGTAGGAACAAAAAAATCTAGACCATATTTACAGCATAGGAGACTATCCTTGAAACCAGTAACTCTGAAAAAAACTCCAGAGTCCTAGCTGAAAATCAGCTGAAGATGAGTTCACAGTGTAATGCTGTAGCTAAAAGAGCTATTGCTATCCTTGGATGCGTAAACAGGCGGATACTGAATAGGAGTAAAGAGATTATATGACCTCTGTATTTGGCATTAGTGTGACTATTGCTGTAACCCTTGTGCAGTTCTGGCGTCCACACTTCAAGAGGGATGTTGATAAATTGGAGAGGGTTCAGAGAAGAGCCTCGAGAATGATTAAAGGATTGGAAAACCTGCCTTATTGTGACAAACTCAAGGAGCTAAATCAGTAGCTCTCAAACTTTTTTACTGGTGACCCCTTTCACACAGCAAGCCTCTGAGTGCGACCCCCCCCTTATAAATTAAAAACACTTTTAAATATATTTAACACCATTATAAATGCTGGAGGCAAAGGGTTTGGGGAGGAGGTTGACAGCTCACAAACCCTTCCCCCCACCATGTAATAACCTCACGACCCCCTGAGGGGTCCCAACCCCCAGTTTGAGAACCCCTGAGCTAAATCTATTTAGCTTATCAAAGAGAAAGTTAAATAGTCTATCAGTACCTACATGGGAAACAGAAATTTGCTAATGGAGGGCTCTTCTGTTTAGCAGACAAAGATTTAACACAGTCAAGTGGCTGGAAGTTGAAGCAAGACAAATTCAGACTAGATATAAGACACAATTTTTTAACAATGATAGTAATTAACCATTGGAACAATTTACCCAGGGCTGCATTAGATTCACCATCACTGTTTTAAATCAAAATTGGATGTTTGTCTAAAAGATATGCTCTAGCTAGCTATTGGACATGAAACAGGAATTAATTCAAGAAAGGCCTATGGCCTATGTATGCAGGAGATCAGACTAACCAGACTATCACAATGGTTCCTTCTGGCTTTGGAATCCATGAAGTTAAACAGTATGTAAATGTTTGCAACACTTGGGCCTTAATGTCCTGTGACTTGCAGTCTAATAAAGAGGTACAGAACTAAGAAGTATTTAGATCAGCTAAAAGGTCTATTTGAAAGCAGTAATTATGCAAAGGATCAGATATGGTACAAACACAGTACTATGAATAAAACATTGTGGGGTTATGCACCTTAAACATAAGTAGGGCTGTCAAGTGATTAAAAATATTAATCGTGATTAATCATGCAATTAAAAAAATTAATTGTGATTAATCACACTCTTAAATAAAAATAGAATACCATTTATTTAAATATTTTCTGTTTACTACATTTTCAAATGTATTGATTTCAGTTGCAATACAAAACAAAGTGTACAATGCTCACTTTATATTTATTTTTTATTATAAATATTTACACTGTAAAAAAAACAAAAGAAATTGTATTTTTCAGTTCACCTAATGCAATACTGTAGTGCTATCTTTTTTTCATGAAAGTTGAACTTACAAATGTAGAATTATATACCAAAAAACCTGGATTCAAAAATAAAACAATGAAAAATTGTAGAGCCTGGAAGTCCATTCAGTCCTACTTCTTGTTAAGCCAATCACTCAGACAAACAAGTTTGTTTACATTTGCAGGAGATAATACTGCCCGCTTCCTGTTTACAATGTTACCTGGAACTGAGAATAAGCTCTCTCATGGCACCGTTGTAGCCAGCGTCGCAAAATACTTACATACCAGATGCGCTAAAGATGCATATGACCCTTCGTGTTTCAACCCCCATTCCGGGGGACATGCGTCCATGATGATGATGGGTTTTGCTCAACAGCAAACCAAAGCAGTGGGGACCGACGCATGTTCATTTTCATGAACTGAGTCAGATTCCACCAGCAGAAGGTTTTTTTCTTTTTTGGTGGTTCGGGTTCTGTAATTTCTGCATCGGCGTGTTGCTCTTTTAAGACTTCTGAAAGTTGCTCCATGCCTCATCCCGCTCAGATTTTGGAAGGCACTTCAGATTCTTAAACCTTGGTTTGAGTGCTGTAGCTATCTTTAGAAATCTCACATTGACCTTCTTTGTGTTTTGTGAAATCTGCAGTGAAAGTGTTCTTAAAATGAACAACGTGCTGGGTCATTATCCGAGGCTGTTATAACATGAAATATATGGCAGAGTGTGGGCTGAAGCATGAAGAGGCATATGAATGTTTAGCATATCTGGCATGTAAATACTGTGGAAGAAAACGAGGCTTCTCTCTCAGTTTGGTATGCAACAAGTCAGAGATAGCTTTATTTCAAGCAATTGCAAGGGAAGAACACAGCTGACAGAGAGTCTCTCTGTCTGTTTCTTCACAGTACAAGCAAAATCACACAAGCATTTATACCTCTTTGTGACCTACAATAATTAAATAATTAAAACATCTACACTTTATTTTGGCTAGTTGCTATCTAGTCCAGTATTTTTCTCACTTTTTTACTCAAAATATTGTTATCTCAAGGCTAGGTCACTCTGACTATTCATGCTGACTGTTCTGCTGTTTTCCACTTGCTTCTGACGTAAGCTCTGCTTCTACAGGTCTTGCGATGGTAGGCTAGGACTTAGCCTGACACTTGCTCTGTCTCTGACAACTTAAAAATGGCTACACTCGAACCCTCTGTTTCATTTCCTCCACAATACCTTGCAATGCTAGTTACAAAAGTGCCATGTGAATATCTGTTCTCACTTTCAGGTGACATTGTAAATAAGAAGCAGGCAGCATTATCTCCTATAAATGTAAATGAACTTGTTTGTCTTAGCAATTGGCTGAACGAGAAGTAGGACTGAGTGGACTTGTAGGCTCAGAAGTCTTACATTGTTTTGGTTTTGAGTGCACAAAAATCGACATTTGTAAGTTGCACTTTCATGACAAAGATATTGCACTGCAGTACTTGTGAGAGGTGAATTGAAAATACTATTTCTTTTTCTTTATCATTTTTACAGTGCAAATATTTATAATAAAAAATAATATCCACTTTGATTTCAATTACAACACAGAATACAATATATATGAAAATGTAGAAAAACATCCAAAATATTTAATAAATTTCAATTGGTATTCTGTTGTTTAACAGTGCGATTAAAATTGATTAATCCTGATTAATTTTTTTAATCATTAATAATTTTTGAGTTAATCGCATGAGTTAACTGCGATTAATCGACAGCTCTAAAAATAAGCTTTGTGTACTAGTATAGATTTTTACCCTTCAACATAATCACAAAGACTAAGGCCTTGTCTACACATACAGTGCTTCAGCAGCATAGCTACGTTGTGTCTGGTGAAGACTCTCTCCCATTGACATAATAAAACCATCTCCATGAGAGGCAGTAGCTCTGTTGGCGGGACATAGAGCTGCCCACGCCAGTGCTTATGTTGCTGTAACTTACCTCGCTCGTAGGGGTGATTTATTCACCGTCCTGAGTGACATAAGTTACGCTGACATAAGCCGTAGTATAGGCATAGCTTAAATCTTGTCAGAAGATGCTATCACCATGCCATTAAGAAAGAAAGAAAGAAAGAAAGAAAGAAAGAAAGAAAGAAAGAAAG
>ML677382.1:10378194-10465953 GCA_007922305.1 Dermatemys mawii
AAGAAAGAAAGAAAGAAAGAAAGAAAGAAAGAAAGAAAGAAAGAAAGAGCATAGTTCATACTACTATGACTTCAGTGGGACTGTCTATGTTAATTCAATTCATTAATTCAAAATTTATTTGCAAATTTAACACCATTAATTTGGGCTTGAGCACGGACTGGGAGTGGCTGCTCATTACAGAAGCAACTTTTCCTCTCCTGGAATTGACACCTCCTCATCAATTATTGGGAGTGGACCACATCCACCCTGACTGTATTGGCCCTGTGAACACTACTTCTCCACTTGTGAGGTAACTCCCTTCTCTTCATGTGTCAGTATAACAATGCTTGCATCTTTAACTTTCACTCCATGCATCTGAAGAAGTGGGTTTTTACCCATGAAAGCTGATGCCCAAATAAATCTGTTAGTCTTCAAGATGCCACCAGACTCCTTGTTGTTTTTATGTTAGAGTTATCTACCCACATGAAATATAACCACAAAGTATCTAAATGCTTATAACCTACAGACTGCTCCCAGTAGGAGGGACTATAGGTCGTGTGTGTTTGCAGCATCAGACCCTAAGAACCCACTGGAACTACTCTACTCATGTGTGTAAAAGCAAGCATGAAAAAGTGTTTACAGGATCAGGACTTAAAGAGGATCTTGAGGATCTTGCCGGTTACTAATAAACATAAATCTATCATTATCACTTTCATTTTATTGTTTATATTACACTCACCTGGGGCCCCATTGTGCGAGGCACTGAATAAACATATAGCAAATTACATTTCCTGACTCAAAAAGCTAACAAGCTAAGGCCCCAATCCTGTCATGGGCAATGACTGCACAGAGCCTCATTGACGTTAGCAGGGCTCTGGAGGCTGGCACAGCAGGAGTAGGGCCTAAATAAGCAGTTACAATCTGAAAGCTTCTAACGTAATGGTAAAAGTCAATCAACTGCAGCATGTAAAAAATACCATGTCAATATCTGTCCATCATTTGCTTGCTAGTTCCTTTTCATGGGCTTTTATTCATCTCTGTACTGCCCTCCAATATACCTTTCCAGCTAAAGACACAGTCAAGTGGACAGGTTTTTGTTTTGTTTTTCTTTTCACCCAGTGCTTTTGTATATTTCTGAAACTTAAGACACTCCATATACTACTACAGTACTTATCTGTAACACCATCGCTTTGAGGGATTAAAGCAGGTTGCTTGTTACACACTTAGATCAAGAGTTATCTGAGTAGAGGGTCTACCCCGTTAGGGATGGCGGAATCTTTTTTTGATCTTGAGTTGTTTTGATTTTCTCTGAGAGCGGTAACATGTTATTTTAACTTCTGAATAAGGTGTGCTACCTGACTAGTCTCTTCTCTTCTTTGGCAGAAAGGATTAGAAACCTCCACAGAACTTGCCCTCTATTAAAGCAGAGTGCTCTCCATTGAGCAGCTAGGAGCTGAATTGTTTTCAGATTACATGTGTGTGTGTGTCTTTCCTACATCAAAGACTTTGATGGAAGCTGTTCACACTATTGTCAGGAATGCAGGGATTGGCGCAAAGGTGATTAGCAAAATTGCTTTTCTGCAGGAGAAGCACAAAAAAATATTGAGGGATTAAAGAGGATAAAAAGAAGGTTATGTTGAATATGAGGTAAAATCTTCTGCTGGTTTTCTCCAAATCATGCTTCCTGGATTTGGTTTAGTCTCCATAAAAATAAGCCAGAACAAACCAGAATTAAAAGGTGCTTTCTACAAAGTGCCAAAAATCTCAGATAAAAAACTATCTACCTCTATTGGTCCCTATCCTGTGAAGTACGCAACAGGTTCTGCAAGATGCTGAGAGCCCTCAATGGGAGCTGAGGGGAATTATCGTGTCTCACAAGCTATTACACATTTCCAGGATGGGGCCCTTAATTACTAATAACTAAGATTAGCAAAAGAGAAAGAATTTTACAAATCTAACTTTTCTGTCATCCTGGATGTTGTTTGGTTACTTTTTGCACTACACTCAGCTCATAGTGATATTTGGCTGATGGTCAATTTCATTTTCCACTTGTCATAAACGGGCAGTACCTATATATTGGCCTCAGCAGCAGAGCTGGTTGAAAAAAAAATTAAACACACAAATATTTTGGTCAATGAAACCTAACAGCAAAGCTTCCAAAAGCTCTGTCTTGGCAGAGCTGCAGTGTAATAAAAGTATATCTTCAGCTACGGTCACTAAAACCGCATTGTCTCCTTTTTTTCAGATTTGGCCTTGACAGTTCATTTATTACTAATTTATTTTGAATGATTATTATTCATTAAGTGCCAAAACTGCAGTCATTCCTTTCCTTTGGATTCTGATTTTGTTATTGGTTTGTTTTGTTAACTGAATTCAAGACAGTAGCAAATTAACTGATTTTATTTATTTATTAACCTTGTTTTTCAAAGAATTATCTGAAGTATCTATTTAGAAAAAAGTTCATTTTAACAGTTTTCCCAACAGTAACTCTCTCCCGGCCACAGAAGATTGCCACTTACCAGGCAGCTGTGGGATTCTGAATGATTCAATTTAAAACACTTTTGAATTCCAAATCCTAGGTTTGTACTGGTGCAGTATGATTGCCGCACACAGATTGACAAACTCTCCAGGCGTCAAAGGCTGGTCAACCTTGATCTCCAAAAGGAATGTTTTTGAGTTTTGTGTCGTCTAGGAGCTACCTACAAACATATTTTCAGGTTTTTTCTTTCCCACTTGAAGCCTGTTGGAGTCAATGATAAAACTCCCATTGGCTTCTTTGGGAACATATTCAGGACTGAGTTCAGTGAGATGTTGTTTCTAGGGGTTGTCACCCCATTCTTCGCTTATTTCACAGGTAATCCAAAGCTTTCGTTTTCTGCAATTAGAAATTCATAGAACCAGGGTTACTAGCATTTCTAGGCTTGCTTCTTATTGTAGAAGATGGTAAGAGTCAAAGGAACACTTCAGAGACATCCTTTTCTTGTAGACTGGACCTTTTTTCACCAGAAAGCTGCAAGCTCTTTTGCTGTTACTTATTTTGGCTAGTTCTGGTGTTTCTTATTATTCGGACATAGAATCAGCAGCGATTTGGTTTGTAGGGTGAATGTGACACAGATACCTATATAAAGCAATAGGAGTGTATTCAGTGCTGGAAACCAACATTTTGATGCAGTTATCAATTTATCCCAGGCTGATCCCTAAGGGTACTATCCTCTCCTCCAAAACTCTCCTAAAGACCAACCTCTTCCCTGAAAACCATTCAAAAGGATCGTTTGAGAGGCAGCTAGGGAGAAGTGTGTTGTCTTGTATTTCTAAGTAAACAAACATGTCTATAATGCATATATAAAAATAGTATATAATTAATTGTATCCCTTCCTATGACAATTGTTTTGTTAGGCCCCAATCCTGCATGAATGCATTGGTCCATGCTAGCAGATCCAGTTGCAAGACTGGAGCCTTAGATTGTAAGCATCTTGGGGCAGGGACAGTGTCTTCTGATGTGTCTCTGCAGTGCTAGTACAATGGGGTCCCTACTCTGTTCAGGGCCCTTCAGTGTTACCATAATGCAAATAAATACTAACTAATGCTCAGTTGTTATAATAAATTCATATAGATAAAAATATAAAGCCAATGCGCTTGATTTTTAAATGGAACTAATCTAGCCTCCAGTTTTGTGATAGCAATAAGCTGCAGGCACAAATAATTGCAAGCACAGTTTATGGGCCAGAGGAGGGGACTCAGATCATCACTTACACAGGCTTCTTAGGATCGTGCAAGTCCCACCTCTCCTCTGGAAAGACTACTTTTGGTTTATTTGTTTAGATCAGTAACAAAAATCCCACATCCCAAAATAAAGAATGTTTTCCTTTGGAACTGCAAACATCCTTGATAGCTTTAACATCTGCTGGACAATGTATGGATGAGAGGCGGGCAACTCACACAGTTCTGTGACAAACATGTGTGTACAGCGTGTCAGATTATAAATCCAGGAATAAAGAGCAATTAAACCCCCTTTTCCAGCCCACCTGCCACGAAAAAAGGCCTTTCACTTTGAATTGATCTATTTAAATGGAAACAAGAATTGGGAAGGAAAACGGCAACATCTCAAAGTCTCAAGTCAAAACCTCTCCATCTGATAAAGAAGTTCTGTCAGCTGCAAGCAAACTGATTCACTGTCTCTCTTTCTCCTGGATGTGTGCACTACCCTGTGTGAGTATGGCTCTGCCAAAACATAAGGTTATATGGCCCAGGAATCTTTCAAGTAACATTTGTATCTGTCACTGAACTGATCTTAAGCACCACACAACCCCCTCAGATATGTTTTCTCTTTTGCCCGCATGTTAGAGTGCTCGATGCAGTATTTGGACGAGAACTCCAGCGAGATCAGCTGTGCCACTCAGCAGCGCTAGAGCTCTCAGAGCTCCACCTTGAGTGCACAAGTCTTTCTGTTCTTTGGAATGCAGAACTAGAGGAAAAAACTTGAGGCCAATTTTCCCCTGGAACAACTCTAATGAAATCAGTCAGGTGACATCAGTGACAAATTTGACCCTGTGCTTTTAGCTTTGCTCTACAATTGAAATGGACTCACTGTTGATAGTTTCTCTGACTAATTTGAGCTACATAAAAATGCAGTGAGAAATGCCAAACAAACACCCAGTGCAGAATGCCTCCTAATCCAGAGCACATATTGCCTAATGGTTACTGCAGGAGAATGGGAGTCTAGTCTCCCAGGTTCTGTTCTGAACCCTGACACTGGTGTGAGTATTGCATGACCTCAGGCAAGTCACATTGCTGTTCACAGTCTCACTTTCCCCTTCTATAGAATATAACAAGATTTACCACTTCGCAGAGTGGTTGTCTTAGAACCATAGGGATGAAAATACTTTTAAAAGGCAAAAATAATCCAACTTTTCAGGAGGGCCACAACCCAGCCTCTGCTGATGCTCGTGTGATTGCAACCAGGACTTTCCAATACTAACACCTGAACGTGTACTTGGTGTATTCAAATACCTGTGCATGCAAGTTATAGAACCCTAATGTGTGAGACCCCTTTGTCCAATGGATTTGCCCACAGGTGTTTGCGCACATAAAGTGTACACGCAGGTAAGTGCACAGGCAGAGGTGCATGAGCACAAGCAGAGCCAGGATTCAAACAGCAGGCCCTTTGAGCCTTAACCTGACACTCCCCCTTTAAAATCAGAGACACTGACACCGAAGTTTTCCACTCACCAGAAGAAACAGAAATTTTGCACCCTTCCAAGCTATGTTTCTCATCTCCATGCCATTCCTACTGCCTTGTCTCGCTTGCTTTTTCTAGTACTAGCCCTCCCTCTCCACTTCAAACCCTGGGAAAAACCTAGGAAAAGCAGCTTGCTGACTAAGGGGCCATTTCGTTGCATTGTGTTTTCCAGCTAGACCTGAACAGACTGAAATCAATTCAGCTCTCTCGCCCTCTCCCTCCCTCATGTCTTTTTTTGTTTCTCTTAGATTGTGCCCTCTGCCTTAAGAAAGCCCAGTTTAGTTACGTCCCCATAGCAATCAAGTGACCAAGAGTTTCTGTTTTTTGTAAAAACACAGTGTCCTTTTCATGGGAGTCAGGTTCCTCCTCAGTTTGAAATGCCCATTGAGCAGGGATAGCAATCCGCAGAATCTTTGAGCAATTCTCATGTGTTAATTTTAGATATTTCTAATGGTCACATCACCCAGGGAAATACGTGCTTTTGTACTAATATTAAAACATTGTATCAGCCGTCCATTATATTACTGTCACTGAGACCAGACTGGACAGAAGTATACAGAAACATCTGTGTCTGATCTGTATAGCTATATATCCTGAGAAATACAATTATTGTTGAAGTCCAAGTGTTTCCATTCTAAGATCCCTTTTGCAATTCCTTCTACTTTCTCAAGGTTTCAATATGAATTTTTCCAGGCTTGATCCAATACCACAGTTATGAATGCAATATAAGTACAAGAGTAGAATAAAATAAGGTTTTTGGAGGTTTGATCAAGCATGGTTAAGCACAATCCACCTGGTGCACTAAATGAGACATGGTCCCGTGGAAATAATTATATGTGATCATAGAATCAAGGGTTATATCATATTGCATACTCACAACAGAACAGCATTAAGGTTGCATGTGCAACCTTAACTTCGTTGTCTCCTGATTCTTCTGAGTGCTTAACTGGGTAAACTTTGTGTTTTCTTAGTGTACATTTTCTTTTTTCTTTTACAATGGAATATAGATAGATATACAGGCACAGCTCCATTGCAGTCAACAGAACAAAGCCACTAGTCACCTGCTGAGGATCTGAGATGTGTGTGCCCGCTCGCAGCCCTGAAATACTACCCTAGCCCTAATGACAAGACGACAGTAGATTTTGTTATATATTTCTTTTAACTGAGGAGAAAATATTAAAAGTGCTTGTGCCCAGCCTTACATATCTCTACCTAAGAAGATAAATCTAGCAGCCACATAAATATAACCATATAAATGATCAGCACCCACAGAACACGTACAGCTTGAAAGTTTAAAATGTTGCACCATCCCCAGATAGTTCCCATTTCCCCCGCAAAAAAAAAACAATCCTGGTCCCAAGATGAAAGTCAGCAGCTGCTCCAAGGTGGGGGCAGAGTTGAAGCGTTGAGGAGCCCTCGCAGATGATGTCATGCCAGCAGCTTCCTCCATTGTAAATCCAGGTAGCTCCAGCTCCTCCACTGACCACAGCTGTGGCAGTACAGCTCGGGGAGGGAGGTTTTTCCCCGGGAAGCTGCTCCCAAGCCTTTTAAGAGCTTGATAGGCCCAAACCTACCACCATAAAACTCACCTAGAGCTGAGAAGGATGCAAGTCGCAAATAAGACAGACCCCATTTTTTTATACCACTTCACACACACACGTTCTTACTGACAACGGTTTTCTTGTCAAAACTTTAACCACTTCCCCATTTTAACTAAGTGCTCTTGCATGTTTGATTAATTCTACCCGTGTCCTGGATGTTATCTGTTTGTTCCCAACCAGCAGCACAGCCTTGCTGAGACATTTCAGGAGTGGAGGTGGTTAATTAAGAAGCTAGTTTGGCACATATGGCCGCTCCACCTCCGACTGTGGCCCTCCTAGCACTCAGGTATGGCACTGCGGGCATGCCATGCCTTAGGCACTCCCTCACCCTAGTACAGACAAGTCCAAAACAGACCTTCTGTGCATTAACAAGCATTCCCCTTGGAGGGGCTCATTTATTAACAACAAAGAGTAACATACGCATACACAAAACTAGTTGTCCAGGTTCCTCTTGGGAAATCCAGTTTCTCAGGGTCAGTCCAACTAACTGCTTGGTCCTTTAGCCAGGCGGCTCCCATCCCAAGACCCTCATCTGAAGCCAGGGCTTATAGGCTGTTCCTGCTCCTTTCCCTTGGAGAACAGCCTCCATTTCCTTTTCTTCAGGAAACGTCTGCTCTCTCCCTCCTGTGGACCACTCTCCCTCTGGGGTTGCTGTCCCACCTCCTCTTCCAAGCATCTTCTCCTCAGAGGCCCCCTTCCTCCTGGTAGTACAGCCCCTGACAGAGCTCAGACAGCTATTTTATAGGGTGCAGTTGTTTTTCTGCAGAACAAGCCCCTGTGGCAACCAGTTACTGTCAGGTGGATCTTCAGAGAGCTGTCATGGGCAGGCAAGGTCCTGACTCCCCTTAAAGGGACAATTGCCCTACGACAGCACAGCAGTGGAGATTTCTAAGTGGAAAGAAAAGGCTGAGGCCTTTAACTACTAAGATAATTTAGTAACAATTTTAGATGGCTTCTATATGCCAGCAAATATTTGTTCTTCTTGCTTGTATTTGATATACAGTATATTCTGACAACACAGTTAGCTGTGTACTTTTCTTATAAATGAGTTTATGAGGCTGTACTGTGTGTATAGAGTAGTGCAAAATACTCCAAGATGTTATATAAGGCTGTAGAAAAATGGTATGAGACTATACTGTATAGAAGGAGAATTAGCATGTGATCATAGATACCTATCCTAATGCATACACACAAGAGAGCAGAGTGCATTTCCTGACTGCAGGGCTTACCCGAACATACTTAATGATCTTTTAACACAGCATTTGTGTGGAATTGCCTAGGTTGTTTTTAAAAATGGCAGAAAATAGAAAACTCCTAAAAAGAGATACAGGACCAAGTTCGAAAATGACCTGGGGCAAATTTTTCAAGTGTATAGCACTTACAATTGGAGCCAGATTTTCCCGAGAACTTGGCAGCTGATGCTACCTCCGCAGTGAGCTGGTCTGAAAGTCTGAGCCTGACCGAGGGTGCTGAGCCTAGCTGGAAATTCCTGCCTCTCTCTGCAGGCCTTCAAAGCTTGCAAAATATTGTCCCTAATGCATGTCAATGCCACAGTCTGGCACTGTTGGGCTAGACACCACTGGAATACTCTTCCTTACAAGGTGTGTGAGGAGCTCCTTTCCTGTATGTCTTGGGAGATTGTATGGGGAGAAGCCCTTCTGCTGCAAAACATCTAGATAATGCCCTGCAGATGCTGGTGAGAGAAGGTTGAAACCAGGAGACACAATCTAAGAAATAAAACATGAACGATAAAAAGGGGTTTGGGCAGGAAGGATTTGTTCTCAAAGTCATAACAAGCAGATGGGCCACAGCAGCACGCTGAACTATAAACATAACATAAGGGCCACAGCTAGACATTGTTAGGAAGACAGAGGAGAGAGGGATACAGTGAGAAAGCAGGGAGATGGCGTTGAGGCCCTTTGGGGCCGGGGTTGGGGGGAGATTCGTTGGGCCAAGTGACCTTTTCCCATCCAGCAATTTCTTCTGTCCCAGTGCAGATTGACAATGGACTCCCAATGGCAGCACACGATGACACCCCTGTTAATACCGAAAGAGATTCCATGAGATCGTGCTGTGCTGCTGCATCCATGGGACGCTGTGAAACAAACCGGCCCCAGGTTTCCAACTCGCCGCCTTTCCTGTTGTTGTTGTTATTGCTGTTTGTTTCCATTCACCCCCTGGATTCTCATTTTTCCCTTTCTTGACTCTGATGGGGGCTCTTTTCTGTGCACAACAAGCCCTTCTGATCTCTTTGAAAGGCAAGCTCATGTCATTCTTCCAGATCATCATTGTATGACATGTTTTTATATCAGGCTGACAAAGGAGCTATTTGATCAGGGGGTATGGTGTGTGATTGTAAGAAATTCAGCTAGCCGGTGGCAACCATTGTTCCCCAAAGCGGCTCCCTGACCCCATTCTATTCAAGAAAAAACTCCCTTGGAGTGGCCTCTATTCATTGAGTAACACCAGTCCGCGGTCTCACTCCAGGAGCATGCTCAATTCAGAGGTATGTCACCGATATCGCCCATCAGCCAGCCTTTAACTCTTTCATCAGCATTAGGTTTCCAGCACAACAGCTGTTATCGTGGGGATGAGCTGGGGGGAGGATGGGGGGGCAGTGATGCATTCCAGCTCACTCTAGCTCTCCTTATCTTGGAGAAATTTAACCTTCCCTTCAAAAGTAGGCTTGGAAATTACCCGTCTGCTGCTTTACACAGAGCATGGTCCAAGTTTCATGTCCTTGATTCCTAGGCTGCCCATTTTATTAGGCACATTTTTAAATGAGTAGGCTCTGTATGGGCCTGAGCCAAAGCCCATTCAAGTCACTGGACGTCTTTCTGTTAACTTCATTGGTCTTTGGATCAGGCCCTAAGTAAACAGTTAAACACCCAATCCTACAACCCTGGTTTGCACAAATAGCACTTATTCATGTGAGTAGCCGTTGGTTGCAATGGGACTACTTGCATGGTGAAAGTCTGGCCTTCAGAGAAGTTTCTGACATGCTTCCTGTCTTCTTGTTAGCAGAAAAAGCTTAATGACCGTGACCTCTGAGATAGCCTATTTAGTGAAATTCCTGCTCCTCCATTCTAGCTGAGTACCCCATGCATCTAAATAGGACCTGATCTGATGCCCATTGAAGTCAGCAGAAGACCTCCATTGGCTTTAGGGGGCTTTGAATCAGACCTACAGTGCCCCATCCGTAGTGATTATAAAGCACTGCCAACTGACCACTGTCCTGTGGTCCATGTGAGGTGAGATCCGGGGCTGAGTTCAATTTCAGCTGTCATCTATGCTTCAAAATGAGGGGCTAGTGCAAAAGGGCAAAGATTTAGCACCCAGGTAATTCTGTTTTGGTGAGTATTGTATAAATGTTCCGAAAGGAAGGATGAAAATGACAAATGTTCCATTAATGCAGGTGCACAGGTGACCAATTGCTGCTTAAAGAAAGCACATGAAGTTTCATTTTATCCGGCATGTCATGACTTTGCTACATTTTTCAATGCAGAGCTCATTCACTAAGAGATAAACACATCCTCTGGTGGATCTCCACTCTCTCCAGCCATTGCTCTTCAGATTTCATGGCTTCTCAGAGTCTCTAGGCAACTGGTCATTTCAGTTACATGTCGGTCCTCATAGTGATGTATCAGATTTCATTCCTGAGTGCTCTCTGGTTTGCTATACAGTCATAGTTTCAATATCATGATTGGGCTTGTCCCATCACTTGTGAGTGGGTAACTCAGTAACAAGGTTTCCAGCTTCTAAGGTGGCTTCGACTTGGCTCTAGATCCTCTGCTCCCTGGTTTGTCACCAGCTTGATATCAGCACCTCTCTGGGGTTAGAGATTGCTAATGAGCTTGTGCTCCCTCTGCTGGTGCAGAGCACAAAATACTGGTGAATCCATCAGCAAACTACGGCTATTTCCTTTTTTGGTTTTCTCAGAAGCATTGGTGGAATTTTTAAAAAAATATTTATAAGCTCCAAGGATGTTCTCCACCAGGTGATAAATAATAATAATACTTTGTTCAATAGCACCTTTTAATTTGAAGTTTTCAAAGGTGACTTAAGCCACATAATACCTCCCTGAAGTGAGTTCAGCATCATTATCCTAATCTTACAAATGGGAAACCAGAAGCACAGACATGGTCGTGGATTTGCCCATGGTCACACTGCGAGCCAATGCCAGAGTCAACAAATTATTCCCAAATCCTCTGCTCCGATTCCCTAGAATACACCACTCCCATAGGTCCTCACCATTTTAAGGTTTAAATTAAATGTTGAGCCTAAGCTATGTAGCAATGTCTCTTTAAAATGCTAGTTCTCCCTACTTGGTGTCTTTATGAATGAGGAATATAAATCCTCAAAGAATTCAGCAACATGAAGAGGTCCATTTTTCTCTTCATGCAGGCATGTAATCCTCAATGAGAGTCACCAGTGGGCACAGATAAGAGATCCCAAAGAAGGCTGCTTGGGTTGGAAGTGAGTTGCCACATCACAATTTCTTCACAACCTCTCCCAGCACTCAGAGAAAATCCTACCAACTAAAGACCAGACTAGGCTATGATCAACTGACTTACAAGATGGAAAGCCCCAAACATGAACGCTGGCAAGTGCTGACTCTATAGGTATAACTGTCAATGTGCATTTCAGATGTGTAAGTCCCAAGGAAGGAGCAGAATTGATGGGGGTGTATAAGGGTTTATATAATTAGAAATGATCAGATGAAACTGAGTAAATGAAAATGTAGGCTAAATATTAGGGAACAGTTAGTGACAATAGCGCAATCTACTAGAGAAAAGCTGCAAGATCTAATACCTGAGTAGACCAGGAGAAGATACTTCAAGGAATAATCATGTATTGACCAGGGACTTCCTATGTCCAGTTTCTGTGATTTTATCACGCTGTAACTTCTTCCTGACCTTTAATCCATGCATGAGGAGACTGAGAAACCACTGGTGCAATAACAAACAGAAGACCATAGTAAAGAGTAAATTAAAAGCATTTCCTCAGCAGATTTACTGTTGTTATTGGTCATTTCAGCGTTTCCTGCAGCAGTGAGCAATCTGGGGTTTAAACAGGGTGAGCTGGTTTCTGGGAAGGTCATAGTCGTTCTCAGCAGCATTTGGAATTTGGACCTGCACTCCAGTAGCTCAGGAAGGAGACCTCTTCCCATCTGTGATGTGAATGTGGTTCACGTCTAATTCTGGATTCCAGCAGAGCCCAGCATTCTAATCCTGTAATATCAGCCCATTAAGAACATAAGAAGGCCATACTGGGTCAGACCAAAGGTCCATCTATCCCAGTATCCTGTCTTCTGACAGTGGCCAATGCCGGGTGCCCCAGAGAGAATGAATAGAACAGGAAATCATCAAGTGATCCATCCCCTGTCGCCCATTCCCAGCTTCTGGCAAACAGAGGCTAGAGACACCATCCCTGCCCATCCTGGCTAATAGCCATTAATGGACCTGTCCTCCATGAACTGATCTAGTGTTTCTCTGAACCCTGTTATAGTCTTGGCCTTCACAGCATCCTCTGGCAAGGAGTTCCACAGGTTGACTGTGCATTGTATGAAAAAATACTTCCTTTTGTTTGTTTTAAACCTACTGCCTATTAATTTAATTGGGTGGCCCCTAGTTCTTGTGTTATGAGAAGGAGTCAATAACACTTCCTCATTTACTTTCTTCACACCAGTCATGATTTTATAGCCCTCTATCATATCCCCCTTAGTTTTCTCTTTTCCAAGCTTCTTCCCTGCCAGCTCTAGTCTTGTAGACTAAGCCTGAGCTATATTAAAGAGTCCCGCTCTAGCTAGTCCTTATGAATAGGGTGCTCAGTTAGGATCCACACGAATTACCTTTGACTTCAAGCTCAGTTCTTTGATATTAGCCAGCTGGTTTTACTGTTGCAAAGTGACAGTTCCTGAAGACTGACTCCTCCAGAATAAACTAGTGTAAGTAGAGATTTTCACAGTAAAAAACAAGTCATAATGATAACGCCTTAGAGTTATTTAGCATCTCCCAGCTTGAAGGACTCCAGAGCTCCTTACACACCATGGGACAGATTCTGATCTCAATCACACCAGTGTAACCCAGATTAACTCCTCTCTGTTTAACAAAGCAACTCTGTATTTATACCAGAATATCTGAATCTGGATCTATTCAGAGAATCCGTCACTCACCATCTCTGAGATGGAAGGGTTGGCACTTAACAGCAGGCAGCCAGCTCTAAATAACAGAATAGCCCTGGAATAGCTTGCCCATGTCAAGGCGTTTTGGCTTCACAGTCATTTACCTGAGTGAGACTCCTCTGAAGAGTCAACAGCAAAGACTGCAAGTTTGTCACCTCTGGAGGTGTCAGGAGATTTTTAAATCCCCCATGGGCTTTCCTGTGAATTTTTAGTGCTAGGTTTTCTCTCTCTCCCCAGGGTTGCTCATTCTATGGTCAGACCTTCCCCTTCACAGCCCAAATGAGCTGCGACAGCAGGTAAGGAATCTTTCAGCTACTTATCTGATTCCAACTAGAACCCAGTGAAGTTCACGGTTTGCCCATTGCTAGCTCTGTCACCTTCCCTGATTGCCTGTGTTTGCTCACCTATCATAAGAACCGGAGACTTGTGGGATGATTTCACATCAACCATTACCATGGCACATGCAAAAGAAATGCTGTGGTGCCAAATATCACAATTTCATTGCTAGTTTCATGATAGCTGGTGTTTTTCTTTATATTCCAGCTCCTGGAGTTATGTGATTAGCTGAAAATCCCAGGTGGGTTTTTTTAAGTAGGATTCTCATCTTCACAGTTGCTGAGAAAAGCTTGTAAATTTGAAAACTGAAGAGTTAAAAACCAGAAATCAAATAAAATAATCCCAGGATTTATTATTTCTAAAATCTCATGATTTTTGAGCCAACCTTGTGAATCTGGGGGAGAGGGGCTGGAGGGGATGGGGAAACCTGACTCATGACTTTTGAATGCTAGGGTTGGCAGTACTGTAAATGGTATTATAGTAATTGCACTATACCTGCTGCTAGTGTTTGAGAACCCAAGGCGTCCCATGCTCCCACCATGACCATGAAGGAGCCATCTACATTGGTTGGCCTTTAGGCTTTGGATGATAAAACTCTCTGTTCTTACTGTTGGCTCAGAGGAACTTGGCTGGAACACAAGAGGCTGCTTTTCTGGATACAGTCATCAAGCACCAGTAATCCCTCTGTGCTGATGTCAAGTGCAAGGTGAAATCGTGACTCCTTTGGGGGAGAGAGGTGGCGAATTTGTCAGCGCCCGGTAATGATCTGTCTGAGTAGGAGTGAAGTGAGGACACTTCTCTGTGCTCCATGACGCAAGGCCTCGTGGTGTGTCAGTTACCAGCTTCCTCCAGGGGCTGCCCGCTTTGGGCCTACTCAGTGTTTCTCTACATCAGGCAGTAGGTGTTACCATGAAAGGGATTGTGTTATTATTTAATGTTTCTATCCTGGTGGCACCAAAAGGCTGGAATCAGGTCGGTCCATGTTGTGCTGAAGCTTCCCCTCTCTCCCCGTCCTCTCCATGGCCCTCCCAATCCCCGCTAGCTCAGTGTGTCTTGGAAGTAGTTGGAAGATAGAGTTCAGCTCTACAGAGGGCCGAAGCTGCTGAATCCTTTGACTCTACGTGTGGACGAGTCCTGCTCTTACTATGGTTATTTTGGATGGGGGAACCTTGCAAATATTGCTTGCAACTCTGTTTAAGCTGGTCTTTTATACACCGGGCCACATCCTGCTCTCATTTAAACTGGTGTAAATTCAGACGGATTCCACTGAAGCCAATGGAGTTTCTATGGATTCACACCACTGTAACTGAGAGCAAAACCTGGCCCCTGTCTTTATAAACCAAATATTTAATGGCCAGATATCAGCTCCTTCTAGAATCTAGACTCCTGTGTGGTTCATGATGAGGTCCAGTGTCATTAGACTGGTCATTTCCCTTTGTTTTACAGTCATGTTTCAGATTTTCCCGGTAATATTCTCAACAGTCGAAGAAGCAGGCGGCAGCTCTGTCCCCAGTGCAGATCCCCTGGGCCTCATCCATGCCTTTGTCCCTCAAAATTAGCCCTGCTGACTTAGAACTCCAGCCTCGCATTCAGATTTGTGACCCGCTCCCTGAACCAGCCCAGATTCTAGTAGTGGACGCTGTGTCTGGTTCTGGTGTCCTCTCTTCAAAACCAATGCGGACAAATTACAAAGGGTTTAGAAAAGAGCTACGAGAACAACTGGAGAGCTGGAAATCCTTCCGTAGAGAGAGAGAGACACGGAAGCTCGGCCTATTTAGATGGCTCTTTAATCTAGCGGAAAAAGGCATAACAACATAAAATAGCTGGAATCTGAAGCTATGAAAGTCAGCCCAAACAATTTTTAACAGTGAGGGCAATTGACCATTGGAAAATGTCTGCATGGTGGAGTCCCCATCACAAGACTTTAAATCCAGACTAGATGTCTTGCTAAGAAAGATGCTGTAGTTCAAACAGAAGTTATGGGCTCTATACAGGAATTATTGGGTGAGATTATTTGGCCTGTGTTTTGCTGAAGATCAGACTAGACGATCCTGATGCTCTTATCTGACCTAAGCTGATGCCCAAATAAATCTGTTAGTCTTTAAGGTGCCACCGGACTCCTCATTGTTTTTGTGGATACAGACTAACACAACTGCCCCTCTGATACTTATCTGACCTTAGCATCCAAGAGCCTACGAAAACAGGCTCCTTTTGGTTTGGGGTCTGAGCCAGAATCAAAACTAGAAGGATGGGTCAGGTCTAGGGCTTCCCTCACCATTCGAAGGGGGTCAGATTTAAAGTTATGCTCTTTGCTCCACGTATAGCTCAGAGGAGATGTTTTGCTCAGCCCATCAGAAAGGCTCGTCTCACAATTGAGGCCACCTGGGTTTAAAATCATATTATATCAGGTCAATACCAGCCAATTGTTTTAACGGACTCCAAGCAAGTTTTTTATTGTCTGTCTTAATCTTGACACAAAATAAAATGAAGGTTTGCAGCCCCGCCCCCTCTCACCCTGCTCCTGCCCCCTTTGTGCCTCCAGGGGCTTGTCTACACAGGCTATGTTTTGCAGTTAGACCAGTATGATTAGACCAGTGTGGTTAGCCTGCTATCGGTATATTGCTATAACTTCCTGTGGGGACACTTAGGTATAAAAGGGCCTTTTTTTGGCTTAGCTTAACTGGCCAGAAGAAGAGTATTCACATGGGGAGTTACACCTGCATAACTACAGCAGTTTAAATTCACATCTTCCCTTATGCTGATATAACTGTCCTGTGTGGGTAGACCATGTCACTTCCCCCCACCTCGCACTCCTTGACTGTGTCACACCTAAGAGCAGTGGGCCACTGACAAGCGGCACAAAGACTGTGAATGGCAGAAATGCATATAAAAAACATCCATCCATTCGCCTATCTCGGTGCTTATATCACACCCATCACCCTCAGAGCTGAACTCAGTCCCTCCCACCACGTGCTGGCAGCCTGCTCAAGCCCTATGGGGAACAGAGAAGAGCATCTCAAATGGCTTTCAAATGCCAGCCCTGGCCAGCCCATAGAATTGAGAGCGCCACGTCCAACCGTCTTGAGTTGGCATCTCAGGTGGGCTTGGAGAATGCAGAAACAAGGATGGCATTGTGGTAAGGGCCCTGGAGTGGGACTGAAAAGATCTGGGTTCACATTCCCAGCCCTTCCAAGATTCCCTGGGTGACGTTGGGCAAGTCATTTAATCATTCTGTGCCTCAGTTTCCCCACAAGGAAAATGGGGATAATTCTACTTTCTTTTTCCTCACATGTCCATTTAGACTATGAGCTCCTGCCATGCACGGCAGAGTCCTGGTTCTTATTGTAATACAAATAATCAGTCTAGTAATCATGTGAAGGATCCAGGAAAATACTCTGGAACGTTTGTATCTATTTCTCCTGCTAAACTCCCTGCTAAGGTTTTTGTTCAGTTGTCTTGGCTGCTGAAAGCCAGGCGCCTGATGAGGGGACGTTTTAAATGTCTTAAAAAAACCCAACCCTTAAACCAACAGCAAAATCTACTTGGTCTGTTTATAACTGACCTTTTCCATTCTTCCAGACACAGTCTCAGCAGGCCAATACCATCCAGCTAGGAGCCAACAGCTGCAGGCCAAAAAGTCCCTCTCACTATCTCCTGCGTGGATGCATTTGGTTGACAATTGGAAAGAGAAAGAGCGACATTGAAATGCGCGGGGCATTATCACATCTTCGGTATTTAATGCAAGTAGCTAAATGACTGAGCGGGGCATACAACAGCTTTGCTAATAAGACTGGGAGTCTGTAGAGCTGGGTTCTAATTCTTGGCTCCTCTGGTGACCTTGGCTAGGTCACCTCCCCTTGCTGTGCTCCAGTTTCCCAATCTATAAAATGGAGTGAATAATCCTGACCTATCTTATACCGTCACATGGGGATGGGGAAGCTGAATGTTTGGAGATCCTTGGATGGAAGAGGAGAGTGTTATTTTTATTAGATACATATAATAAGCACCCCATACTTATTTATATTGCATGCAGGGAATCTCTAATCTGCCTAATTATATGCAGAGAATGTGTGCTGGGCTGGATGGCTGCAAGGCTGTTACTGCCATGAATCTGAGAGGACCACGTGAGGGTGATAAAACAAAGGCACCGCACAGTCGTCTTGTCAATAAAAAAATAGATCTAGTTATCGGGGTGACCTGGGCCTAAGTCACTTGGGCATTTGGAACGTTTTCCCCTAGTTCCTAACCCATGGCTGTGCCCCCATGCTGTCACTCAGCATTTTGGGGCATGTATTTCACAAGGTCAAGACTATTCCGCCTCTACACAGTGTGTCCTCTGTATTTACAAAGTATTTCCAAACAGGTGGCTGTCTTCCTCCTCCCTGGACGTGCTACAGCTTGAATCGGCGACTTTGATCATAAGAAAAACATCCAAGCCAAGCCCTTGAAGTAGCAGCAACGCTGTGTTAGCCCCAACCCACCAGTCTGCAGTGCACAATGCAGCCCCAGACACTACAGCCACTGAGTGTGTGGGAGGGCGAGGGGGGGCCGGCAAACAAGTTGGAACAAAATGAAGAACTGACCATAAGCCTCAAACTAAACCCTGCCTGATCCCCAAACCCTGAGCCCTGGCTGAGGTTTGACGAATGTTTTGTTAGGTTTCAATAACTTTTTGTTTTCATTTCTGCTGATGCTTCTGCGCTGCCTTGTTCTGGAAAAGATGCAAAGTGGAAATACCATGATACCGGCATCAAACCTGTTGTCACAGCATTTCCAGGCCTGTGGGAAGTGATGGAACCTCCCAAAAGAACCGCTTCTCCTAAGAGTTCCCAGCCAGCCTGGCACAACCAAAGTGGGGCAGATATTTCTGGAGAAGCATCTGAACTTCTGGACGCTCACCCAAATTGGGCAAACTCAACCTTGCCGGTTCCCCTGCCATGAGTGAAAGCCCCACTCAGAGCTACCTCCATCCACCTCACCCGGCTGGAATGCCATGATGTCCCACTGGTGATGTCCTCCCGCAGTGCCTGGTACCCAGTACAGTGACAGGACTCAATCAGTGGCTGATGATTCAGTAGAAGGGTAAAAACCTTCCCTAGCACCCACATGATTTGTGCTTTACATGGGTGGCTGGGGGTGACCTTCTTGACCTACTATGGGGTTAGTGCAGGAGATCCAGGCTACAGTGTTTATTTTTGAGCTAGGTGCCTTCACAAAGTCCTGACTGTCGGGATTTTACAGCCCAGGTTGGCTCCTCCAGCCCAGCCACAATTGCTGAGGAATCAATCATTACCAGCACTTAACTGTTAGATGGTTAACAGCCTGAACCGAAGCCAAACTGGTTGTTAATTGCGACAACGACTGATTTCAAGGGGTTGTTTCCCTGGGACCAGCACACTCAGTGATTTACTTTGAATTGGTATTAGCTGCAATAAGGAAAATCAAGAGAAGTTCACAAGCCATTAGCAAAGGGCTCGCTCTCTCACAGCTGGACAGCAGTTTCTCATTCTGCAGAATGTGGACTGCAGCAAGCTGGCTGGGCCGTAGCACACCAATGAATCTGGATCTCTCGGTCACATCGTATGTATTGCACAGAACCATCAATGACCAGGCAGTAGATGTGGTCTTCTCCAGCTAACTGGGTCTCCCATCCAATGGCCAGACTCCTCTGACCAAATATCTCCTTGTGTAATTGCACAGAGCTCACCAGGGATGAATGGTTTCAGAGGAGTGGCCGTGTTACTCTGTATCCACAAAAACAACGAAGAGTCCTTCTGGCACCTTAGAAACCAATGCTTTTATTTGGGCATATAAGCTTTCATGGGCTAAAACCCACCTCATCCGATGCATGGTCTCTCCTCATTGTTTTGACCAAGGATGAATGTGGCCCAGTGTGTGAACACATCCTGCAAGTCACCACAGCCAAGACCAAGGGCCCGTAGGCAGAGGTTCTCCCAAAGGAGCCAGTGATGGTTCTTCTCCTCACTAAGCTGGAGAATCTGCGCTGAGTGCTCTATGGCAGACACTGCTCTTTGCAGACCTCCAGGATGGCCTCAGAGTTGCAGTGATCTCTGGCCACCACAGATTTCTGAGGGCATGGCTGCACTTGAAACTTCAAAGCGCTGTGGTTGCTCCTGGTAATCCACCTCCACAAGGGGATTAGACTGAGTGCAGCTCCCAGCGCTCGGAGCCTGTCCACACTAGTGCTTTAAAGCACTCAGACTTGCTGCGCTCAAAGGGGTGAGTTTTCACATCCCTGAGCCAGCAAGTTAGAGTGCTATAAATGTCAGTGTAGACAAGCCCTTAGTCCTGGTGGATATCACTCCTGATCAGTCCGGTACAGACGAAGGTGCACACAAAACAACTCTCTCCCTTCCCAGGGACGGAGACGGTTGCATTGCTGTAAAGCCTTTGAGCTTTGTGTCTAAGGAGCTGTCTAAACACAGCTCTCAACTAGTTCTGTTAACCATAGCGAACCTTTCTGTGCACACGCTGCTTTCCGTTGAAGAGCAGAGTCAGTCTGCTCTGCACACACAACTGCAGGAGTTTAACTAGCGGGGTGATTTTAAACTGATGCAACTTCATGCGCGGACACTTGTCAGTTCATAGAAACCTGGCTGGTATCAGGTTAGCATGCACCTCGCCACCATAAGCACAGGCCGATAGCCGCCATCCCCATAGAATCTGAGCAACTCGAGCTACTCCCATTTTACAGAAGAGGAACTAAGAGACAAAGAGCCTAAATGATTTGCCCCAGGTCACACAGGGAAGCTGTGGGGTTGTGTTGAGTTGAATCCCATGATAACACTCTAACCACCCGACCATTCTTCCTTCTCCACCTGTCACGAGCTGAACCAATCTAAGTTGTCAGGCGTGTGTCAATACAGGGAGGCAATGGTTTAACTAGATCAGCTTTTAAAGAGGCTTGGAAAGATTCAGTTTTGATGCATGAATGCTGGTAAACGTTGATTTCACTGTCTCACTCACTGACAAAAAATATTTCCAATGCTAATAATCACAAGGTACAGCTAGGCACAGTGAGAAAAATGCTACTTCAGGAGGCATTCGAGCCTGATTTAAGGATAGTGACGTTATACATTTTGCCACGTGATGTGGACAGTTTGTGGTTTAACGGGTCTGAAGCTTTTGCTTTTTGAATCCCAGTGGCTACTGCCATTAATTATCGTTGAACCTCCCCCACCCCATTGCCTGGCATCCCCGTCATGTCCCGCCACTGTGAAAAGTCACATACAGATAAAGGATTTTAAAATGTTTGAAAGTAAACCTCAGTATTATCCACCAAAATTATTTAAAGAAAAACAACAAGCTCTACCAAGCCTGGTTTTAAACCAAACCAGGACAACATGCGTGGGTAGGACCAGGCCTTCTTCAGCCGCTTCCTAACCAGCTTAAGCTACAGCAGAGGGGCCTGGCTGGAATGGAAATCAGTGTCTCGCACTGCGCGTTGAGCCAGTTTAACTAAATCCATTTAAAAGCACCCATCAGTTCAGCCCTGTGTGTTGACAAGCCTTAAAACTCAGTGGCATGGGAGCTCCCAGCTGAATTGTTTATAGGTTTTAATTAGAGAAGAGCCTATCTAATTACAGTGATTCCAGCTGCACCCTGAAAAGTGGACGTAGAAATGGCAGGGATGGCATCACAGTTTGTCATCTCTCGGGGTCTTTCGGCTCAAACATGTTTTACAGGAGAAATACATGGTGTTTCCTAACTGCCCCCTGGACCCTGAGTTATGATCATTGTATGCACTGCTACTGAATGGCTATGAAATGTACACCCAGCAATCCGTGCTACCACTACCTATCAGCCTGCTTCCTGTCCTTCAGCCACTTGTTTGTTTCAACCACCTGTTCCGTAGGGTCTTTTACAAAGCAAGCTCTTCTGGCAGGGAGGGGCAAAAATAATAGCAATGGTATTATTTCATTACTAGCTGGAAATGGTAGAATTGTCAATAATAATGCAGAAAAGTCAGAAGTGTTCAATAGATATTTCTGTTCTGTGTTTGGGAGAAAGTCCAATGATGTAGGCATGGTTGATGATGATGATGATGATGATGATGATGAAATACTTTTAATTCCAACAGTAACTTAGGAGGATGTTAAACATCAACTACTAAAGTCAGACTTTTTAAATCAGCAAGTCCAGAAAATTTGCACCCAAGAGTTTTAAAAGAGCTGGTCAAGGAGTTCCCTAGATGTATAATTTTGGTTTTTCATTAAGTCTTGGAACACTGAGGAAGTTCCAGAGGACTGGAAGAAAGCAAATGTTATGCCAACATTTATGAAGAGTAAACAGAATGACCTGGATAATTATTTACCTGTCAACCTGACTTCGATCCTAGGCAAAATAGTGGAACAGCTGATACAGAACTTGATTAATAAAGAATTAAATTAGGGTACTATAATTCAATAAGCATGGATTTATAGAAAATAGAGCTCATCAAACTGAAAATGTCCTTTTTTGATGTGATTACAAGTTTGATGACAGTAATTAGGTTGATGTAAGGCACTAACCGAGGTACCATGTGACATTTCGATTAAGATACTAGCATTATACAAATACCACATGGCACACATTACACGGATTAAAAACTGGCTAACGGACAGGCTTTCAAACATAATTGTAACAGGGAATCATCATCCCTTCTGGCTTTATCCTCTAGGATGGCTCCCCCACGCAGCACCGAAGGTGTGCCGTCTGCACTGCAGTGTTAGTCAGGCTCTTACTCAGGGGTTGCCAGGGCCTGGCCAGTTGGTTGCCAGTGAACATGGAAGTAGCGGGCGCGGGTCCCAGGTCTGGGAGCACTGCCAGCCTGGTGCTGGGGTCCCACTCAGGCAGGCAAGGCCCTCCAAGTCCTACTCCTCTGCAAGAGATGGGTGGATCCGAGACTCGCCGGCAAGGAGGGGACCAGGATGGGTGAGGCAGGGGCCTCCTGGGAGGGATGATTTTGGGGGCTCATCGGCCGAGGGGTGGGCAGGATGGTGGGGAGACGGGTGGCACCTGAGAAGGGTCAGGCAGTGAGAGCAGGGGACAATGACCATTTTTCTGCATTCCCATCCCACACAAACTCTCTCACCTGAGTTTGGTGCTTTCGCCCCTGAACTGGCTGGGGATGGCCTAGAGTCCAGGTTCCACTTTCCCTGGGGCTCGTAACCCACCTGCTTTGTGGTGCAGACACAGGCAAAAAACCACACGCGTGCGGCTCGTCCTCCCAGGCCTTCTGCCATCCCCCTGTGCCCGGGACAGACACGTTCCCCCGCAATTCCCTGGGAAAGAATCACAGAGCGGCTCAGCTCCCTGCAGCACCAAGACCCCTGGGCAGTGCCCCCAGGAGAGCCAGCGCCATGTCCGGGAGCACAGCACCCGTGAGGACGCAGTAACTCGGGCAGAGCTGGGCCGTGGGCTGCTCCCACCCCGGGGCGGCTAACCCAGGGCTTAGACCGGGGTGCTGATCACTGGAGACCCTGTGGACTGTGGGTCCCAGCACGTGACACGTGGCATTGCCACAGGTTACCCCAGTGCCTTAGAGATGGGGGCAAATGCTGCAGAACCATGAGGTCAAATATGATCCACAGGCTACCCCGTGTTCCCCTTTTCCACCCCTCGTTTAAGTGTATTGCTCCCCCTACCCTTCACCCCCCAGGGGGAGTGCAGGCTGTGTGTATCTGGGAGAGGTGCAAGAGGGATGTTGTAAGTGGGATGCAGGGTCATTAATTAGCTACCCGGTAGGTGTTTTGAATATGCAAAGTGCTACAGAAGTGCTAAGTGTTATTATTATGGCCAGGAAAGTGGCTGTGAAAATGCTCGCTTATTCCACATCCCTGCACAAACACCCCTCGCCCTCCGCTGGCCCCAGTGACAGCCACACGTTCACCAAGGCTGCGCAAACCTCTCCCGTTCAGAAATTCATCTCCGGCTGGAGTATCATATGGGGCAGGTTGGACTGGGGGAGTGGGGTGTGAATAAAGGATGGTGGGGGCAGGTGGAGAAAAGAAACAAAATGAAGCCGAGAGCTAGCAGGGAGATGAACAAACCCACAAGGGAGACAAAGGATTTGGTGGAGAATTAGATACAGACTACGGGGCCCAGCACTCCAAGAACTAGTAAGGGCGTGTGGGCAGTTGATCTGGAACCCAGGGACGGATGGACGGACAGACAGACACACACACAAAAGAATCACTCATGAAAAAAATCACAAGTTGCAATGTTTGCGGACAATCCTGAATGGCCTAAGCTAGTTAAATCCAAAGCAGCCTGCAAAGATCTAGGCTACATCTACACGGCACTTCCTGCAGCGTAACTGGTGTCACGCAAGTCTATGAACAAGCCCCACTCCCGAGCAATGTAAATCGCCTCGAGCGAAGCGCCTGTGTGGACAGTGCTATCGGCAGGAGAGCTTCTCCCACCAACCGCGACAGCCGCTCCCAGCTCTGGGGTTGGTGAGCCGACAGGAGAGCTTTGCCCATCCGGTTACATTAGAGAGTTTACAGCAGCGCCGAAGTGCCACCCCTACAAACCTCTAATGTAGCAACAGTCTCCCAAAGCCTGGTGACGAAGTAATAACGTGGTAGATGAAATTCTAGGTCGATAAGCGCCGAATGTTGCACACCAGAAAAGATCATCCCAACGATACGGACACAGTGATGGGCTCTAAATTAACTGTTCCCACTCGAGAAAGTAGGCGTCACCGTGGACAGTTCTCTGAAAACATCCACTCCACGTGCACCAGAAACCAGGAGGACAGGGCTAGATAATAAGACAGACGATATCTGGATGCCACTATACGTGGGCGGCTGGTGAACCCCGGGTTGGCTAGTCTCCATCCGTCCTTTCTGCTCAAGCCCTGCCCATCCCGCCAAAGCCCAGAGCACCCACCATGCGGCCGCCAGTCTCCACCCCAACCCCAGTGTGCCAGGCAGGTGGGTGGGCGACAGGTCCCCCGCTCCAGTCCTGGAGCACAGGCCAGCCCCTGTTAGTCCCAGGCCACAGTGGGAAGAGCCTAGGGGACTTAGAGGTGGAGCATGGGTGGGGCCAGCAAAGGCTGTTGGTGAGGCTCAGACTTCCCTGGCTTTCAATGCCGGCCACTCAGGCCACTCTAGAAATCCATGGTACGTCCACACCATGGATACGGGGTGAGTTCTCATCACCCCAGCTCACACATGACGTATTGGAATTGGAAAAGGTACCGAGAAGGGCAACAAAAATTATTAGGGGGCTGGAACAGCTGCCATAGGTGGCCGGGGGAGCTGGATTTCTTTGGAGATGCAGGTCGCCCGGCCACATGCTTGTCAAGTCGGCTCAGGTTGCAGGAGCTTCCCGACCTGCAGGGGTGTCAGCGGCACAAAGCAGCCAGCCGGGGGTTCAGAACCAACCCCAGGGCGGGGGCAGTGTTGCCCCAGCAGGTTGAGTTTGGGGGCTCGATTCTGCTGAGCGTCCCCAGCCCCTGTTGCCCTGCAAACAGAGCCTGTTTGATCTAGAATAACCGAGAGCGAATCAGCCTGGGACTCCCCTGCTGAGAGTCCCTTTTCTGGCTGTAAACCCCTGGAGAAGGAGGGGGGTTCGTTAGAAAGTGCGGCGGGTGCCATCAGGAGAGGAATTGCTCCCCAGCCAATGACCTGTGTGTAATTAATGGGCAGGGGGCTGGACAGGTCTGAGATGAAAGCGTTTCCTGGACTTGTCCTCCATTTGCATAGCATCAGAAGCTGCTCGGAAGGTGTGACTTTTCCCACAGGCAGCCCTCCACTGCTTGGCACAAGGGAGCCGGGAGTTCTCCCCCAGAATTCATTAGAGGAGGGGGAGGGGGAATGGCGAGAGAGGCTTGAAAGCTGAGCCCGATGCAATAAACAAAACCCACCGGCCTCTCCTTCCTGAGCCGACGTGGCCCAAACAGCCCCCGTCTTCGGGGTGCGGTGCCGGGAGCCAGCCCCGTTCACCGGGGGCAGTGGTTGAAGCACAAACACTTTACGGGTTAGCTGCTTGGCAGAGACCAGGGAGAAGCTGGGTAACAATCAGAGACGGGCCTCAAGCTGCAGCGCTGGGAGCTGGGTCACAACTTCCCCCAGGGATCGGGGCCAGCCAGCACGCCTGGCCCCACGCTCCAGGGTGGCCCTGCCATGGGCTCGAAAGACTCCCGGGCAGATGAAACCCTGGAGAAAACAGGTGCAACGGCCCCCTGAAGATCCAGGGTGCAGGAGTCACTCACACCAGGAGAAGAGCCCTTCGGGGTGAAAGCTACACGCCCCACTGGGGACAAGGGACATAATGGGACCCCAGCAGGCCTGTGTCACAGGGGAGCTTTGCCGCCACGTCTTCAGGTGTAGAATCCACTAAGGTGAACAAGGACAGGCCGGAGCGCCTGGAGCGCCTTGCAAAGGGCCATTCGTTAGCCTCACAAACAACATCTCCATGTGGCATGACCCCAGCATGGAGCCAAGCAGGGAGATTTCTCAGCATCCAGCCAGCGGGAACCATCCGGTGCGGGTCGCCCCGCGCCAGCTAAGAGCTCACGTCTCTGGAGTGTCCACACGCGGGACACCAGCGAAGCTTCCGGACGGACGTTGCACCTGCTTAAACCAGGGGTGAATCTGTCTGGTGAAGTCTGATTGGCCGGCTCAGTGAAATGACGTCACGGTCACCTGGCTCGTCCAGCTAGCTTAGGTCCGACGTGGCCTCATCACCAGCGTATCAGAGCCCCATGGACCCACCTGGCAACAAATCTCTTCTGTGGAGCGTCCCACCCTGAGCAAGAGACACCTGCCCCCTCGCTGCAGGGTCACGTCGCGTTCCCTGGCTGTACCCAGCCTGGGCCAGGGAAGCGAATGGTCCAACCAGGGGACTGAATTCAGTGATGATTCCTGGCCATGTGCCGCCTCTGGCGCGTCGTGCACACGCTTAGCAGCAGCTCAACAACCTCCAGAGGTGCCGGAGACGGGTCTCCAGCTCGCCCCTGGTGTTCTCAGAGGCCCTATTTGCCCAATTTCTCCCCTCCATTTTTGTCAGGGGAAGGGGAGGCGCAAAGGCCAGGAGCACAGTGGCTGCTTCAGCCCCTCCCGGTGAGAAGGTACTGACCAGATCACAGGCAGGGGAGGCTGGTCCCCTCCAGCCCATCGGCCGCACTGTTCCCACAGTCCCTCCCCTTTGCTCGCTTGCTGCCTATTGCTTAATAATCCCCCATCTTCACCACACCTCATGTACCTCCCTGGGACCATCCCCATTTCATAGATGGGGAAACCAAGGCACAGGGAAGGGAAGAGATTTGCCCGAGATCACCCAGTGAGGCACTGTCAGAGCAGGTTGAGCTCTCAGAAGCACCTGTCTCATAGCCTGGAGCTCAGACTTTTAGGGCACAACTGTAATGGAGGTGAACATTACACCGGTATAGACACACCCTCTGGCTACGCTGCCTCTTGTGTTCCTCTGCTTTCTGTCACACAGAGCATTCCAGTCTCAGTTCGGCCACTGTCTCTCTGTGGCACTTAAATCACTTCCCCATGCCTCAGTTTCCCCATCTGGAAAGGAACAATACCCTCCCCGCGGGCTTCAGTAAGGTTTGCAAATGCTGTGGTTAGCAAGCCCTAGCAAGACACCAAGGAGACTCATGATGGGTCCTCGCTAAAAGGTCCGGTCGCCCTCTTCTCTCGGGGACAAGACCCCCCAGAGGCAGCACTCACTCTTTCTGCTCAGCGAACGGGGTCGGTGTCTCACGGGTCAGGCGCTGCCGTTTCCCTGAACCATCCTGCCAACGGCGTCCCGTCCAGTGCTGCAGCATCGACGGGAGGGTCGCCCACTTCAGAGCGCCGGCCATCAGGTGGCCCTGGAAGAAATTCCCTGTTAAATGAACCTTAGAAAAACCCACCCAAACCCAGGGTGCATCAAACGGCTCCCCCCAGCCCCCAGTGGTGTGTGAGCCCAGGAACTTCGGTGCTCAAAGCAGGAACAGCTCTTGCGTGAACCAACCTTCAAAGGGTCCAATGCTTTCTAGTACCCGGACCCCAATGTCTCAGCCCTCCACTGTCTCATGGGCTTCACGGCCTCTGGTTAATTATTAGCTGTAAGTATATTTGAGACCCTTAAATGCCACATCCTTGAGACTAGCAGTGGGAAATCTTATTAGTTCCCTTTGCCAGTGCAGCTCTGCTTTGATCAGCCATGAGGATTTCCCCCCGATTCCTCCCTTTGAAAGCGGAGGACATAGAGACCAGCGGGTAGTAACCAGGAGCCAGAGTCTCCCCCGCACAACCCTTCACGCCCATGCACAACAGGTGCATAAGGCGACCTGCTCAGCCCCACTTTAAACCAGTGTAAATGACTCCACAAGGCAATGGCAGCTGGGCAGGGTCCACCAAAGAGGTCGGCCTATGGCGCCCTCCATCTCAGGGGCCTGGCTCACCCAGAGAATGCCCTCGAAGTCAGTGAACGAGGAAGAGCCCTGAGCTGCTTATTATTCAGGGTAGGTTTGGCTTTTGTAATCTGGGCCTGGGTTTTCATGGCTAGTGACGCTCTGCTCTGTGCCTCAGCTTCCTCATCTGCAAAATGGGCTCGTCGCAGCGGAGTCATTCGTGACTGTATTCAGTCAGTAGCAGAGGGCTCCTTCCTTTAGCCAAGGAAGGCAGAACAACATTCAGTGGCTGGACGTGGATGCTGGATCTGTTCAAACAAGATAGGAAGTAAGAGCAGAATCTGTGGGGGGGGGGGGGGCCGCGAGCCGTTGGGCTCATTAACCACGGGAACCACTTACCTAGAGCTGTGGTGGGTTCTCCATGGCTGGGCGCCAGGCTCGGGCGTCCTTTAACCCAGCCGCAGCAGCTCCCCCAGGCGTTACAATCAGGCGGCCCCGGGAGAGGCCTGTGCTCTGTGGGAGGTGGGATGTGATGATCTGAATGGGTTCCGAGGCGACCCAAGGCCAACCCGCGTGCAGCAGATGCAAAGTCGTACGAAACCAGGCCTGGCCTGGGGCAGGCTCTGCTACCAGAGAGCAGGCCAGGAGACACTCCCAGGCGGCCACTCCCAGATTAGAGCCAACGAAGCCCCAGAGAAACAACCAAACAGCCCAGCCTCCATCCGCTGCCCCTTTCCAGCAGGTATTTGCTGCGGGCAGGGCTGCAGGGGGGGGGGGGGGGGGACGGCTAACAGGAGTCCGGGGCCAGGAATGGGGAGGCTACAGGGTGACCCATGTGAGGATGTAGCAGTGCAGCTGGAGGGTCGATCACAGGGTTGAGACCAGACGCGCATGATGGTCCCCTCTGGCCTTCACGTCTATGAGTCGATCGCTCCAAACTCAGCAGCTCCCCGCCCCCAATACTCCCATCACTGGCTCTTGACGGCCTCCCTCTACGGCCACAGCAGCAGAGGAACGGATGAGCCAAGGAACGCAAGCTCCTGACTCAGCCCTACGAGCCCTTCTCCGGCAGGGGCCGAGGACCATTAGCAGATGAGGGGGATGAACCTCGCCCTGACGGGCTGGTGTAGCACCGCACTGAGGGGTTCCCACGATCTGGGGGCGTCCAGCCAGACTCTCCTCACCCCATGACCCTGCCCAGGGAACCGGCCCCTCCACTAAAATCACTATCTAAGGAAGTTGGGAAGAAACCCGCTGGGCCTTGTCCAAGTGGCTAGGGGTCTTTGCCCATCCCAAGGCCCAGCAGGCTGGAAGTCAGGCCTGGCCCCCGTGAGACGCCTGGGGCCTGCCATGCAGGACTGGATTTCACCCACCAAATCACCAAGAGCTGCCACTGGAATCGGCAGGTTCAACCCTGGAGAGCCTGGCCCATTACCTCAGTGAGCAGGGACAGCCTGGTCCCAGGCCCTGACCGACAAGCATCTGTCCTCGCTGGCTCCCATTCTCCCTCCCCACAGCAAACATACCATAGATCACGGGGTCGACTGAGGCCGAATCCCCCACCCCATAAAGGCGGTCTCTCTCCTCCGCCCCAAAGCTTGGGGGGTGGGAGCCTGCAGCTATTCTGTAAATACATGAATTTCTTGGTCTTCAGAGCCAGGAAGCCAATGCCACATCCCACCAGACCAACTCTCCTCCTCTGCCCCAGATCAGCTACAATTTCAGCCGGGCCGCGGCCTGCTCCAAAAGCGAAAAAGCCCCTTTTCTCCCCACAAGCTCGCAAGTCCTCACTGACCTCGATACAGGGCTCGCTTACTCAGGTGACTGGATCACAGTCGAAAAGTATCTTCACTGGGAGAAAACACAGGTGCTAAAGGGCTTTTTAATCTAGCAGTGCCAAACTCAAGGATCAGTGGCTGGAAGCTAAAGCCGGACAAATTCCAATTAGAAAGGAGGCGCAGATCCTGACAGGGAGATTAACCACTGAAACAACCTGTCAAGGGAAGCGGTGGGTTCTCTCTCTTGAACCTTCCAATCAAGAGAAAGACCCTTTTCCAGGAGGAAATTTTATGCCGCTGCTGTGCAGGTTAGAGGATGATCGGCTGGTTACTTCTGGCCTTAAAATCGATGACCTTAAGTGGGAGCTGAACTCTTCAGAAAATCTGCTCCCAATCGTGTATGCCAAGGGTAGGCAACCTATGGCACGGGTGCCAAAGGTGGCACACAAGCTAATTTTCAGTGGCACTCACACTGCCTGGGTCCTGGCCACTAGTCTGGGGGGCTCTGTGTTTTAATTTAATTTTAAATGAAGCTTTGTAAACATTTAAAAAACCTTATTTACTTTACATACAAGAATAGTTTAGTTCTATATTACAGACTTATAGAAAGAGACCGTCTGAAAATGTAAAATGTATTACTGGCACGCAAAACCTTACATTAGAGTGAATAAATGAAGACTCGGCACCTCACTTCTGAAAGGCTGCCGACCCCTGGTGTATGCTAAGCCCGGGGGACTCCAGCCCTAACAGGCTGAACTCAGCTGCAAATCGCTAAAACCTCCTGGTCCTACCAGCTCCAACCAGGTCCCTCATTTTCGGGCCTCGCCCTGTCCCTCTCTAAAAAACACCCCTCCTCCCACCCCACCCTTGAGCCCGGAAAGCAGACAAGCTTGTTTGTCCTAATACAAATTTTAATGAACATATTAAATAAATATTTCAATCATTTCATATTAAATTTGTACACAACAAAAAAAGTCCTCAAGGAAATAAAAACAAACAATCAAAAAGATGGGATGAGAAGCCACCGGGGTTCAGGCTTTGATACAGCATCTCTGTTCTTTCTGCCCATTTACAATCTTTTTATTATTTTTTTTAACCCTTTGCAGAGTCCTCCTCCTAGAGCTTGGTTCAGAGCCAGGAGGGCTGGAAATTTTTCCATCAATATTTTCCCCCCAGAGGAAAACTGGGCATTTGACAAAATGAAATTTGTCATTAAAAAATGGCAGCTTTCCTCAGAACAATTCCAAACCCAAAACATTTGGCCTGAGAATACAACTTTTTTTAAAATGCAGCCAAAAACTGCTGAAAATGTTTTGGTTTTTGGAATTTTTGTTTTAGCCAATTTTTTCCCCCCAGTTTTCAATGAGGAGCCCCAATTGTTCATGGGGACTAACCCCCCCATTGACCCCCCCCCCAGTTATCCAACCCTCTCTAGTTCAGTCACTGCCCCCCATCCTTCCATCACAGCTTTAGAAAAGTCCCAGGTTCCTTTTGTTAACCGAGGTGCCATCCCCACTCAGGATTTTGTTTGGGGGCATCTCTATCCCCTCCCCCGCATCCACTCCAACCTCCTGCGGAAAAACGGGGAGCTGGGAAAGAAGCCGGGTTGTGGGATCAGAACAGTATCAAACCACCCCTTGTCCAGCTTAAGAAATAGATATATTGATAGTGGAAAGCCGTAGGCAACCCAATTCAACCAGAAACCCAACAGGCATCTGAGTAGAGCTGGGGAAAGAACCCAGGAGTTCCTAGTCTTCAAATCCCTCCCCCCCCCCCCTTTTCTTTCTTTTCAAATCAGCACCCATGTCTTTATTTGAAGTATTATTTGTACTTTGGTCCCAGGCTGGAGAGGGGTTTTGTTGCTGTTGTTGCTTGTTTGTTTTCAAACGATTTTTCTGACCCCATTCCCCTAGAGCTACAGAAATAAAACACAACCCCAAACTGACTAGAACGAGTTTAAGTGAAGGGGCTTCCCCCCTTCACGAGTCTTTGACCATTTCATTTCTTTTTTTAATGCTGGAATACAAAAATAGAGCCTCTTTTCTTTTCTTTTTGTAAAAAACAAAACAGAACAAAATTATAAACAACTAGATCAGGTCATTTTGTTTTCCGCCTTTTTTTTTCTTTTTTAATAACCGTATAAAAAAAAGTCTCTAGTCACAGTCCAGCATCTCTCTACGCAGAGGAAAAGGGGGCAGGGTTGAGGGACGGAGCAGGGCAGTCAGGGGCCCGGCTGACGGCTGGAGTTTCGAGTCCTTTTACTTCTTCGGTTGAAGGGGTAATTGAGGAACTCAAAGCGTCTGTGAGGCTCGGTGGTCTGGTGGCCCTTGGGGAGCCTCTTCATGAAATGCACCTCACGCTGGTGCTGCCGCGTCTTGGAGCCCTTGCGGGGCCGGCCCTTGCGGGTGAAGGCCATGTACCAGCCCTCGTGCTTGGCGTTCTGCAGCGCCGTGTAGTTGTTCTCCAGGACGATCTCCGTGAAGACGCAGTCTTTGCCTTTTCCGTTGCTCTGTGGGGGGATGGACAAAGAAACATTCAGCAAGAGCTGGACTTCACGGCGGCCAGCCCCCGCCGCTCACAAAGCAGGAACCAGGCCCCAAAACCATGAGTCTGGCTTCAAAAAGGAGAGCTTTAAAAATAAGAAATGCAGTTTGTGGCCATCTGCTCCAAAGTCAACCAGAACCTCTTTGCGGGAGCTTGCTGGAAGCAGGGAATACCAGCTAGACCAGACACATCCCGGGACACTGGGAGTCAGGTGCCTAGTTCTGTCACCTTAGTCATTTGCCCTCCCTCATTGGTTCCTACATCTCTCTGCACTGGGAAGTAGAACAAACAATCGCAAGTAACGCTGTCATGATATCTTTATTTCACGTTCCCCACATGCTTCACAAATCTCAATTGATGTCACTGTAACTGGTTCTGCAAAGAAGCATTTTTACACCCATTTCACCAAGTGAGAAACCGAGGCACAAAGAGATGAGCTGACTTGCCCAACACTACCAGAACACCCGAGTCCCGTCTCCTTGTCTCCTGCTAGACGGCGCTCTCGCCCTGGGGAAACAGCAGGACAGAAACCCCGCTCGGGCTATTTTTTCCTGCCAGGAGACCCCAGAAATCTCAGTGGGAAACTTGCCCACGTGAGATTTCCAAGCACGTGAGGGACTGTTCGGTGCTGACCAAGCATCCGTACCTGTGCTCTGCTCTCTTCCTGGGCCCCTTGGAGACACCCCACCCCCACTCCCTCACTCTGGTCTGTATTTTAATGCTCTAACTCAGGGAGAGTCAATTGGTTTTTGTCAAGATCCAAATTTCTTGGTCAAGTTCTAGTCAAGGTCCAGGCTCCAGAGAAAATAATAAAAAAATAATAACGGTAACAAGGCAAAGATTTTGGGCTCGCGGTCCAAAGAGCATCATTCATTTGCAAACAAGAAGTCAGGGCACGTGCTGAGGACTGCGTGGTGCACTTCCCTGGCCCCAGGGGCTGTAGTCACCGTGCCGGAGGCCGCAGGCCAGGGTTGGTGGCACATTTTCAGTGAGCAGGGAATAGTCCCTCTCGCTCTGAAATGCAACTCGCGGCAGCTCCCAGGGGCTGAGTATCTGGAGCTTCCACTGACTGGTGCTCAGTGCCTAGGAAAGCTCAACTGTCCCGAGAGCTTGAGGCCCAGTGGAAGCTGCTCCCAGGCCAGGCCCGGCTTCCCCAGCGCTGGGAGTCCCGCGTGCGCAAAGCGAACCCTCCTGCCCCAGGGACAGAGCCTGCGAGTCCCAGAGCGCTGCAAGCAGGGGCCGGCGTAGGGATTCCTCACGGGCCAGATCCCCGGTAGGTGCAAATCTGAGTCTGTGGACTGCAACGGCATGCCATCGATTTGTACCAGCCGCTCTTAACCCAGGGCCCGCCCGAGAGCAGTGAACTAAAGGGGCGCGAAGCTATGGAGAGAGGGAAGAGTAGATAACGGGCCCACGGGGATGCCAGTCTAGGCACATGCAAATGGGGGCAGCGGCAAGTTGAGGTGGAGCACTTCCTCCTGCCAGCAGCTGTTCAGAGGGGGCGAGAGGGCAGGAATCTGGGCATCGCTTGAGTCCCTCGGTCCCCCGCAGAGAAGCGCCAGGGAAGGAGATTAACCCAAAACCTTCCAGCTGATCCTGCCCGAAAGTGGAGTTGACCCTCCCGCCACCCCCCGAGCGGCCCCCTCAGGAGGAAGGAAGCATCGGGAGTCCAGGGGGCACGTACAGGTAGGCCCAGCCCCACGGAGCAGCTGAAGGCTGCGGATCCCAGACCAGCCTGGCTATATCCGTGAGGAGAGAGTCGTGGAATTTGCCCCATGCTGCCCAGGTCGCCAGCCCCTGCCTCTCAGGGGTTTCTGTCCCTCCCCCTCTTCCCCGGGGGGCGCTGGGTCCCCAGGCCGGCCCCCTCTTACCTTGCCAATCAGCTTCCCCTTCTTGTTCATGCAGATGTAGAACCCGGTCTCGGCCCCTTTGATGCGCACGCGGCTCCCGAAGGTGTCGGTCTCCACGATGAGCTTGGCTAGGGGGAAGGAGAAAGGCCAGGTCGTAGTGACGGGCTCCAGCAGACCCTCCCCACGCCGCTCCCCTCACGGAGGGAAGGCACCAATCCAGGGCCCCCCTCCCGCCGGTCCCCGTGCCTGACCCTAGCACACCAGGACCACAGTCGGCTTCCTGTTACACCCCGGCTAGATCAGCACCGGAACCAGAGCAGAGCGATGACCCAGCTAGCCGGGCGCCCTGCTTCTGGCCAACACTAGATGCTTTGGAGGACACCACACAAGCCCCAGAATGCACCTCCTGCTGGGCCAGGCTATGCCGAAGGGCGGGTATCGGGCAGAGAGAGGTGCCTACCTGTCAATCCCATTGGAAGGGCCCTGCCTGGACTAAGGAGACCACAGATTCCCTGGGTGGCCATGGTCCAATCACATAGTGGCTCTGTGCCTCGGTTTCCCCTCTGTGAGAAGGGGATCACGGCAAAGATCAATAAGATACAAAGAGCACAGGGCCCGCGTCAGTTCCCCAGGGATCTAGACTTTAGCTGGGAGCTGCAATCTAGATAGCTGGGGAGAGAGCAAAGTCACCGTGGACGCTAACTCGGCACCGACAGGACAGGCAGGGAGGCTGTTCTGGGAACGGAACCCAAGCCAAGGGGAAGGACGGGGAAGCTGCTTAACCCTCCTTGCAGCTCCTCCCCCTGCGGTTCAGGCCCCCACTCCGTCGCTCAGCACCCCGGGCCCGAGTGGGCCTCTCTCTGTGGTGGCCGGCAGGGGAGATGCTGACGGGCGCGGCCGCCCCACTAATGGGTTTCACCTCTGCGGGAGTTGAGGGGGGGTATTGATTCGGGCTCCGTGTTTTAATGGAGCCATCGATCGACGGCCGAAAGAGCGCCTATAAATAAACCCCGTCACCAGCGCGTCCCGGCCTCCTGCCTGGGAGCACGGGTGCTGGAGCAGGGAGCTGCCCCCCACACTTGGGTCTTGCGGATGCTGCCAGCAGAGAGAGCCTCTTGCAGAGGGAGCTACAGGGAAGCAGGGACTGTTCTTCAATAGCCACTGGCCTGATCAGCTCTCCCGCTCCTGCAAAGGGGGAGTCAGTCTCTCCAGGTCAATGACGCTGCCCCGGGGTGAATGGGAGGAATTAAGCCCTATAACTCTAGGATGCAATTGACATGAACCAGGACCAGTTTTGCTCCCCTGAATTAGCTGAGCAGTCTCCCCCCGACTCCGGTCACAGCCCAGGGGTGACGCTGGCAGGATCAGGCCCTCGGGAGCCTGTAGCAATCTGGGGAGCTGGTGATTAGCGCGGCCCGTGAAGGCTGTTGCTGAAGCCTGCACTTCATGGCCTTGTGTGCCCACCAGGGCCCCAGGGATTGTGCGACCGACACACGCCCGGGACAAACGCACGAGCCGGCTCGTATTGGCACGGCCCCCGTGGACCAGTTGCCGGGATCAGTCAGGGTCAGCTCAGCACAATGGATTTCCCACCACACCTTCGAACCCAGGCTCTCAAAGCACCTTGCAAACATTGCTTCATTGAGCTAGATTCATTGATTGAATCAGCAGCAACCCCGCATTTCACAATGCACAGCGGGACGTAATGACGTGCCCAAGTCATTGCTGGGGCCAGGAGTAGAAACCAGAAACGCCCATGCTCCAGTCCCTGGAAGAGCCTCTCACCCTCTCTGGACACCTCTCAGAGCAAGAACTGCTCTCTCTCGTTTTCGCCTGGTGTTGCTTGCAGCCCAGCAGCTCCTGCGTTCTGCCCCAGAGGCAGCTGCACCTTAGGAGCGAGAGAAGCGATCCGTTCTACAGTTTGGAACGGTTCTGATAGTGCTTTGGGATCCTTGGGCATGCAGGTGCTGGACTGATGCGGAGGGGTGGGGCTTTTTAGAGACAACACAAAACTATGTTTGAAAACCAAAGGGAAGAATTTTACCAAGTGCCCACGCTATTCGTAACACCCCCCTGGAACAGCAGCCAGACTGGGACCAATCTGGGACACGGACTGCCTTCTTCTGATTCATTTGTACAGCGTCTTGCACCAGGTGTGTAGGGAGTGGGGTGGGGTGATCCATGATTGGAGTCCCTTCACTACCAGAATGCTCCCGAGGTCACTGAAGCAAAGAGAAGTGATGGGTCTCTGGGCAGGTCCTGTCCTTTAACTTCTCCGGGCCAGCTAGCACCCGCACACTGCTCATCAGGCCAGGCCCTGCCCTCAGAATCCTACACTAGTCACCTGCAGCTCGGCTCACTGGCTCGCCCCACAGCCCAGCACGCCCTGTAACCCAGCCCGCTGGCTCGCCCCACAGCTACAGTTGAAAAAGCCCTTTGAAAATCATCCCCAGGATCCAGGCTCCCCTAAAAGAGGGGCCAACTCCTCCGTTCCTGCCGGTCAGCTAGACAGTCGGGAAGGCTTCAGCGAAGCAAGGTCCACTGAATGAGCGGGAACGCTTGTCCGAGACCCCCGGCCTCACAATGCCAGCACAGCCTCCAACCCCGCAATGGTCCGGACGGGGCCTGACACCCTGCTGTGGACCTGGCATTCAAAGCCTCCTGGTACCAAACCCGCCTGGACTAGGTCTCTCCCCCCTGGGCATGTTGAACTTTGAACTGATGAGCTGGAAAGAGCAACATACCTATCCTCCACCCTTCGCCCCCCGTCATACCCCTTCCACCTCCCCTCCTTGGCCCGGCCCCTCCCTGAACGCACCAGTCCCATGCAAACATCTCCAAAAACACAACTGGAGCCCAGACTCCCTGGAACAGAGTCCCTGCGATCAGCCTCTGGACGGGGCTGGGGGAGCGGAATTGATCGGAGAGGCAGTAAAAGGTTTAAAGAGCATTGATTTTCTTTCTCTTTGCTGATCGATTGACAGATCGGGGGCTGGGGGGGAGTGGAGGAAAGCCGGAGGAAAAGCGGCACAAACCCACAGCTTTAAAGATGCACATCTCTCCCCTCTCCGCCTCCTCCCCTGATTTATAGCCCTGCTGGTCGCTTTTGCTTCCCCATACCAGCCTGGCTGGGGATCTGCTCCGATGCCAGGCAGCTGCTCTGTAAGCACTCGCCAGAGAGCGGCTCCATAGGAACAATGGGAGCGCAAAAGAAAAGACGGACCCCAGCCTGCCCCAGGGACACGCAGATCCCAGGGCTGTATGCTGGACTCGGGCAACCTGCGCCCTTCCACAACCAAATCCCCCGGCCTCAAAAGGTGCAGCCTGGAAAAAATCCCACAGAAATCAGAGCACTTTGGGATCGGTTCTGGGGGACCCTGCACCATTTCTGAGTTCTCTGGCCTGTGGACATTGTAATCCGGATTAAAGCCGCACGGGGTTGGTTTTTGCCAAAGACAGCTCAGGAAGGATGAGGAGGACTTTCTGATCCATCCCACTTTACCCATAATTAAAAAGTCGGTCAAATATTGACAATTAAGACAAATAACCAAGAACAGTGCACGACATTAAGTCGGCAGTAAAGACGTCACAGTAGGGAAAGCGGTCAGTTGCAGAAATAAATCAACCCTTTTATTCCCATCCAAAAAATATAATCCAAATGCTTTCATTTTTTAATTTTTCTTAAAGGGGATTTTTAAATAACAGTTGTTGGGGTTGATTTTTTTAAAAAAAAAAAAGCTTAACATATTCAACTCTATTCTTTCACTTATGTGACAGATTTATCCCAGTAAAATTATGTTTCATGCTAAAACTTTGAAGGGAAAGTGGCTACGTAAACGCTGAAAAAATGCAGTGAGACACACTTGATCCCCTAACTGGACTGAGAAGAGGAGAAAGTATTCAGGAAATGTTAAAAAAGGTGAAAGTCAGAAGAGTTTTAATAGCTCTTCCAGACACGGGGGTCTCTCTAGAGATTCATATAGAACAATCCTGAACCTCTATTTTAACATTTACAGACTTGCAACTCTTTTAAAACTTTACATCTGAAAAACTGCTTGTACTTTTTCTGGTTTAGATCATTCTTCATTTTTTTTCTTAGCGCTTCAAATGCTTAACCTTTTTTATTACTTTTTAATCGAGTTTTTCATGCTGCCACTAGCCCTCCCTCTTGCTGGCTTTGTTTAACTTGGTCATTATTTAAATTTGCAATAGCTGCTCTTCTTTTTTAAATTCTCTCTCTATACAAAACAAGAAGAGATTTTTTTCATTTCCTGGGAAATCATCTAATTCCCTTTCAACCTGGAGCTGCTTTATGCCAGGGATATTTCATTGGAAAGGTTAATATAGAGCAAGATGTGGAATCCACACTTAGCTCTAACTATTAAAGTTCATCATAAAATTTTCAGCCAAACCAAAATATATATATTTTCCGCTAATCTCTCTGAGCAAGAAAGGGAAATTGCAGCTAATACCAAAGAAAAACAGTAATGATTCAAATGTGTAGCACATATAAATACATAAACATACAACAGACGTGAGTGTCTCCTGCCACTGAATTCACCAAGAGCGGGAGCCAGCCTGTAACCTCATAGCTGCGTCCCACATGTACGCAGAGACTGCCAAAGGCCCGCAACCATTTAGAGCGTCTACAGCTCTGCTAAGACCCCTGACCTCCTGTATGTGTTTGACCATTTGATTGTGTAATTAACACACATGATCAAAGTATTTAGACTTTCACACGTCTTGGGGCTGCTCTGTCACACTCTTTCCCCTTTGAGAGCGAAAGCTGCCAGGACTGGTGTCTTTCCATGGGTCAAAGGCCCCATCTGGGAGGCTCTAGGAAAAGAAACACCCTTGCAGGTGGCAGAGGGAATCTGTCCCTAAACTGATGTCCAATTCCAGAGCCTCCCCGCTTTTGTCTCTGGAGCTACACTGCAGTCCTCTTTGCTTTCTTCCCCCTCCCTCCCAGCACCTTAGCTCCCAGCTAGCCTGGATAGATGTGAAAGTCTGAGGCACAGAGTATATTTAAGACCACTCCCAGTCAGGGTCTAGTTCAAATTTGGCCCCCTTTCCAACGAATCAGTAACTCATTTGTGTTTCTTTAAAGGGAATATTTGCAGCATCCCTGTCCTGGAGCCCAGCCTGCCGCCGGCTACAGCAACACACCGGGGTCAGGTGTCAAAAAACCTCAAAGCTCCTGTTCCCTCCTTAGCTACGGTGTCACTTGGAGCACATCCTGACCACTGGCTCACATCAGAGCTAAGTCTTATAAGCACTGAACCCCGTGTTCTCCCTTTGCAGGGCCCCAAGACCCTAACGATTGCAATGACTCCTGGCTAATGAACGGGACGGGAACCATCAAGGACTGTGCTGCACCGGTACCGCGCCCCCATCACCGTCTGGTCCCCCACGCGCACCCCAGCATAGGCCCTTACCATGAGCGTCCCCATCCTCGGCCATGGCATTGATCTTCTTGTTGTCCAGGACTTGCACGTGCTTCCCGCTGGTCCGGCTGTACAGCTGGTAGGTGCGGACGAGGCGCCGGCTGAGTTGATCTGTCACCAGGCTCTGCTCCCTCACATGCTGTGTAAAATTAGGTGGGGACTGAACAGTTACCTTTAGGAAATTAAAAAATATACAACACACCATTATAATCTCTGCTCCTCCGAGGGCTAATGGGCTGTGTGACGGTCGCTGGCCTCCAGCGGGGGTTACAAGGCAGCTAGTTTCTATGGTGCAAAGCCAGGATCGCTATGGGGTGGAACACGCTTCGAAGGCTTTCCAAACTGAAAGTGCTGCACGAACATCAATCGGTGGCGAGAAGGAAATCGCGGCCTCCGGGGAGGCAGGCGATTAGAGTTTGGCAGGGCAGATTCTGATCTTAGTTATCTCATTTCAGAACCAGGGTCATTCCATTCAGAGGAGTTACTGCAGATTTATAGGGGTACAAGCCAGATCAGACTCCAGGCTGGGGCACACGGAGGAGCAAACTCCTCTCTCAGCTATGCTGTCCGCCGTCAAGCCACTGACTCTTACTCCAGATTTACCCCTAAAGCGACAGCAGGATCTGTACCCCTACATGATACGCTGTCCATACATCTTCTGCGGGAAGAGACTGGTTCTCACATTGTGTAACCACGTCCTAAGGTGTCACCTTGCCGTGTGCATGTATAGATAGGCAATATCATTCCCATTCATTCTGAACAACTTATTTTCTCTCTGGCCCTTCGCTCTTTACTTCTCTGCTCTTTCAAACAACCCCCTTCTGATTTTTGAGTCCTTGTTCAATGAAAACCCACCGATCAAGACAGAGCCCTGAACCGCTCCAAGGGAACCGTGCCGGAGACCAACATAACCGACGGCACAGAAAGCAAACACAGCCTCAAATTATCCCCAGACTGGACTCAGCCCTGGGAAGCAGCCATGGCACTTTGCAGTTGTTTTTCCCTCTAATATTTATGAATGGCTCCATTTACACAGAGTCAAGGGAGGGGGTTCCCACCAGCAGCCCCCCCCCAAAAAACATTTTGATTAAACAGAAACCCACTAGCACCAGATCAGTCATTGACCCAGTTCTCTACAGAACCAACTGTGCCATGGGGGAGGGGCTTTTGTTTTCGCTGAACGATTTGGGGAGAACCAAATCTGTTTTTCCTCCGCCAGCCAAGTCCACTCGGAATTCCCTGGCCCTGGGCTCAAATCCCTCTTTTAAGCCGGGAAGGTTTCCCTTGCCCCTGACATTTATAAAGACGTATTCTGAGCAAATGCTGAGGAGACTGCTCTTTTCAGCATCGCCCGAGCCCCCCGCCCCACCTCCATGTCAAACACGAAGGATCCCTCCTTGCTATCAGCACAGCCACTGCTTCCCCAAAGCGGAGTTTATAGAGAGATCTCTCCCTGACAATTTAATCTCTCTCTCTTTGTGTGTGTTTCCTATGGATGGGTTTTGGATAATATCTCTGGGTTCTCTTGCCAACTCTGATGAGGGTATCATGTGGAGAAGAGAATTGCCTGCCATACAGCTATTTGGTCTCCATCTGATACTCCAAAATATTGCAACTATGTTTTAACACAATTCCATCTCGCTGAGTTGGCCCCGTTCCCTTTGCTTTCCACCCCCTTCATGCTGGAATCGTTATTTTTCCAAGCCTCCAAACTTGTAGATCAAAGTCCTTTTTCAACAAAACCTCCCACCTGTTCGATTGTTCTCACCCTGGGTTTGAAATCCAAGGACCGCAGTTGCCCCGGGTGGGTTTTGCACAGCATCTAGCTGTGCTGGGGAGGGCTTGTTGAATATATTCACAACACGATTCGACGCGTTAGCGATCAGAACGAGGGATGCTAAAGACTGACATGCGCTGGCCAAATCAGAATTTTTTCTTTAAAAAAAAAAAACAACTGAAGGCGTGTATATAAAAAAAGACCCAATAGTGAAAAACCCACAATGCCACTTGCAATTAGAATAACCAAGCCACTTCCAAGTACTGCTCTCTAATTCCAAGCAATCAACCTATAGTTCCTGCTTTGTATTTTTGCTCTTCTTCTCAATCCATGTCTTAAATCTGCAGCCTGCAATAACCTTTTCTCCTTGAACCTACTACAAATGGATTAATTCCCCTGGACCTCGGTGTAAAATCACTCTCCTTTCTGCCTCGTGTCTAAGGGGTCAAGAGTTACCACCAGCTTCTCCCTTCTTCCAAAAACTCCCCTGGGATGGTTATTCTATTTTTGTGAAAAAGCAGATTTGGCTCTGGAACAATTAAACGACAAGATTGTTTGAAGCCAACCAGTAAAAACAAAGAAAGAATAAAAGAAGATACTTACCTGAGCTTGTAAGGAGAGAACAAACAAGTGCAATAACCTAGAAGGGGGGGAGAGAAAAGGGAAAAAAAGAGGTGTGAAGTGATTGCTTTGAAATGGAGCCGAAATAAATGTGGAAAATAAAGGGAGGGGGGTTTGCAGCAGGGCCGAGGGAGGGAAAGCCACGAATTCAGCCGAGATTACTTACAAATAGCTAAATACTGAGGAGGAGGGCTCCATCCTGGGACGGAGGGTTAGACGGAGCTGGAACTTTGTCAGAGGTGGCGGCTGGGGGAAGTGGGGGGGGGGGGCCTTAAAGGGCTTTTCCAGCCCGATCCTTTCCTTGGTGGTGTTTCAAAAAAAAATATGCAAGATTCAGTGGGGCGGAGGGGCGCGTCCCCCTCAAACCAGCTGGCCGCAAGCAGAGAAGGCAGAGGCGGCTACTCAGTGCAGGGTCGCCCGCCCATGCCCCCGCAGGTCCGATCGCGGGCGCGGTGGGGGAGGACTAGAAAGGTCGTGTGGGGGTAACGGGCAAAATCTTCCAGTGCCCCCGGGGGCAGCTCCGGATCCGAGCCGCGAGCGGGGCGCCCCGGCAAGGCCGGGGAGACGTTGGGGGTGCAGGTGGAGGGGGACTCGAGGGGGATCCCCCCTGGGTCTAGCTGGATCCTGAGAAATCCTGGAAAGTGACCGGCGCTGCGGCGGGGCTGGTCCCGGGGCGCGCCCTGCCCGTGCGCCCAGGCGGATCCTCTCTCCGCCGGCCGCTGCGCTGCCCCTCGCGACGGAGGCGGCTTTGGGTGGGAGGCAGCCGGCCCCGGGGGCACGGCCGGGAGGCGAAGCGGGAGCCGGCTTTAAAACGGCCGGGCGATGGGCGCAGGTTGGCGAGGGGCGCAGGGGCCCCGGGGCATGGCTGGATCCGAGCGCAGGAGCGCAGGGGAAGCGCCCCGAGCCGGCGCGGCGCGGCGCGGCCCCGCTCTCCGCCGGGGCTGGGGGATTCCTGCGGGCAGGCTGGTGGCGGAGCCTCCCCGGGTGCTGGCCCCGCGTGGGGACGGCCGGTGGCGTGTGGCTCGCTCCGCTCCCGGCGCGAAGTGTGGGAGTGCGGCTGGTCCCTCCTCTGGGCGGCAGCGCTCCAATGTCAGACCCCGGCCCCTCTGGCCCGCGGAACCAGCCCCTCGCCGCCCGGTCTGTGCAGCGCAGGGCACCGCGCTCCGCCGCCGAGGGGCAGGAGGAGGGGCTGGGAGCGGGACGCTGCCGGCTGCCCGGGCAGGAGGCAGTTAAGGGGGAGGGAGAGAGCGGGGGTTGTGGGGTATAAGAGGGGGCTGGGAAAACGGGCTTGTGGGGTGGGGAGGGGGGAGTGTGAACACGTGGGGGTCAAGGAGCAGAGGGGTGCTGGGGGGTGGGGGGTTGTGGCTGAGCTAACACAAGGCAGCGGGGGCGGTAGTACAGACTTACACCCTTACCCCAGGGGAAAGGCTCAGAGCTACACACTACCACAGAGCTACACACTACCACAGAGCTACACACTACAGCAGTGGGTGCATCACAGAGCTACACACCACCACAGAGCTACGCTACACACTACCACAGAGCTACACACCACACCGCCACAGAGCTACACACCGACACAGAGCTACACACCGACACAGAGTTACGCTACAGACTACCACAGAGCTACACACCGCCACAGAGCTACACACTACAGCGCTGGGTGCAGCACAGAGCTACACACCACCACAAAGCTACACACCACACCACCACAGAGCTACACACTACACATGCCAAGATCCGTTTAAAAAAAAAAGGCTTTGGAAAAAATACGCCCCCCCCCCAAGCTTGATGGGGGAAAATCCTGGGCAGAAACAAAAGGAGCAGCCGGCTGGGGGTGGCTGTTTTCAGGAAGGCTAAAGGTGACTCCATGCTTGGACCCCGCTGGCTGTTGGGGCGCTACCCCCTGAGAGCTCTGAACCAGGCCCCTGGGTCTGGACTGGCTGAGGACATGGGAGGGGGGCTAAGCAGGGCGAAGAGAAGAAAAGCAACGGAACAACCCAGGCAGCTGGGAAGAGCAGCGGGAAGAAAACATTCATTTCTAACACAGAGAGAAAGGGCACCACAGAGGTGCCCAGAAATGCTCCCGTGCCCATCCCAGGGGGCCCCTCAGAGCCTCACCACCCCCTCTGTGGGATGGGGGCCAGGTTCTCTTTGAGCTTTGAGGTTCCCGGAGCAGAAACTTTCCTTTTCGAAACCCAAGAAAGCCTTTTGGGGATCAGGGGCTGAAAGTCGAGAGGTAACCCGGACACTGTCCTCACCCCTTACCCCCAAATCCCAGCCTGGCTGCAGCCACCTACCCACCCAGGCTCTTGGCCAGCAAGGCACTTAAAGTACCTGCTTAAAGTTAAGTACCTGCTTAAGTGCTTTCCTGAAGAGGGCTGGTTTCCTCAGTGATGGCCAATCAGCTTGGCCAGAGATACACGCACTGAGTGTGTCTACATATGCAGGCACTTGCCCAAGATCTGTATCATCCCCATCAACCTGTGGGGTTTGTGGTTACGCTGTAGCCCAGACCTTGCCATGCGCCCGGGCCAGCTACAGTGTTGGGTCCCTTCCCCTAGCGATTGCGGGAAGGGTCCGGCCTGCAGAGAGCACACCCGGCTCTGGCTGCTCCGGGTCTTTGTGGATTGAGGCAGACTGCCCTTCTAAGTGTGAGACATTAAAAGGATTACGGTGGAGAACAAGAGTTTTGGGGACAGAAAACCATCAACAAATAAATAAGCTGCAGGCCCCGTGGCCTTCACACCTAATGGAACATTCTTCGCCACGCTCCCCCAACACACACAAATACACACACATGGCACCGATGCCCAAGTACCCCGAATGATAGGCGGTGCCAGTTTTGGGATGCAGGGGGGTGTGTGACTGTGAGGAGCCAGGAGCAGCAAATGAAGCCCCTGGAGACCCCCACCGGGCACCTCCCGACGTTATTTACCCTCTGCTGCTATCTCCAGCCCAAACACAACAAACAGGGAGGGGGGTCGAGAGGGATCCCAGCGCTGGGAGAATTCAGAGATCGACACACCTTGTGCTCTGGAGTAATTCTATCCCCACTGCCGGCTGATAAGACCAGCTCAGCAGCGACACAAACTGCCAGAGCATGCAGAGTGTGTGTGTGTGTGTGTGTGTGTCTGCACGCACGCACGTGTGTGATGACTCCCCTTCAAATACAGCCCAGTGCTGGCTGGCAAAGGGAAGCGGTGGGCACTTTTTCTTGCCATGACCTCTGACCGGCCTACCATTGTTTCCAGTGGAAGAGGGGTGGGTTAAACCCGACCTAACGCAGAACAGGGTGGACATTTCGAAAACAATCACAAGTCACCCAAACCAAAACACTCCACCACACACACAGCTCCCCCACCCCCACCAGGGGAGAGAACGACCCACGCGTGACAGATGTCAGTCCCCGTGCCCAATGCCGGGCTGGTAGGCACTCGCTGGGGGGTGGGACAGTACAGACCAGACTAGTAATGTCCTGTGAAAAGACTAGGGAGATGAGTGGATTAATCGCACAATCCAGCCTGCACTGATATGCCGCTTCTCACTGATTTATGTTGCACTAGTTACAACTAATCTACTGTGAACACTCATCACTGCCCAGAGGATGCCTGAGTTTGTGTTAAACCAGCCAAGAGCAGTCAAACTAAAGTGTTTGCTTTCAGCCAGGAAACCTCTAAGGTTAATTACAGTTTCTGCCATTCAAACATGCTGAGTCAACCTGCTCCAGTGCAGGTTTAAAAGCCAGCCAAGGAGGATGCCAGAGATCTTTTGAAAAAAGAACTTTTCCTTGTCTGTCGCAAAAGGAAGTGGGGCTGTTTAAACCTCACCTCTCCTCCCTCCAGCTCCCAGTATGCTTGTTTAGATCCACAAACACGCCCACAGCAGATGGAGAGGATTTTCCCTACCTGATCCCGAAGGCAGGCCCATGTGCCTGGCTGTGCAGGAGATGAAGCAAAATAAAATCACTGAAAAACACCAAAGGCAGAAGCAAGGAAGTCCTGGAAGCAGGCGATTCGAGGGTGTGTTCGTGCGCTGGAGAGGCCAGGTGAGCTGCAGTGGAAAAACCATCAGGAAATCTGCATCCTTGGACCCTCAGTAGCACCTGAGGAAGTTGTACAACAGCTGCATTGGGTCCCTACAAACAACATCCACTGGGATCCCAGACCAAACCAACCTGCCCTCCAGCCGCTGAAAACAAGCATCTAACAACCACCACCACCACTGGGCTAACCCACCGGGGCATGTATGTTCCTAGTAAAGAGACCCCAGCACCACACGCCCGCCCCACCACCCTTGGGAGCCGGACACCAGGAAGGAGCCAGAGAAGAAAATGGCCACTCGGAAATGACAGGGGTAGTGCAGGCAGAGACCAGGGTGTTAGTTAGCTCAATGCACAGCGAGTGGCCTGACTTGGCCAACTCACGCCGTGCACAGATTTACTGAAGAGAATCTACCCAATCTAACAGACTTTCCCCCTCTGAATCTGGGCTGCTGTCTGTGCCCTGATCCCAGCTTCCCAGTGTCGTCCGTTACGTGGAAATGTTTCTCCAGTGGGAGGAGGACAGAACTATTTCTCTAGTTCTCAGTGTCACCCCCCAACCCCCAGTCCCCCCCTACCCGACCCAGCTCGCTTTCATTCTCTTTGGCTGTAGAAAAGACTCCTTGGCGGTGGTTCTCAACATATTTACCGTTATGGGTCGCATCCCATACTATCTGTATGGCCCTGAGGGTGTCACATGGGCCGCAGCTGTGTGCTGATTGGGCTGCAAGTGGCCCACGGGCAGCAGGTTGAGAACCGCTGCTCCAGGGCAACCTTGAGTAATATCAGGGAGCCTTTTCTAGGGCACTTGGGTCCCAGTGATGTAGTGTCCAAATGAGCATCAGGTACTGCCCCGGCCTGGAGATCCCCTAGATAATCGGAGGGAGCAGAGAGGATTCCAGCCAGCGGGACGAGGACGAGGAGACGGTGGCAGGAAAGGAGGCGTGTCCTGGGCAGGGAACTCATGTAATGGGCATTTAAAGAAAACACCAGGTGGCCAAGCTGATCCTCTGTGTTACGCTGAAAAACTCCAGGCAGCTCACCTGCCATGAGTGTGTCCGGGTGGCTCTTCCCGCCACAGGGCAAGGACGAGGAGGAAGAGACCAGGTGAGGGCAGGTTGCTGTCTAGTCACTCTGCCAGTGGGTCTTTTTGCCCATCACAGATGAGGCCACTGGGCTCTTCACACCTGTGGGGTAAGGGACAAAGGGCGTGAGCGGGAGAGAGAACAGTGACGCTGATAATCACCCGCTGCCCCATGCTGCTGGTTTGCACGATGAGGCAGAGAAATTACCTGGCCAAAAATGTTTCTCCCCTTGCTACCTGCTTCTTTCCCCCCTGCCAACTGTGAGTGACAGCTGCTAATTCCCTGGCTGCCCTGCCCCCTCTCGCCCTGCTCTCTCTCCTCCTCCCCCGCCTTTATCTTATCAAAGCCCATAATTACAATTGCTATTTTGTTTCCTCAAATCAGCAATCAGTGCTCTTGGGAAGCCAGCTCCTGTCAGCCTGAAGCCTGAGTGACAGAGTGAAGGAGCGTCCCCGCACACCCCCACCCCACACATTCTCAGCCACACACAACACAACACAACCCCAACACATCGGCCACCCCCACGGGTCCCACACCATTCCACCAGCCACACACCCCCTCCCCCCTACGTGCACACACCTGCATTCATCACACACACCTCTCCCTGCCCTACCACAAACGCACACCCCTCCTTCTCATACCACAATGTCTCTGCCCATCTCTCCTCCTGTGGGGAAATCTCAAGAGGGGAGACCTGGCTCATGGGGATTAAGGCTAAAACTGGACTAGAGAGCATGTGGAATTTAGCTCCTACACCAGCACTTCCCTCAAACCATCTCCTCAGCTCAAGTGACCTCTAGGAGGAGGGAGGAGACAGGCCCAAGGAAGCTCCTCAGACTCTCTCTCTGGGTCACCTGAGGAGCCGCCAGCCAAGCCAGGGGAGACGAGATTGGATTTTCCTGCTATTGTGCAGGAAAAAAAGCTCCCACTCCTCTAAAAACCAAACTCAAACAAGGGGTACAAACCCCATCTCCCTTCTCCCAAGCCTGCCCCCACTGAAGTCAACGGCCAAACTTCCTTTGCCTTTAACAGACACCAAGTCAGGCCCATGTTCCTATACTACGATAAGAAACCGGGAAACTCTGCCCACCCCTTGGTCGAATCCCCACGGCACAGACAGAGCAGCAGCATTCGAACCCGCCCCCCTGTGCATGGCTCAGACCCCAGAGCAGACACGCCCCCAGAGATGGGTGCAGGCTGCACGGACCAGGGGAGATTTACGACAGGCAGTGCGGGGTCAGGGTCAGCAGCGAGCTAACAGGCTCGGAGAGCAGGACTCAGCCAGCCCCCGCTCTTGACATGCAGCTTGAAGTGCCACTCACAGCTGTAAAATAGTTTCAACGGGGGATAATCCAGAGCCAGCCGCACTCTCTCAAGACCTGCATTGATCCCGCCCGGGGCTCCAGCTCCCACCAGCACCAACGGGCACAGAAAACTCCTGCCATATCTTCCCTGCTCTTTATCACTGAGAAGTGAGAGCAGTGTGGTTTAGGGGGTACAGCGAGGTACCTGGATGCCTGGGTTCTATTCCTAACCCTGCTGGGTGACCTTGGGCAACTCACTCTTCCCCCACCTGCGAGCTTCAGTTTCCCCAGCCGTGAAACGAGGCTGACGCTTATGCTCATTTGGAGATCGACGGAAGCTTGAAAGGTCTGATTGTTTCTTAAAGGGCTTCCCCACACCTAGGTTAGGAAGTTTGGTCTCATCTCCCCTAGCAGGCTCTATGGGTGACTGGAGAACTGGTAGGTTTATTGTTTCCTTAGACTCCACGCATCTGTCTGCATCCCCCTGGTGTGCAACTCACTTCCTGGCTCCCCAGTTGGTGTAAATGAGGCGTCATGGAGGTCAGGGGGAAAGGGCTGCCCCATGGTTCATTCCCTGCCCCCTGTGAAAAACATGGGCCTTATTTCTAGGCTGGCCTTTCATCTTCCAACCCCTGGATCCCCTTCTGCCTCTGCTAAGTTAAAGAGCCCTGGGCTAGCAGCATTTCTCCTTCCCCCCAGTGCTCCAGGACTGGGATCGAGCCACCTCTCGCTATCTAATGGGTTCCTCACCTAGTGGCTTTCCTTGTGAGCTCAGAGCCAGGCCATGTGCCAGAGCTGGTGTGGGCTGGATGGGCACCACTGGGGATCAAGGATTGCCCCCATCCCACTCCATAGTACCGGGGACGTCCACATTGCAGTAGGAGGTGGAACTGCAGCATGTGTAGACATGCCCGAGCTAGCAGTGAGACGGTGGCAGACGGGCGTCAACCTGGCTGGTGACCCAAGTAAGCACCCCGGAAGCCAGGTGGGCACGTTTGGCCTCTGCTGAGGTCTGGGGCTGCTGGCATCTGCAGTAACTCCGTTACAGTGAGCGGCATACGGCCCCCTCACGGGCTGCATTCGTGCTGCACTGTAGACAGCCCCCGAGGGAGGAGCCAGCCCTGCGCCCTCCCGGCAATAGAAACCCAGAGCTCACAGCCCTGTCCCCTGAGAGAGGAAGGGCCGGCAGGTGAGGCCGCTGGGTCAGACCCGTTGCCGCCAAGATGCCGGGTGCCTGGCCCTCGCTGGTCCCCAGCCCACGAAGGCCCCACGGCCGCACCTCGAACCCCTTTCCAGGCAGTTTTGTCTTACAAAAAGGCAGAGCCACCAACCAGTCCCTGTGGCCCCAGCTAGGCCGAGCTCCCAGGGGGGTTCTCCCTGTCTCACGTCTTCCTGATCCAGGGCCCCCTGCAGGAATCCGCCGCGCTCAGCTCACGGAGCAGCTTCCTCCGGGAGGCCTTTCCCCAGCCGCTCCCACTGCCTCCCTGCCCAGCGGCCTCGGGCAGCCTTGGCCAGGGAACTCCCCACTGTGCCCACTCCCTGCTCCTCTGGTGGAAGAGAGGCCCCAAGACTGCTCCTGGCCCTGGCCATAAGACTACTCCTGGCCCTGGTGCCTGGCCCCAGGACCGACTGCCTCCACCCCCCCCAGGTCCCAGAACCAGCCAATGCTCAGACACAGGACCAGCCAACGCCACTCTCAGCCCACCAGTGCCTGGTCCCAGGATCGCCCCTCCCCCAGCTGGCCCCTGGCCCCAGGACCGACCGTCACCCCCTCTGCCTGGTCCCCGAACCAACCAGCACCTGGCCCCAGAACTGACCACCCCAATGCCTGGCCCATTATTCCACCTCCTCTCCCCATGGCTCTGCTCACCAGCCAGCTCCTAGCTGCTGGGCTTCCTCCCTTTTTAAGCCCTACACCCAGCGAGGCTAATCAAACCGGGCTGGCTAGCCCCAGGCCTCCTGGCCCAGACTGTTCCACAGTATGAGTGCACAGCTGGCATCCAGCTGCTGAGCGGGCACACACACACACACAGCCTGTGCGGACACACTCCCATGCCAAGAGAGCCCCTTATTGTAATCGCTCCAGGCACGGCCAGCCCCGGGCACATGCTGCCCTATTCACACGAGCGTCGCAGTAGTGCTCAGAGCCCAGGTGTGCCAGGGGCTGCACACCCAGAGTAGCAGACCCTGAGCACCCTCAGGTCCCAGTGCCCTTGGGTTGACGCCTCCCTGTGCCCTCAGGCCCTGGCATCTGCAGACCAGCCTGGGTCTCACCAACTCCGACCCACCCTTGGGTTCTGGCGTCTCCAGGCCTGACAAGCAGCAATGTGGCAGGCCAAGGCTTAGACCCCAAAAGGGATTCCCTGCTCTGCCCACGGGCAGCTGCCATGCAGAGGGGGTGTGACATGTGTAGCCAGCACTGCCACAACCTGAGACTATCACCAGAAATGCCGTCTGTGCATAGGAACCTGGAACCAACCAAGTACGCAGAGCAACCGAGACACATACAGGGTTATAACACAGGCAGAACCTCCCCTGCGGGTGCACACACAGCGATCTGTGCTCATGCAGGCAAGAAAACTCTCCTGCATGTCTAGTAATGTCTGTCTAGTGCACACACACACACGCACACACTAGTGCGCGCACACACACACACACACACACAGAGGTTTAAATCCATTCTAAAGGGCTCATGAAACACCCAAAGAAACTCCCCCAGTAAGCGAAGAGCCTAAGGTCAGGGACTTTTCCCCTTCACACAAAACATCCTCCAAAAGCTCCACTTTACCGCCGCTTAGTTTTCGGGGGACCTCCTTGAAAAAGCCTCTTCAGAGGAAATGCTAAAAGCCACAACCAGATGATGCTCCCCCTGCCAATTCTGCCTGTCGCCACAAGATGGCATCCGGAATATTAGGTAGGCACGGAGAAGAGTCCCACAAGAGAGCGTGGCGGCCAGTGGTTCGTCCCAACGATGAGCAGGTGCAGAGTGGGGTTTGCAAGATGGGGATTGTTTCCCTTCCCAGTGATCCCGATGCAGGATTTGGGAGCTCAGAGCAGGACTCCGCAGAGGTTCCAACCCCGTAAGAGGCACCAACACTTCTCGCCACAGCCCTTGAGAAGCCAGATTTCTTCAGGCCCCCAATGGTGACCTAGCCAGGCTCTGTGCTAAGACATCGGGGCTCTTGCTGGTACTACATCAGTGGGATGCGGGGAGTTCAGGGGTTGCATTTGGGGCCATTCGCGTTTGCCCATCTTTGACTTTTGTAACATTCCCTTGACGTGCACAGATTCTTTCATGAGTCTCATACTGACTGGTTTTCTTGACGCTCCAGCTCCTGGAGTCACGGGACAAGGTAAGAATCTCAGTTTGCACCTAAAGCGCAGTTCTAGGTCTCATGGCTACTCAGAAAAGCCTGAATCCGGATCTGACAGAGGGCAGCCCCACCTGGGACCCCCTCCTGCAGCAGAAGACATCACTGGGCAGTTCCAGCTCCCTGCAGCATCATCTCCAGCTCCAGGGGCCTGTACGTGTCCTGCAAGGTCAGCGGGTTGTTGTCATGCAAGGCTTGGGATCATTGGTCCAGCGCTGCTCAGTGGATAGAGTCTTGGGCTTGTTAGGCCTGGCATCTCATCCCAGCTCTGCCTCTAGCCTGACCTTGGCCAGGGCACCTCTCCCTGTGCCTGCCCCACCAACCATCCAGAGGGCAGGGACTGACGCTCACCATACAGCCCTGGGATAGCTCAGTGAACGCAGGACGGCACAAGGGTTCCCCTTGCAGGGCACATGGGTAAACGCACCAGCCTGGGGAAGTAGAGGACATCAGAGGGGAAGTGGTCACAGTAGGTGATTAAAGTGCCGGGCTGGGGCTCAGGACACCCGGGTTCCTGGCTCTGCCATGGACCGGCCTCCTCTGCAGCCCTGAGCAAGTCACTTTCCTGCCCCGCCAGGCAGGTCTCATTAGCCCCATGCTGGGGAGAGGGAAACAGACACAGTGGAGGGGCAGAGCCAGGAAGAGAACCCAGGGCTCCTGACTCCCAGCCCACCTCAGTCACTTCTGCCCCATGGCAGATCAGACCCGGCGACAGGCCAGCCATGCGCTTAGGGACCCCTGAGGAACATACCAGGGACTGGGATCTGAGACACACAGCAAGGTGCCTCCACCAGGGCTGAGTCCCTGCCCCGCTCAGTGCCTCAGTTTCCCTTCCCAAGATGGCAAAACGGATACTGATGCTACTCACAGCAGCATCCACCAAGTACCCAAGAATCGCATTAAGCAGGCAGCTGTCTCTTGTTTCCGTTGGAAGTGTGCACCCCAGCAGGTCTGGTTCCCCCCCCCCAGGCACATGCCCCCCCCCCCGCCTCTCAGGGCCAGGACAAGAGTGAAAGCTGTCACGTCTGGGCCCTGCTGCCTCGGCCGGGGGCCAGGCTGGGAGCTGCAGCATTTCCCTGCAAAAGGGACCCACAGGGCAGAGTGGCAGAGAAATGGCGCCAGCAGCCACCACAGAAATGCTTCCAGGCCAGCGAGCGCTGGCAGGGCCTATGCGAAGGGCCGCGGGTGGAAACTGGAAACCCCTGGGCAGAGTGTGCTGCGTGGGAAGGATCCTGCAGCAAATCGCCCAGCAGGATCTGCAGGAGTGGGAGCGCGGCATAGAGCCACTCGCAGCTTGGACCCGCCTAGCATGCCCCCTACAGGCTCAGCCGAGGAGGCACCCCATGGAGAGCAGCCCAGAGCTGCTCCTACCAGCTCCGCTACTGAGACAATTCCCAGCAGGGCTGGGCCCCCAGATCAATGCGGAGCCAGTGATTGCCAGGCAACCCACCAACATCCCTACCAATTCCCACCCGAGACCAGCTCGGCGCAACTCCTGTGATCAGCTCACCTCTGGGATCAGCTTCCAGCGGAGCTGAGGGTCCTCGGGGGAGTGTCAGCAGCAGCCACGCTCGGGTTGCACACACAGCAAGGCCAGCTGTGCACGGGGGTGAATCCACACTCGTGTTTGGCTGTCAGCGGGTGGATCCCGCCACATTATGGGGTTCTCTGTGACTGCTCCACTGACCATCACGAGGAGGAGTGGAGAGGTGCCTTCAGCTGGTGCAGCCTGCCTGGGCCATTCAGCAAGCGCCTTTGACCTGGGCCATCTCACACTCTAAAGTCAGACAGCCAACCCGAGCAGAAAGCTCCCTGCTCCCCACCTCATAAGCCACCTTTTAGACAGATGGGGAGATCTCAATGTTTCAGGAGAATGGAATGACTGGATGAGTTACATGGGCCTCGGACGAGATGGGCTCATTTGAACAACATCTGTTCTAATACAGTGTTGACACAGACGTCAGGGAGGCATTTGGCTTAGTGTTAGCACTATGCCAATTCATTGCAGCCCACGTTAAATGGATTAAAAACTGGCTAACTGATAGATCTCAAAACCAAACTGTACGTCGGCATCATTATCCAACAGGGTGTTTTAGTGGGATCCCAGGGGGAATTGGCTCTTGTTCCAATGTTACTCACTATCTTTATCAATCACCTGGAAGAAAATGGTAAAATTTGCAGATGACACAAAATTTGGCAGAGTGGTAAAAATGATGGGGACCGTATCCAGACCCGCCAGGATCTCTGGGTGAGATGGTCTCTCCTGAACATGAGTTTTAACACAGCCAAATGCAAGGTCAGACCTCCAGAAACAAAGAATGTAGACCACGGTTACAGGATGGGGGAGTGTATCCAGGAATGTAAGGACAGTGAAAAGGGCTTGGAGGTGATGGTAGAAACCAGCGGGACATGAGCTCCCAGTGTGACACTATCGCTAATAGGGCCACACAATCCTCGGATGTGGAAAGCAGAAAAATATCAAGTACCGACCGGGAGGCGGCGTTACCCTGTCTGCAGCGTTAGGGAACCCATTACTACACACTGTGTCCTGCTCGGATGGTCACACGTTAACAAATTGGAGAAGGGTCAGAAAAGAGCTGTGGGACTGTTCGGAGAACTGGGGAAATGGCCCCCTAGTGAGAGACGCAAGAAGCTCCATGTTTTTGGTTGATCCAAGAGAAGGTTTAGAGGTGGACACTGGGATCAAGTCAAGCCCCTGCACAGGGAGAAGATTTCTGCTCAGCCACGGACAAGCTGCCATTGACTCGGAAATGCACCACTAATGCAGGGGTCCCTTTGTACGGGCTTGGCAGGTCGTGGGGAGAGAAGCCCCAGGGAGCAGGAGGATGGGGATATATCGGCAGGGCCTGGTGGGCAGAGAGGGGGTGTTCCCCTATTCTCTGGTTAATAGTTAGTCTAGACCAGGGGTCAGCAACCTTTCTGAAGTGCTGTGCCGGGTCTTCATTGATTTACTCTCATGTAAGGTTTCGTGTGCCTGTAATACATTTTAATGTTTTTAGAAGGTCTCGTTTTATAAGTCTATACTATAGAACTAAACTAGTGTTGTATGTAAAGTAAATGAGGTTTTTCAAATGTTTAGGAAGCTTCATTTAAAATTAAATTAAAATGCAGAGCCCCCTGGACCGGTGGCCACGACCCAGACAGTGCGAGTGCCACTGAAAATCAGCTCCCATGCCGCCTTTGGCACACATGCCATAGGTTGCCTACCCCTGGTCTAGACTCTATACTTACGTTATCAGCATTGTTTGGGCTCAGTATTGTTCAAGCACCAGGTTCGGTGACAGCCGCATGGGCTGACGCCCAATCTAAGGCATTGTATCCGTCCGAGGTGTGGAAGTTATGCTGTTCACAGCACGGTTTGGACCACTGCTGTATTCACTGCAGTGGAGGGATTGTACGTCGCACGGTTGGTGACGTTGTTCCCATAGGTTTGATTTGGCCAAGCAGCTCCCTTGGGCGTGTGGCTGAGGGACTGACACAGCCTTGCCTTGTCTTATGGACTCACTGGCATTGGCTTGTAACTCGGGAGGCAATGACACACCGGCAGGGCTCCCCTCTGCCCGGGGCACCAACACACTCAGTGTCACGTTCAACTGCAGCAAGGCAATTGATGGATTCCAACCAAGGAGCTTTGGAAACGAAGCCCATTCTGGGAAACACAGCATGTTCCTGGTAAGCTCTGAGCTACCACGCTCAAAGAGCAAACCTGAGCTCACACGACAAGTCGTCAGACAAATCACCTCACCAGAGCCATCTGGCTACAGGCATCAACTCATAACACAGGCGGAGTCCTGCAGTCAGACAGACCAGGCCTTCGGCACAAGTCGTGGTACAGACCCAGGCCTTCAGAGAAGCAAACTTTGACTCCCTCAGGGAACTGATGGGCAGGATCTCCTGGGAGGCTCATCTGAGGGGGGAAGGAGTCCAGGAGAGCTGGCTGTATTTTAAACAAGTCTTTTTGAAGGTGCAGGCACAAACCATCCCGATGTGTAGAAAGAATAGGAAATACGGCAGGCGACCAGCTTGGCTTAACAGTGAAATATTCGGTGAGCTTAAACACAAAAAGGAAGCTTATGAGAAGTGGAAATTTGGACAGACGACTAGGGAGGAGTATAAAAATATGGCTTGAGCATGCAGGAGTGTAATCCCGAAGGCCAAGGCACAACTGGAGTTGCAGCTGGCAAGGGATGTGAAGAGCAAGAAGGGCTTCTATAGGTAGGTTAGCAACAAGAAGGTCAGGGAAGGTGTGGGACCCTTACTGAACAGATGATGTGGAAAAAGCTGAAGTACTCAATGCTTGTTTTGCCTCGCTCTTCACAGACAAGGTCAGCTCCCAGACGGCTGCACTGGGCAGCACAGTATGGGGAGGAGGTGAGTGAGAGAACAGGTTAAGGACTATTTAGGAAAGCTGGACATGCACAATGCGCCCAAGGGTGCTGAGGGAGTTGGCTGATGTGATTGCAGAGCCATTGGCCATTATCTTTGAAAAACTCACGGCGATCAGGGAAGGTCCCAGACAATTGGAAAAAAGCTAATGTGGGGCACATCTTTAAAAAAGGGAAGAAGGAGAATCTGGGAAACTACAGACCAGTCAGCCTCACCTCAGTCCCTGGAAAAATCATGGATCAGGTCCTTAAGGAATCAATTGTGAAGCACTGGGAGGAGAGGAAGGTGATCAGGAACAGTCAGCATGGATTCACCAAGGGCAAGTCATGCCTGACCAACCTGATTGCCTTCTATGATGAGATAACTGGCTCTGTGGATGAGAGGAAAGCGGTGGATGTGATATATCTTGACATTAGCAAAGCGTTTGATACGGTCTCCCATAGTATTCGTGCCAGCAAGTTAAAGACGTATGGGCTGGATGAATGGACTATAAGGTGGATAGAAAGCTGGCTGGATTGTTGAGCTCAACGAATAGTGATCAATGACTCCATGTCTAGTTGGCAGCCGGTATCAAGCGAAATGCTCCAGGGACTGGTCCTGGAACCAGTTTTGTTCAACATCTTTATTAATAATCTGGATATTGGATGGACCGCACCCTCAGCAAGTTCATGGATGACACTGAACTGAGAGGAGGAGTAGATATGCTGGAGGGTAGTTATAGAGTCCAGAGTGATGTAGACAAATGAGAGGATTGGGCCAAAAGAAACCTGATGAGGTCCAACAAGGACAAATGCAGAGTCCTGCACTTAGGACGGAAGACTCCCATGCACCACTTATGAGGCTGGGGACTGACTGGCTAAGCAGCAGTTCTGCAGAAAAGGACCTAGGGGTTATAGTGGACGAGAAGCTGGATAGGAGTCAGCAGTGCGCCCTTCTTGCCAAGAAGGCTAACAGCATATTGGGCTGCATTAGTAGGGGCATTGCCAGCAGATCAAGGGAAGTGATTATTCCTCACTATTTGGCACTGGTGAGGCCACATCTGGAGTATTGCGTCCAGTTTTGGGGCCCCGACTACAGAAAGAATGTGGACAAAATGGAGAGAGTCCAGCGGAGGGCAACGAAAATGATTAGGGGGCTGGAGCACATGACTTACGAGGAGAGGCTGAGGGAACTGGGATTGTTTAGTCTATGGAAGAGAAGACCGAGGGGGGATTCGATAGCTGCTTCCAACTACCTGAAAGGGGGTTCTAAAGAGGATGGATCTAGACTGTTCTCAGTGGTACCAGATGACAGAACAAGGAGTAATGGTCTCAAGTTGCAGTGGGGGAGGTCCAGGTTGGATATCAGGAAACACTGTTTCCCTAGGAGGGTGGTGAAGCACTGGAATGGGTTCCCTAGGGTGGTGATGGAATCTCCTTCCTTAGAGGTTTTTAAGGTCAGTCTTGACAAAGCCCTGGCTGGGATGATTTAGTTGGGGTTGGTCCTGCTTTGAGCAAGGGGTTGGACTAGAACCTCCTGAGGTCCCTTCCAACACTACTAGTCTATGATTCTGTGTCCAGGGGAGGGAGTATGCAGGAAAGGGACTAGTGAGGCCGGTGTTGCTCATGGGGAACGGATGGACATGCACACGTATGTGCAAGAACCGTGCATGCATTACACCAATCCTCACCAATAAAATGCTGATCCCCTCCCATGGAGACAGCGTGGTCTAGTGGGCAGTGCTGGGACCTGGGGCCTAGAAAGGCCTGAGGTTTAATCCCAGTCCTGCAGCTGACTCACGGTGTGGCCTACAGGTAGGCTGCTCCCTCTCTCTATGAGCACCCCTCTCCACTATGCAAACTGGGGCGACACGGCCTCGCTGGGCTGGGAGCGGGGCTCGGCGGGCACCAGGGGATCAAGGCGAAACAGGTGCCCAACATGCACATAGCTCTGTGGGCGAGGCACCGGAGTAGAACTGGCTTCAGCAGCCCCTGCCGGGCCAGGGCATCAGCATGGAGGTCCCAGAGCCAATGCCTCTGCCTGTGGCTAAGGGAGACAGTCCCTTCCCCCCTCCACGCCTGCCACTCAGGAGACACATAAGGGGAATTCCCAAGCGTGGGCCCGGCTAGGTGCCGAGAGGAGAGCAAAGCTGGGGGCAGCCCCCAAGGGGTGGCCACAAGGAGCCAAGGTGCATGGGGCTGGCAGGCTCAGGGCCCTTAGCTTGTCGCCCTGCCACCACAGGGGAATGCGAAGAGGTTCCAGGGAGGCTGGAGGGTCTGCCCCAGCCTGCCAACGGTTTGGGAAACTTGGTCCCTGCCATTGCTGCTCACCCCAGAGATAGCTGCAAGCCACAGGGCTGGAGCCATGTCAAGGCCCTGGGATTTGGCTCACAGTTACCATGCGCCGACTGGCTGTTACTAAATGCTGGTCCCGGCGAACCGGGCCCCCCCAGAGCTGTAACTCTAGCCTCGTTTGTTTGTTTCCAGCCTGCACGCCCATGTGTGTCCGGACCCCCGGGCCTGCAGCAGCTGAACCGCTGACCCCAGGAGTTTGCAAAACACCAGGGTTGTGCCCCTTGTGACATCCCGGCCCCCGGGACAGCCAGCGCCCCCCGCCCTCAGCGCAGGAGAGCCAACCACAGGGCACGCCTCGTGACATTCATGGGGGGGCAGCCAAGAAGAGTCAGTCCCTAGTAGGGGGTTAAATGGAGGGACACGGTCACCCCATGGCGCTGAGCCCAGCCCCCCTCAGAACTGCTAAGCCTGCTCTTTGGGAAGCGGGGGGGTGGGGTCACAGCAGAGCACACAGACACATTCCCTCCACTCTGCCCCCCACTGACCCGGGGTCATGAGTGGAGCTCATCCAGCCTTGGACCTCTCCACTATGAAGCCAGGACCCCCGTCCCCTGGAGGAGGAACCCCCCATCCCCCAGACACAACTCATTTTACAAAGAACCTCCAGCTGTCCTTGGCCAACCTTCCCTGTTCCAGCCCATGTTGTGCAGGGCACCACGCGCTAGTCAGCAGCAGCTCCCCCCCAGAGGTGGCTGCATGTCAGAGGTGCTTTCAGCACATCTAAGGAACTTTTATGGGCCCCAATACCGCTGTCTCTGAGCACCTCCCAGTCTCAAGGGAGGCCCCCCCATCCCCACTGACCAGATGGGCACCTGGGGCCTGGAACAGAATCTGTCCTGCTACGCTAGTGCTCTAACCACTGGACCATCCTACCTCATGCACAGCCCGTTTGTGAAGAAGCTTAGGCCTATCCGAATAAAGGCCCATGAGGAAAGGAGCCATGTTATAAAGTCTGCAGGGCCAAAGAGGAACCACCCATTGGCTTTGCCTGGTTCCTGCTCCCACCCGCACAGGAGTGGAGAGAGGGGTCCCAGCTGCCCCTGCCAGAGACCCTCATCCAAGCCCCCCACACCGGGTCCTACCATCCCTATATCCAGTGAGAGTGATGCTGAGGGGACCCTGCTGCCTGTGTCGTTCACGTGACAGCCCCAGCCGCCCCCTTGCCCTGCGACAACTGTGACTTCCCCATTCCCTTTCCCCACCCTTTGGGGGGTTTAATGATTCAACACGAAGGAAGAAGTTTGAGGAAACAACTGAGCTCTAGAGTGTCAAACCCAGACATCCTGTCCCCCGCCGCAGACACCCTGCTGGGCTCCCCCAGCGCACGCTGGCCAGGGTGGATGCCCCAGGACAGTGCGTGGCAGTGCCAGGTGAGCTGGGAACCGGCATGAGATGAGGAGGGGAGCCTGCAGCACCCCTTGGAGCAGAGGGGAGGCAGGACGTGGTGGCGTTGGCCAGGATGGGGCTGATTCTGGGACCGCGGGACACAGGCAGACTCTGGGGTTCTCACCAGCTCTCAGGACACCCACCAGACCCAACTCCCCTCTCCCGCCGCTGAACTAGGGAAAGGGCCTGTCAGGAATCGGACTTGGCGCCGAGGCCCAGCCATGCAGCAGGCAGAGCAGAACACGGGCTCCAAACACCCCCAGGCGGGCGTGGGAGAAACATTTCCCAAACCACTCAGCTTGGGACCCCACTAGAACAGGACCCCGGAGACCCCGGCCTGGATCGGACCATACCTCACCAGGGGCATCCGGCCTCTCGATGGACCAACAGCCTCACAGCAAGTGTGAATCTTAGGCCATGGTTCAAACTAGACGCGAAAGCGGCGGGCTGATTTCTTCTCCTCTATCTCCTGCTGTCAGGGACTCCTGGGTTCCAGCGGGGCTTGGGAGCAGAGACTCTGGAATCTGCGGCTCTTGGGGCAGTGCAGGCTTGACCCGAGGGGTTTGCAGACACGGGAAGGACCTCAAGCGCTGTCCACACAATTCAACAACATTGCAGCGCGGCAAGGGGGTCAATCCACCCCGAAGCATCTGCATATACAGGCCCTCTGCACCGGCCTCCATGCTGCCCTGCTACATGGCTGCTTTGCATTTTCTGAGCACAGTCGCCTGCTTTGCAAGGGTCCCCCCCCATATATTCCCCTCCCCCTCAAAAACCCAACAGGTTTCTGGCTGACTCCTCTGTCTCTCACACACACCCCAATGTAGCAGCTTCTCTCCTTTGGGTTCCTGCTCAGATTTTCTGTCGGTTTAGTTCAGAACTTTGTCTTTGCTTCTCCAACAGATGTAACCTGCAGCTGCACCTCCCACCCGGCTGGGTTATGGGGGGGCTGAGCCGACTCCTAGGGGAGAGCACCCCCTACTGAGAAACTCACCCCACTCCCAGCAGCTACGGCGCCCTTTAGCAGCCCACTGGGGCCAGCACCGGCTCTGCAGGGAGAGCGCCCCCTGCTGAGCGCTACGCCCTGGTCCCTGCCGCACAGCGACCCCAGTGCCTCAGTGGGGGACGGGGTCAGGGCAAACATGGCAGATCTCGGCTGCATCTCACCGTTCCGGGGCACTGGAAAGTCAGTCCTCTCTCAGCTCTCTGCTTTATGGGCTTCTGTTGGTTTCTCTGGCTAAATGCTTGCTTTGATGCAGCGTCACGGTTATTTTATCGGGCCTGTGAACATATCGAGGGCTTCAGAGGAAACACAGACCCTGGCCTAAGCAGCTTGCAAACTAAACAGTGGGCTGGGCAGACAGGGGAGAATGGAGCAGGCCGCAGGAAGGAGAAGGCGCCAGCCCGGGCGGTCCTGCTGTTAGGCAACGTGGGTCTCTTGGCGGTTCAGAATTTTCCTTTGCTGCTCGTTTTCCCACGGGCGACACTGTGGGAAGGAGCATCCAAGCGAGAGCGGAGCAAGATGGGGATGGATTTAAAGCAGGCAGGCCGTGCCACCAGCCGCGGCCATGAAAAAGACACAGGGACGCCTGCGGGAAGATAAGAGGGCATTGAGGCCACTGGTGCTGGTCGGGGTGTGTGGAGGGGAGGGGGGTCACAAAAAGGGGCTGCGTGGGGTGGCACAAGAACAAGACCAGGGAGTGAACTGGGGAGCCAGAGAAGAGTCTCGAACAGGGGTGATGGGTCTTGGTAGTGGATTTTGGCAGCAGCATTTGGTTTGGGCAACAGGGCAGGGATGAGGAAATCCAGATTTCGGTGGGACTCCTCCGTCAGAGACTGACACTCCCCCCCCCCCCCTTAAGAACACTGCCCCAGCCGGTCACCGCTAGACCCCCAGTTGGTCAGCAGCTTGTCTGAAATGAGTTGGACCCGATCTCAGCTCAATTCCTGGGTCACGTCTCCAAGAAACCAGGATTAATTTCAGCCTCTGGTCAAGAGTCTCAGTGGAGAAGCCAAAATCCCAATGAGCCACAGAGACCAACCTCCTACCTGTCCCTTGTCAGTATGATGGGTGCAGAGGGACCTGGCGTTGCCAGGTTGTTCCTGCTGTGCAGGTAGAGGGCAGGTATCTCTAGGGCTGCCAATACAGCTGCGCCCAGAGAAACTAAATCACCTTTCAAGAGTGGGTGAGGGGGAAGCAGCTTGGGACCTCCCCAGACCTGGAACGGCTGCAACCTTCAGCAGACCCGCTATGGAATGAAAGAGCATCACCACGTCCCGAGGAGAAATACCTGGGCAATCCCACGTGGAGCCCCTCACGAAGGCGAAGGATGATTAACTGGCTGGGCAGCGAGTTGCCATCAGAAAACAAAACATCATTTTAGCTCTAAAGAAAAAAAAATACAAGCCTGGACGTCTGGAACAGAGACACCGAAAACCATTTTAAAAGCACCCAGGAGAAAGCAACGGCTAAAGCAAAGGCCAGGGCGCCCCCAAGATGACTTTAGCAGCCGCGTTCCCCCGGCACGTCCCAGCTCGGCGCTTTGAAAACCCCTTTCTTTCAAGTGACAGCCTTCGCTTCCCTTGTTGCTAGCGCTGCGGTCAGATGCCCCCCACTCTGGAAAGACACTTAAAGCTGCAGGGATGTTTCCATTTCAATGCCCAGGAGTTCAGACAGAGGTGGGGTACCTGCCCCCCGTCAGCTCTCTCCCGCGCACTGTGGTGCAGGGCCAGAAGGCAGGTGTGTATTTTTTCTGTGCTTGTGTCTTCAGTGAATATGCAGATCAGAATCAGGGTAGCTGGGGGGACTGGGGAGCAGGTTTACGGACCAGCCCCACTGCCACTGCTGTGAGCTCTGGCTGAGACAAGTGCCCAGGACCAAGGCTTTCGAGATGCTTTGGGAGCTTTCTGGAGGGAGAGGCAAATAACGGCACATTTGCATTTATCCAACCCCCTGCCCAGGCCCACAGCAGCACCTCCCATCTCAGCTTCTCCTTCAAAACTGGCCAACATCCAACAGACGAAGTCTCACCTCCGAGAAACATGGAGGAACGTGCCCTGCCTGTCGCCTGGGTACTCTCAGAACCTTTGATACCATCCTGAAATAGGGAGCTGACCTGCCAACCCGGACGGACAGATCACCTTCCCCAAATACGAGCAGAGCAACAATTCAATATCCAATTGACAAAAGCCAAGTGGCTGAATGGAACCCTTCCCCAGTGACCACAGCATCACAAAGAACTTATAAATGTAACCCGAGGCACACAAGCAGAATGGAAGTTAAGCAAACAGCAGGGACCAGACTGAGCTGTGAACACGGAGAGACCGTGGCTACATCAAGCTGGAGAACAGGAGCTGCAGCGTCGTGCACGCAGATCAAAGCAACCTCTCTGCAAAAGTTGGGTTATTCTGCGTAGAGCAAACCGCAAAGAAATGCAAAAGCAAAACACGCCAGGCCAGGACCAAAACCTTAGCGCTAACCTCCGATGAGCTTCCTGAGCCATAAAAATGAACCTGGATGGAGCTACAAGAGCTGTATACCAGGAAACAGTGACAAGACTGCCAGTTACCCTCACTGCTAGTGGGAGAGGATACTAGATTCGGCATCGCCCACCCTTCTGGTATTTGGTGTTTTTCTCAAAGACCCAGTGCCTGGAGTCAGGTGATTTTGGGAGGCTCTCAGTTTTCATTCAAAAAAGGAAGCTGGGAAGAAAAGCCTGAACCTGTGACCCACGTGCAAGGTAAATCAAATACTGATACCACAATATACCGATTTTCTTTTAGATCTCATGGATGGGGGCAGCGGCAAGACAGGCTCCTGGTTTTTGGACACTTGGAACTGGTACCACTGAGAGTCCGAAGAGATGGCAGTCGGTCACTTGCCAGTGCAATAGTCATCATCCACCCCAGGGTCACAGGTCCAACACAGAGACCCCTAAACCAAGCCGAGGAAGAAACTGGCTGTTTCTTGAGCGTCTCAGACAGCAGCTGACCGTGTCCTGTGCCCGCCCTGACCCCCAACACACAAAGTCAAACAAGCACCAATGAACCGAGACAGCCCCACCCAGCAGGTGCCTGGCCCATAGCGAGAGGCGATGGAAATACCATGGCAAAGTGCCCTTTAGAAAGGCAGCGTCTGCAGAACCATGCAACCATTAGAGTGCATCCTAAGGAGAGATAGTCTCGTAACCTTCTTCATTGCAGGTGTGAGGGGTTGATTTTTTTGGGAGCGGGGGATTTCTGTTCCTTCTGCTTCCTCCGCTACCACCTCTCCAGCTGTGAGTTGGCCCTGTGAACCAGGATGGATAAAAAATAAATGATGATTTCAACAAAAACAACAACAAAAATGGGGTTTTTAAATATTTAAATCAGATATTTTTCTATTGTTTATCAGGCACAGTAAGTTTTCCTTTTTAAAAATAAACCTGTTGAAAAAAAAATCTGAATTTAATACAAAATATGTGAAGGTCTAAACGTCTTATAATCTCTCAACTAATAAACAACACTGCCGAATCCATGAACTTCTACCAAAACCTCCGAGTTCAAGGCGGCTTTACTAGATAATGACAGAATCGGGATAACAACATCTAACTTTTGAGGTCAACCTGTCTCAATGTGGCATAATAGGTCCTGTGCTGTATTAAGGGCTTGATCCTTTCGCGGATGCAGGGGCTGTGTTACTGGGTGCTAGATACTGGCAAAGTCATCACAGGCGCTGGGACCCAGCTTCTGTCTCCAGGAGATACTGTCATGCATCTCATCCGAATCAGTCACTGCGCCCACCTGGGTGGTCTCATACTCCTGTGTTACAGCTGCTCCCTCTCTGGGTGCTGATTTGCTCCATTCTCAAAATTATTAATATTTATGACCCTCCTTCGCAGGGAAACTTACGTACTCCAGATCACGTATGCAAAACATTGAAGGCTGTGCTGTTTAACCAAAATACTTTGTGTGTGTTTTATTAAATTCCAGTTACCATCCTACTGCAGCTTGACACAAACCATGAGCAAAAAGTTAATTCTCCAGTAAATGAGCACTCGATCATTCACCATTTCCTAAAAATGCACAAGTAAAAAGAATCTGAAACTATTAAGCTCTATAAATTGCTTACATAAATATCCAGCTCTTTGCCTAGCTAAAAGATGAACCAACTCTAATGTAAAGGCTCTATTTAGTTATAAATCAACATGTTTGAATGGTTCTGTCAGCTCCAAAGGGGAACACACCTTTCCGTAGAAAACGAGGGAAGTAGAAATGGAAAAGTTGATTCAATGATTTACATTGTGGGTTTCCACTGGTGATTTCAATTGGTGATTTAACTCAGTCCACTCTGCTGAGACATTTTCACTGCAGGGCAGTGGGGGAGAGAGGACAGGGCTGGGGCTGGGGCTGGGCTGGAAATCTGAAGGGAATATTGTTTCTTGGGTCACAACTGGCTGCCTGGGGGAGCCGGGGTGGGTGCAGAGGCAAGCATGGAAAATTGCTGTCAGGAGGGGAGAGGAATGGAGGGGCCGGGCCTAGCTTGCACCAAGTTTCAGGGGATGGTTTTTGGGGCGAGGGGCTGTGGAGGGTCGTTATTTTACTCAGGCTGATGCGCTCACTGCCCGGGCATTCAGAGAGAAACTCTATTTGGCATATCACACCCAGCCCTCCTGCAGCAAGGGGCCAGGGAGCTGTGGCCGGTGGACTGGGCCTCAGCTTCCTGGCCTCACAGTTTTCCAGTGAAGCTGCCTAAGCAGGGCCCTGCCCTGTGCCCCTGTGTTGAGTGCGCACGGCTCCTGGAGCGCTGCAGGCCCATGAAGAGACAGGACGAGGTGGGAGTCGCTCCCTTTAGGGGTCACCATCAGCTTCCAGGACCCCGGAGACCTGAAACGAGAGCTGGGAGGAAAATCATCACTGGGAGAGTTTTCCAAGGAAAAACACAATTTTGATCCAGCAAAATGTTTAGATTTAGACACGTTGATTTTAGTTAAAATTCGACAGGAACATTTCAAACCTGTTCCAAATGGAGCTCGAATGTGGCGTCCCAGCTCCCACGGCTCACGGGTTTGGCTCGAAGAAGTAAAAATACATAACCAACCTTTCCTGGTGTTTGATGTGCGTCTATTATCTTCACCGTTGTGTGCGGCTACGACTGTTTCACCACCACCAAAATGAAACATTTCAACCAAGTCGTTGTGACGCATCTGAATCAAAATGTTCCCAACTCAGAGTGAAAACAAATGTCCAATTCCCAGCATTTCCCACAGGCTGGAAATGCCATTTTCTGACCAGCCTAAGACACCTTTAAAAAAGCCCAGAGCCACCTTCCTCCCGCCTGCTTGCCGGACCCCCCAGGCCTCACCCCAGAGCCACTCGCAATGCACAGGGCCCATCCTCAGCCTTTTCCTGTCTCGGTGCCCCCTCTCCTGAGAGCCTGCCCTCCATAGCACCCCCAGTCTCCACAGCCCCTGCCTCAGAGCCCCCACCTCCTCTCATAACCCCCTACCTTCCACAGCCCCCACCCACCCTTCACCTCCCCACTCCCTCCCATAGCCCCTATCCTCCACAGCATCTTCCCTCACTTTAAAGCCAGCCTACCCCTCCACAGTCCCCCGCCTCCACAGGCCCCCACCTTAGAGCCCCCCCGCCATAGCCCACCACCTTAGAGCCCTGTATCCTCCTCAACACTCTGCATCTCAGAGCCCAGCCTAACCTTCCCCGCATCCTCTGCAGCCCTCCCCCCCCGCCCTCCACAGCCCCTATTCTCCACAGGCCCCCCACCCTTCACATCCCAGTATCTTCCACAACACCCCCCTCTCCACCAGCCCACCACCTCCCCTCCCCTCGTCGCCAGGCGGCCTGCAGCGCTCGTTAGCTCTGTGTAAACAAGACCTCCCCCTTTAAACAGAGGGGCCCCGGGCCGAGGGGCCTGTTAGCCAGGGGGCCTCCCTGAACTGCGGCTAATGGAAACTCCAGCAGGACTGGCTCCCTCGATGCGGGGCGGGTGTAACAGGCGCCCACTCCTCACCCCCCACCACCACCATCTCTCAGCCATGCCCCCTCCACGCACACCACCCCTCTGCCACCCCTTCCCCATCAGGCCATCCTGCCCAGCCCCCCAGGGACTTCCCCTCACACACACATCGGGGACCAGAGAGCAACGTCCTCCAGGGTCTAACAGGGACTCTGCCCACATTTCAGGCCACCCTAGAGAGCCCCCAGCAGCCCCCGTCTCTGTCCCGACCGCCCCCCACGAAGGGCCAAGCTGGGAATCCGGAGCAGGAGCAGGACTGAGGCCAAAGCAGAGACGGGCAGTGGCCTGGTGACCTGAGCTCTGCAGGGGGCCTGCAGCCCTCTGGGGGCTGCGGTGCTTATAAATCTCCTGCCCTCACCTTGGCGTCCCAGGGGGCGAAGGGGGGCGGGGAAGAGAATCCGCAAATTAATTTCCCAGACGCCAATTAGGAGCCCCAGGCCTGGAGCAGAGCTGAGCCGCGGAGAAGGCGAAACAGCTGGGCAAACGGGCTCTCACTGGAGTCCTTGGGCTGCTCCCAGCCCCGGGGAAAGGGCCGGCCATGGCTCCCCTGGCCACCCTCACGGCTCGGAGTGGCAGAGAACCCAGACCGCACGACAGCTCACCCAGGCCCCAGAGAACGAGAAGACGGGGCCACTGTGGAGGATGGGGGAGGAGGGGAAAACAGGGAGGGATTGAGAGAAGGAGAGACCCCTCCAGCCCCGTCAGCCCAATGCCAGGCTGGTGGCCTCTCACTCCATGGGTGAGGGGAGTATGTAAGATTCGCCTCCCTCCCACGAGATCTTGATGGTCCTGACCGGGGCACCCCGAGCCTTGCCCGTGTAATGACACAGGCGCTTAGCCCTGGTGAGATCATCCCTCCGCCTCCCTGGGCTTTCAGCCCCCCCCCGGAGCGGGACGTCCGGCAGATTGACCTCCCCGTGCAGCGAGCTGGCCTCCTTGTGCTGTATTTGCTGCCCATCGGTTCGGCCTGGGGAGCCTCCCGATGCCAGCGAGAGCCAGCCATCCTGCACCCGGGGACCCCAGAGCCCTCCCCTCCCCCAGCCATACGCATGGGAGCCCCCGGGCGACAGCAGACCCCTGGGTAACCTGCCGCAAGCTGTCACCGCAACACCTTTGTTTGCGGATTGAGAAACCGAGGCACATCACAACTAAGGTGATGGGCTCGAGAGAGGGGCTTGGACCGGTAACGTGACCGTGAGTCAGCACTAGGGCCTAGAATAGACCCTGCAGACCCACCGAACCATCCTTCCTCAGCATCCTCCCCGGCCCCAAGCACCCCCTGGGGGCACCGGGGCCCAGCTCCTTCCAGCTGATCAGACTGAGCTGGGTTGGGGCCACTGGCGCCTCCCCACAAGCTCCCGGCACCTGCGGCTTTGGCTTCCCAGACAGGTGAGAGGCAGAAGGGGCCTTTACAGCTCTGACTCCCTCTCCCTGCTCTCCCACCCCCAGCGCCGGCTGGGAAAGGGCTCACACGGGCTGCTGGGACCAGCCGGCCCCAGGGAGCTGCTCCAAGCAGCTTTCGCTTCCCTGCTGCCTCACCTCCCATGGGCTGGCCCCTGCCGACAGGATCGGCCACTGGGGGGGGGGGGGGGGAGCAGCCACCCGAATCCCCCGTTCCAATCTGCCTTCTCCCCCCCCCCACTGCCCCCTTCCCATGCCAGGGGGTGGGTAATGTGCCTGGGGCACAGGGTCCTGCTCCTGCCCCCCATCTAAGCGGAGGCACCGTGTCCGGCGAAGCGAGGGAGGAGGGACGATGGGCTGCCAGCCCAGAGCGATGCAGGAGCACCAGGGAGAGGAGGGGGCGCTGGGTGAGGGGTCCAGGCGGCACGGCACAGAGCTAGCACGCAGGGAGGAGCTGGGAAGCACCGAGGGGAGGCAGGTAGCCCCAGCCCCCACTCATTCATCTCACTGCACCGGGGCCCCCTTACATGGCCGGGCTCAGTACCTGGCATCCCAGCGTCTCTCTGCTTCCCCAAGAGGCCATGGGACAGCCAGGATTGCTAGACGGCCCAGTGCGGCCACTGACTCCAGCCTGTCCCTGGGTCTTTCAGGCATCGCCATGGTATAAAGGTACACAGCCACTGCTGAAAGGCAGCCACCTCTGGGGTGGAGCCTGGCAGCATCCCCACCTGTCCCTGCTCAAAATGCCAACCTCCCTGCCCTTGCCACTCTGCCCCCATGCTGGCTCCTGCATGGAAATGCCTCCCCAGGTCAGCTCGCCAGCTCCAACCCTCCATGCCCCTCCTGAAGGCTTCCACCAGGGCCCCAGACACTCACCCACAGCAACGACATGCCCTCTGCTCCCTGTCTGTTGAGACGGTCACCCCCGCCCCGCGCTGCCTCTGGCATGTGCCGCGCAGGGCCCAGCCCAGCACTGGTGAAGCCTTGAGCTCGGCGCCCAGGGGCTGAGGCTAGCAAAGCCCCAGCTGGTCTCTGCAGCCCCAGACATGAGCCAGGCCCCATGGCTGTGAGAGAAAAGCATCAGCCGTTCATTCTAGCGGCCAGCGGCCCCCCGAAGGCAACGCAGGGCTTGTCCTCTCCCAGCCTGGGAGCCAGGCCCCACCCCACAACCATCTGCAGATTGGCGCCATCGGCGGAGTTTTGGGGGTTTGGCTCAGTTACATCTCCTGGGGCACTTGCCTTTCCAGCTTGCCTCCGCAACACTGGGCCGACCCTTCCAGGAGACCTGGGCTCCGTCCCACCTGTGCCCAGTCACCTGTCTCCCGGGGGCCGGGGCCCGGCTTGGACCGGCGGTTGGGCTGGGTGATCAGGGGACCGTAGAGCAGGGGTGTGTGGGGTTCCTATAAGAAGGAGCTGGCTCCATCATGGGAGGTCCAGAGCAGGCCAGGCAGAGTGACCCGGCGGGGGGGGGGGGGCCGCCCCGCAAGGATAAAGAGGCACCTGCAGGGAGTCCAAAGGGGGCGCAGGGCAGAGGGGCACCCAGGAGAAGCTCTCCTGGCTGGAGCTGCTGCAGCACGGGACACAAGAAAAATCTTCCAGAGGGACGCGGGGGCCCAGGAACGGCGCAATGGTCTGGAGTCAAAGGCTGGGATATTCTGGCTTTGAGTTAAACTGTTATTTCAGGCTAATGAACCAGACGCTAGAAGCACCCGTGGTGGTGGCTAGTTGGGCTGAAGAAGGAGAGGAACCGAAGGAGAAGCAGAATCCAACACAGAGCAGAAGTTCGATCCCGCTACAGCAAGAAACTTAAATAAAAGCCGAGATTCCCACCCGACCACATGAATCCTGAAGCTGGGGCTTTAAGAAAAGCACTGAAGATCATCAGACCTGCGGTAACATCGCAGAAGGCGGCAACGCTGCAAGCCCGGGCTGCCAGGAACCCCCCTGTGAAGCGCGTTCTGTATGCCAGGGATAAAAGCGAGGGGAGGCTGGCCGGGTCCCAGGCTGGGCGCGAGCAAGCAGGGCTCTAACCGCTCCTTACCCACAGACTCACCATTGCCTGGCAGGCAGAGACTCCCCGGCTGCACCCAAACACAGCCGATGTGTTTAATGAACAGGAGGAAATTGTTTATAACGGTGCAGGCCACCCAACCGGAGAGCAGAAGCAATATCACATGATGCAGGGAGTCAATCCTGCACTTCACACTTGTGCTTGGAGCCCTCTGCCTGGCTGCCAAGGTCACTAGGAGGCGCAGCTGTAAGCAAGAATCGGCTGCAAAAGCCACATGCTGAATGATCGTGTGGGCACCAAACCAGCTGGCCAGACTCCGCGGCTGTTCCACAAACAGGAAAGAAAGAAAAAGGCTCAGTTCTAATCAGCAGCTCATGTGGGTTGGACAAAATAGCCCAGCCCTGGCACCTGGGCATCTTCAGGGATCCCAGCTGTGGCTGACGGGGTGAATTCCTGCCAGCCATGTTCCTGGGCCCCAGGGCTGATTGCACTCCGGCCTTCTCTCCTCTCTGTTTTCCTTCCTGTCCATCAGCCTCTTTATCTGTCTCCCCCGCGTGGGACACCTGGCTCTGCTTTGCTAATCAACACTGGTGGTGACAGAGCTGCAAACTTCTGTCTTTAGACACCGATAACCTCCCTTCTGCCGTTCCACGCGCTCCGGCTCGGGGAGCGAGTCCCGCGGAGAAGGGGGCTGGGCCGGGAGCTCTCCCTGATCGACTGGAAACGCGGCGGAGGGACCAGAAAAGCCAGGAGCGGAGAGCCAGAGTCCTGGGCTTGGTCCTTCCAGGTCAGGGCTGTGGCATGTCAGTGGGAGTGAGTAGATGTGAATGCAGATGCCCCCTGCTGTACCTGTGCCAAGGACCCCACAGAGGATGATTTTCAGTCTCCGGCATTGACGAGGCAGCAGTTCTCACTGGCATTCAGAGTGGCCACGCCAGAGCCAGCTGAGTCCAGGCATCCTGGATCTCTGGCAAGGACATTCCCCGTTCCAGGGAAGCAAAGAACGAAGAGATTGTCCCCTCCAAGAACTCCACCAGGCACCAAGTGCCCCACGGTCTCAGACTCGTCTTTCAAATGGGAACCTGATAACGACAGCCCGGCAAAGCAGAGGAAAGGTCAAGCCTTTGGCCAAGGACACGGGGCAAACGCCATCGCTTCTGGACAGGGCCATGGGACCGTTCCCAGGTTTCACTACCCCAGCGACAGGCCCCACTCTGAAAACGCTGAAGGAGATGGATGCACCAAGCAAAGAGGATTTCGGGGCTTAGGGCTGGTACAGGAGCTGGAATGACCCCCCACTCCCCCCAAGACCCTGTTAGGAGTCACCTCTTGAGGGATTTTCCCTCCTGGGACTCAGCCCCCCATGTTGTCCCCTTTGAACCACATGGGGTCAATTATTACCCCCCCCATCCCTGATAGGGACACATGGTTTTGCCTGTGTCATGTGCACGAGGACCACGCTTCCCATGGGACCTTTAACATCACAGGTCTCAGCTGCTCCGCTGTAGCTGTGTAGGGCTTTCAGCAGGCTGGGGAGGAGAGACAGGTCCCCTATAATCAAGCCCCTGTCCGCCTGGCAGAATATTCACCCTGTGTTACAGGGCTAGCCCCCTGCTCCAACACAGCACAGACAGAGCTGCTCTGGGCAGCCACTTTCTCCAGCCATTACCCACGACCCGCATGCCCCCTGCTCCCCACCAGCCAGCTACGTCCTCCCCTCCTGTGGGCCCGTGGCCAGCCGAGGCATGTCTAAGAGGGCACCGGACACCAGCATGTTGACACCAACAGCCGGCTGGGCGGATGCCCCATTGGCCTTTAAGAAAGTGTAGCAGGGTGGACTGATGGCGGGCACGCCCCCACATGGCCGGCCATGGCCTAGCAGCTCTGTGTTCCCCAGTGCCCCCTGGCACTGACCACTCTGGCCAAATGGAACCTGCTGGGAAAATCATCCTCTCCCGTCGCCTTCACTCTTTCACTGCCCATGCTGAGGGATTTCCCTGCCTCAAGCAGCCTGGTCCCTGGCACCCTCAGCTTCCCGGCCTTCCTTCCCTCGTCCTCCGCCCTCCTCCCTCCGGGCTGCTCGCTGTGGCTTGGCCTAACCCCTGCCAAGTTCCTTCTGGTTCTTGGTTCTGGGTGCCACCTCCCAGGAACCTCCCCTGGGAGCCCATCCCTTCCTGATGAAGCCGTGTGGGGTTTATAGGCCCCATCACAGCAAGCAGAAGAGCCAGAGGGAGAAGTACAGGCCGCAGCAGGTACCTGGGCTCGCTGCGGGAAAGCTGAGGGGTCGATAGGTCAGACGAGATGACCATTCCGTCTGGCTATGAGAAATGCAGCTGGAACAACCCCACCCCATGGATCTGAACCTGTATCCACATCTGCTAATGGAGTAGCTCCCTTGGCTGGCAGCTGTAGTAGACTCTTCTCCTCTCCCGTGGACTGGCCAATAGCAGGACAGAGACGCACAGTCGGCTAGCGGGGGGCTAAGCAGCTGCTACAACCGAGTCAAGGTCATCCAGCAGGAGTCCTGCCATCACCGGAGCGCACAAGGGGCTGGCTCTCCCCCGACCGATGGGGAGGAGCGGGTTCTGACCTTAAGGACTCAGGGCTGTCGGTCAGGCGGCTCCTTTGGCAGGTATGTTCCTGGGTCCAGGCACCTGTCGGGAGTGCCCTCTGCTGGCTGCTCCGGGCTTTGCAAGAGGAGCTAAAGGGACCACGTCCACCCTGACAGAATTGGCCTTCAGCTTTGGTTCTCCATGTGTAAGGTAACTCCCTTCTCTTCGTGTGTCAGCATAACAAGGCCCGATTCTGTAAATTTCACTCCATGCATCTCAAGAAGTGGGGTTTTGCCCACGAAAGCTGATGCCCAAACAAATCTGTTACGGATTTCCCATTGCTATAGGCCATCCCAGGCTCCGGTTCCCAAAGGTTCCCCACCACTCAGCCCTCTCAGGTCTTTGCCCCGTGCAGGGATCCCCATGGGAGCCTTCCTGCACCATGCACATCTCTAGCTCTCCTGAGGTCCTGTGGCCTTTATAAGATGATCGCCCGCATCCTAGTCCCACAGCCTCAGCCGGGAGGCTGCTGGTCAATCACGGGGGGAGCTGAGCCCATCGCCCTGGGCGCTGATTTCACCTCGCTTTGAGGAAGTCAGGAATCATGTGAGTTGGGGGTGGGGGAAGCATGAAAACCCAGCAGCGTGGCAGGGGGCAGCTGGGACCCCTGAAGGCGCCTGTAATCCAAGCACAGCCTGGGAGAAGCACCAATGTGAGGGATGAGCCAGAGACAGGGGCACACAGGTATTTCAATCAGGCCCCAGAGGGGCCGGTTTGATTCCTGGGCCGGGTCCCCCTGGACACTGGCCCAGTCCAAGGACTGGCGGCCTGAAGTGTGCGGTGCAGGAAGGCTCAGCAGAACGCCAGCCCTAGTACAGGACCCGATTCAGCTGCACCCACCAGCCCTGCACACGAAGTAGGCTGCCACGGCTTGATCCAGGCTATTTAAATCATTAACTCCATGGCCCTTTTGTTGCCCTTAAAATGTAAGAGGCGCCTAATCTGTTAAACCTGCACGTTCTCCATGACCCTGGGCTCCACTGGCCCCCTTCCCGACGACAGACTTCAGAGGCAGGCAGCCCCAGCCCAGAGAAGACAGCGAAAGCACTCTGCTTAGGCCCGTTCCTCGCCATTTGGCCCTGGAACCAGACCCCAGGCGGCAACAGGCCCAAGGGACCTGGCCAAGCAAGCAGTCCCGGGGCTACAGACACGATCCTCCTGTGATTACAATATGGCCCGTTCCTCTGACTGTTACCATGTGTATTTCTGCAGTGCCCAGAGAGCCCAGCTGCTCCCAAAACTCCAGCAGAAAAGGGTTTTTAAGTGCCTGGATTTTACAAAAGCGCTGGCTAGCGTCCCATGAGAAGCCTCCGGGAATGTCTGGTACACCACTGCACTCCAGCAAGGATTGTTCCTCTGATAAACGCTTTGCACGATGAACCTGCGCCTGCGTCAGGCCAGAGCGCAGAGACATGGAATGGGTCCAGCTTGCTGGGGCGTACGGCAAGGTTGTGGACTGTCCTCACTTCTCTTCAGCGTGGTCATCAGGGGAGAACCACCGCTGCTGAGGACAAGGTATTTTCTGGGCAAGAGCTAAGCTGTGAGACTTAGATTTTGAAGATGACATGGTCCTCCTGGATACCAACCTGGATGGAAGGAGGAGGCTCTTGAGGAGCATAAAAGCAGAAGTGGCCAAAGTGGGACTCCACATCAGCACACAGAAAACCAAGACCATGGAGATAGGAGACTATGCTGTTAACACTGGCAGATGGGCACTGGACAGAGAAGCATGGAATGGAGTAGGTGACTTTGTCTATCTTGGAAGTACAATAGCTGCCAACGGCAGCTCACTGAGGCAATGAAGGCAAGAACTGGCAAAGCCAGAGTATCATTTTCCTGTTTATCAACCATCTGGAAGAGTGAGAAGATACAACGAACCCCGCAAATGAGATCATGCACCGTGATTGCCCTCCCAACGGTAGCGTACACCACAGTAACACAGGAGGACACGGAACGTGTTCCCCCACCGTCGGTTAAGAGGAATCTTGGGAATTCCTTGGCGAGTGATGTAACCAATGTGGAAGCTTTGTGCTGCACAGGGCAGTGGACTCTGGACTCGGTAATTAGAGATGGCGGCAAGGTCCTGCTGAGATACTGCACCCGGAGGGAAGAGAAGGGGTGGAGGACAGAGAACAACCTGTCGCTGGACGATTGAAAAGGACGTTGCCATCCCAGAGCCAACTTAGCCTGGCGTCAAAGATCTGGCGCCAGACAGATGGGGAAAATGAGGTGCCCATGTATCACTACGCCTAAGACTGGGATCTGGGCCCCCTTGTGCCCAGCACCTTCAAAAGCTTCCCCGTCACCCACATTGCATCAGGAGATCCCGGGACACACTCCTCCACTGGCCACCCTCCTTCTCTGGAGTTAGCCACCGAATTGCCTCACAGCCACCCCCAGGGCAGCTTCTCCCCACTAGACAGGAGCACCAGATTCACTCAAACGGCAGAGCCCAGAGAGACCCGGGAAGGGGCAGGGGAGCCTGGTCCACATTCCTGGGCCGGCCCTTGTCGTTCAGTCCAGCTCATGTCGCTGCATCTGAAATATGCAGACATCCACCAAGAGAAATGCACCCTTGGTGCTCAGCCTGGATTTCCCCTCCCTGCCCCTCCCCACCCTCCAGTTACCAACCCCCCCATCCCAGAGCTCACCTGCTCTCCTGCAATTCTGTTTGTTTGCTCGAGGGATCTGAAGTCAGGGGAACCTGCTCTGATACCATCAGCTGGAGAGAGGAAGCAGCTAACCTGGCCTGACCCCTCTAATCCCATTCTTCCCCATGACACTGCGTGTGTATACAGCGAACTGATCGCAATCAGAGCGTTTAGCCTTTAATCTGGCGGGGGGAGGGAGATGGGACACACGTTACTGGAGAGCCCCCGAGGATACAGCCCCAAACTAGTCCCTGAAAGCCCCTTAATGCAGCGAGGGCGACGAAGGGCCCCATGCCCTGAGCTGCCCTGCCTGGCGGAGCGGACCGGAGCTCAGGAAGAGCTGGCCGAGGGCAGGAGCCAGACGTTTGAATTCCAGTCCTCTTGGGATGGACAGACCAGGCTGGGAAACCGACGCGGTTTTGGCCTGAGCGAGGAAGGGCAGAGGGAGCCGGGGATGCAGCTGGGATGGAGAACGTTAGCTGAACACGGTAGAGGTTAAAAGCAATAGCTGGATTCCGGTCTTGAGGCCAGCGACCGGGTCAGTTACCTTCCGCCTCAGATCCCAGCCGGGGCCCCCGGCAGGACTGACTCTGGACTTTCACCCTAAGGGGCGGTTTTCAGCCAGCGGGAGCGGCGCTGACCCATCTGCCCTATGATCCCCTGTGGGCATCAACGCAGGGCTCACCCGCCCACCAGGCCTCCCGCCGTCCCCCTGAAACCTCTTCCCTGCCGGGCCCACTGCACAAAATCCAGCACCGCGCCTACAGCGGGTGCAACCGCCACCTCTCGGCTCCCTCGTGGTTCCCCCGCGCTCTGCCGCTGGATGTGAGCTCTGCCCAGGGCACAGCACACGGCTGTGTTAGGTGTCTGTGCAGTGCCCAGCAGCATGCGGACCGGGCCTGAAGGTGTCACCCCCCCACGCCCGGTAAACTCCCGGGGAACCCCGAAGTTGCAGCCCTCCAAGGGTGCCGCTAGCACTGGGTCTGGGGACGAGCAGCCGCCCCCCACCCCAGATCTCTGAGTCCCTGAAGCAGCCACAGGGACAGGCTCTGCCCATCGCTCCCATGCTGGCTCTCCTGGTTACCACTCCTGTTAATTGGAGAGGCCAGATCAACAGCCCCAGAGGCAGCTCCCTCTCCCCTGTGCCCCCTCCCCCGCTTCCCAGTAGGGTCTCATTAAAAATGATCTACAGCCTCTTATCTGCCTCCACCCAGGCTGCTCGTCCAAGGAGAGGGGAGAAGCGCCGTGGCCGGTAATCTCGGGCCGGGGGCCCAGCCGCTAACGAGCCCCACTGCCTTTCAAGTGCCTCGCTGCACCAGAACTCTAACTGGAGCCCAATTAGCGGGGGAATTCGGTAACTCGGGGATCAGTCTCGCCTGCTGAAGGGGGGTGCAGGCGAGGCCACGCGCCGGGCGCTGCACGTCAAGGTGAAAAGGAGAGGCCGGGGGCTGCTCCCTGAGGACGGGGCAGGGGAAGAGGAGGCCTCCCCTCCCCTCAGGCTTCTACCTGGACGTGCAGGTGGCTTTGTGGCAGTGGAGGTGGATTGTCCCTTCTCTGTGGGGCTCTGGCTGCTTCTGCTTCCCTCAGCGTGGCTGGCCGGCCCCCCATGACCATGGGTCAGAGCCTCCTGCCGCCTTCCAGCAGCTCCTGCCTCCCTCTGGGCCTGCCGGGACTGTCCCGCCGGCTGCCTGTGCTGCCCCGTTCACCTGCCATCTCTTCTTGGCAGCCCAGCTGGCCCGGAGATCTCTGCTCCCACCTGCTCCGCAGGACTAGCCCAGCTAAGGCTCTACGTACCCCTACGCCCTGGAGGAGCTTCCCTCCAGGCCTTCCCCAAATCCCGTCCAAAACTGCCCGGGGCACATGTGCCGTGGGATGTGCTGGTCCAGGTGGGACGTCCCCAGAGCCAGCCCAAAGGAACAGACCCCAGGGCTCGCCCAGGCCCAGGGAAACGGCTGCATCCCGGTGGGGATGGAGGGAGGGGAATCGGGGCCCCCTATCAAAGTCTCTCATCAGCCTCCTCCCCAGGAAGTGGGGGGGTAGGATTTTGCCCATGCCAATCACAGCTCCTATGCCTCGCTCTTGAGACAAATCGCCTCCCTAGGCAGAGTTAGCTGAGGGAGGGTCTCCGAGCACCTCATAGTGACAGGCTCCAGGGACAAGACAAAAGGTTCCATGCCCCCTTTCTAACCCATGGACCACCTGACATCATGCTCTGCAATCCACCTGAGGAACTCCCTGCTTCAGGACATTGAGGCCACAAACTAAGGAGAGCACAAACCAGAGCTCTTACACACGTGTCTCGCTAACCCAAATGGGGCTATCTTATTTTGATAACTCAGATGAGGTGAGATATACAAAGAACCAAGAACCTAGCCCTCCTCCAAGTGTACAAGCCCATCACTACCTTACTGATTACAGCACAACTCCACAAGGCAGGTTATCCCATCCGTGTTCTCAGGGAAGTTTCTTTCACCTTCTTCTGCAGGAGGAAATCTGCAGGGCCAGATAATTTGCATCCAAGAGTTTTAAAAGAGCTGAACGAGCAGCTTGCTGGACGGTTAAAGCTGATTTTCAATAAGCCTTGGAATACAGGGGAAGTTCCTGAAGACTGGAAGAAAGTCAGTGTTCTGCCAATTTCTAAAAAGGGTCAAGGGGGTAACCTGGGTGATTAAAGGCCTCTCAGCCTGGCATCAATCCCAGGCAAGATAATGGAGCAGCTGATACAGGACTCGATCAATAAAGAACTAACGGGATGATGTAATGAATGCAAATCACCGAGGGGGTTATGGAAAATACATCCTCTCAGACTAACTTGATTTTTTGATGAGATGACAAGGTTGATTGATAAAGGCAAGAGTGTTGATGTCATAGACTTAGACTCCTATAAGGGGTTTGACTTGGTACCACATGACACTTGATTTAAAAACTAGAATGCTATCGGATTACCATGGCCCACATGAAATGGATTAACAAGTGGCTAAGTGATGGGTCTCAAACTGTAATTGTAAACAGGGACTTGGCACTGAGCAGATGTGATTCCAGTAGGGTTCTGCAGCGATCGGGTTCTTAACAGTTTTTAACATTTGCTATTTTTATCAATGACTTGGGAGAAAACATAAAGTCACCATTGATATCGTTTGCAGGTAAAAAAACTGAGGGCGTGATAACCCGTGAAGAGGACAGGTCACTGATTCACAGTGTCCTGGGTCTTTTGGCAAACTGGATGCAAGCAAACACCACCACAAGTTTCAATACAGCTAATAGAACTGTGTACCTCTTGGGCCAAAGGAGGCCATCTGGCCGTTCTTACAGAATGGGGGACTCGATCCTGGGAGCAGGGCCTGAAAAAGATTTGGGGGCCAGGGTGGAGAATCAGCTGACGTGACCTTCCGGGGTGATGCTATGGCCAAAAGAACCAATGAGACCCAGGGATGCAAAAACAGGAGAAGTCGCAGGAGGGCGTCAAGGGGTTATTTTATCTCTGTAGTTGGCATCAGTGTGCCCACTGCTGGGATCCCACACCCAGGTCTGGTGCCCACAGTTCAAGCAGGACATTGATCAGTTGGAGAGAAGAGCCATAAGAATGATTAAAGGGATGGAAAACCTTCCACAGTGACAGACTTCAAGGAGCTTGATCTATTTAGCTAACAAAGGCAAGGTGAAGGGGTGACTTGATGCCAGTCTGTGAGTACCGGCCCAGGGAACAAATATCTAATGATGGGCTCTTCATTCCAGCAGACGATGGTCTAAGTGCTGACCGGAACCATCTAACGGCTGGAAGTTGAAACCAGACAAATTCAGACTGGAAATGAGGTAAAGTTTGAACGGAGAGAGAAGTTAACCTTGCATCCAAGGTTGTGGTGGATTCACCATTGACAAGGTTGAGTGTTTTTCTAACAGATCTGCTCTCGGGATCATTTCGGGAAAGTCCTGAGCCCCCATAGAACGCTGCTGACAGACCAGATGAGCACAGTGGCCCCTTCTGGCCTTGGATTCTAGCAGTCCATGTGGCTGTGGGACGGGTGGTGTTGGAGACAGAGGGGCCGGTTTCACAAATGATCTCACGGGTGAGACAGTGCTCAGGAGTACAAGCCAGGCCAGCCCACTGCTGGCCAACCGCAGGCCTCCAAGACCTCTCCACTACAGCCCTGCCAGCCGCAGGTGTCACTGCGAATGAGACACCGGCTCCCATCAGAGCCACGGCGCTGGGCTGGCTGGGGCACCTGTGAGTTTATCTGAGCTCGGTAACAAAAAACACCTGTCGTGGCTGATGCTGCATTTCCCCCAGAGCCGGCCACCAACATTTGCCTCCTCATTTGCCCTCTTGTCTCGGTTGATTTCATCTTCCGGTCCCTGCTTCGCTCTGCAGCATTTAAAGCTGTCAGGCATCCCCCAGATCAGCTCCACCACGGGGTGCATCTGTGAGAGGGGCCAGCCCCAGCTCCTGCCGAGGGGGGTGAGGAGACCCCTGGGGTGGAGACAAGGGACGCAGAGAAAGGCCCCAGCTGCAACACACAGATGCAGATTTCAAGGGCCCCAGAGACCATGGGAGTGGCTGGATCGACCCATTTGGGGGAGGGGAACCCGCTGCAAACTCTGGATGCAGACTCGGGGTTTCTCTTCCAAGCTCCCAGAAAGTTCAGGGAGTTTGGGCCCGGGGGTGGGGGTCAGGTCTCAGCTCTGACCCTGGTCAACTTCCCGGGTAACTTGCTGCAGACACCTCCCCATCCACCCGAGGGAGCTGGCCAAGGAGCCCAGGGTGCCCAGCAAGGGGATCCCCGGAGAGCTCCCTCAGTTGGGCAAGTCTCCCCTGGCAGGTAAAACAGGTACAACCTCCCCCCCTCCCCAAGAGCTCAGAGCCCTAGGTGGGCAGTGCTGCCAGGCTGCCACCTGGTGGCCACACAGAGGAACTCCAGTTCTTCACAGTCTGGGGGCACAGGCCTGAGTGGCCTGCGCCGGACAGCACCGCTGGAGAAAGCAGATCGCCCTTCACAGGGCCTGGGCCTGCGCAGCGCCCACCTGGCACCCAAGGGGCAGCCCAAGGACTGCAGAAGCTCAGAACCTCGTTCCCGCTCAGGGCAGGACGCGAATAGCAGAATCCACATTATTAGCCTGGATGGGAGTCCGGTTCTGGGCAGGATCCCGCCACCGAAAACAGCCTCCCCCACTCCCCCCCGCTCTCTCTGTAACATCAGCTGTTTGTGCCTCAGTTTCCCCCTGTACCATGGTGATAACACCCACTTCTCTGCATTCTCCCACCCAGCTGTGGCCCCATCCCCTACTGCAGTTAGAGCCAGGTGAGATTCCTGCTTTGCCTCTCCCTCTCACCTGAGACACATCAGGGTGTGAGGACAGGCATCCTTGATCACGTGAGTTCAGGGTTCCTTATGCACCCAGCTGAGCTAATACACTTCAGTCCTGCCCTGCAGCTCCCCCTTCCTTCCAGCGCCCCCGTCCCCTGGAGAGCCCCGGCAGGTGCAGCTGATTTCTCAGCGATGAGGACAGCCGAGGGAAAGCCACCCACGAAATCTCTTGCACCGCGATTTCTGCCGTGGCAGAACACTGCTGCAAAGGTCATTCTCCTAGCCCACCGCTGTGACCGCGTCGACCCTCCGAGTCCCTCCCAGGCTCCCCCTTCTTTATTGCACCAACCACAAAGTGCTTGTCTGGCCCTTCCCTCCCCCCACCCCCGCCCGTCTGTCCTCTCTCATTCACTATCCCCATGTGGTTTCCCACCTCCTATCACCCTCGCTTGTCCCATTTCCAAACACGCCCCTTTGTGCTTTTGTCCCTGCACCCCATAAACACCCACAAAGCCACCTCATTGTCCCTCCCCTGCCCCATAGGCTGCTGGGGAGATGAGACTATGGCCTGCCACGCTGACCCACAGCCTCTAGTCTAGGCACTACCGCAAGACAAACCATCATAGTGGGCTGCTGAGAGCCCCAGGCCCACCCCAGCGGAGGATCCGGGCACAGAGAGATCACAGTAGCCACTCGGAAGAATCAGGTGGTTTTACAATCGCACTAGCCCTGCACCAATAAGTCAACCCCAGGCAGGGACAGCCCCTTGGGTGCTACAAGAAGCAGAGTGGGCAGCGTGGAGGCTACCCGGGGATCTTGGCCTTTCTCCTGGGGGGAGGGAAGGGTTGGAGCCAGTCCTTGGACACGTCCCCTGTCATTGGGGCACTACTGGTCTTGCCACTCTTTGATCCAAGGGCTGGATCGCTGCCGAAGCTCATTCCCTGCATCTGATCCAGCACAGCATCTGCTGGCAGGAAATGCACCATTTCTACCCCCTGCCGGTTCTCCACACAATTCCTTTTTGGGGCCAGCCGGGCAGGGCTGGGCTCTGGAGTCTCCCTCCTTTTGGGAAACTCCGAGCAAACTCTGGAGGGTTGGTGCAGTTTAGCCTGGGGAGGGGCCAAGACTCAGGCACACAGAACGCACCGGGGAAGACGGGGACACTGCTGGAGCAAAGGGGCACTTCCAGCCACCCGCCCCCTGGACGGAAGCAAAGGAACATTCAACGACGGGGAAAGATGACGGTCTAAAGCGATACAAGGAAGCTGAAGACAATTAGCCCGTGGAATTCCCTGCCACAAGCTGTCAAGAGGGCAGAAGGATTCAGAGGCAGGGCAGGACGTCCCTAAGGACGAGGAACATCCGAGGACAGTGGGAGGACAAGAGGTGTAAACCCGCCTTCTTCACAGCAGTGCTTGGAAAGTGATTCCCACCGGGGCAGGTTACTCCGCCATTGTCCACTAGGGGGGTGTCTCGCCCCTCCCTCTGCACCAGCTGGTCCCAGACCCAGGAGAGGGGACCCCGGAGCGGATGGGCCCAGGCTAGGGACAGGTAGGTGGGTTTTAAAGCACAGCCAGCCCCAGCGCACCGCTAGGCTGGGAGCCGGGGAAAGGCAGAGGGGCAAGACCCCCAAACCCCGCCCCCGACCGGGGTCCAGAGGGGTTTCCCAGCAAAGCGCAGTTCTAACTCTGAACCTGCCACCCTCCCCTTTCAGCTGAGATCTCTCCTGCAGATCTTCCCCCTCCTCCGGGGAGGGGACGGTGCTGCTGGGAACCAGGGGAGTGGGGGACGGGCGGTCCGGTGGGGCCCACCTTCTCCCTCCGCCAGTGCAGGGCGGCTCCTTCAGGCTGTTCTCCAGCACTGTGACCGGCCTAGATGGGCACAGCCCACGCCAGGGAGCGTCATTAACAGCTACTCTGAGGGGTCAGAGCAGCAATGCGGGGTTACTGCTCTGCGCCCCCACAGGAGACACGGCCCCTTCCGCGTCTGACCTCTCGCTCCCACGCCCAGCCGCAGGTGGGAGCATCGTGCACAGGCCATGCCTGGAGGAAGGACAAGGGACCCCGCGGGGAGCCCCGCTGCCAAGCCAGGAGCGTCCTGGCATCTCCACTGAGCGAGGACACAACAAGCAGGTGTCGGGACAGACAAGCACCTGGCTCTGCAGGGCAGACCATGCAGCAGGCCGGGAAGGGGCGGAGCCTCATGACGGGATAGCCAATCCCAGCCCACACCAACTGCGCAACTGACACCCAATCAGAAATGTTTATTGCAAGGTGTAAAGAGCCCTTTACAGAAGTGGGGTTGGGCTGGGGAACCGCCGTCACGTGAGGTCCCGGACCCAGAGCCGGCCCTGTAACGCATGGTGCTGCACAGACGGATCTTGGATGCCAAGGTCAAAGATGCCATCTCCACACCCAGCTCACCCGAGATATTGCCCTGGGGAAGGGAGCTCTGGGTTTTAGGGGGTGGGGACGAGGTTCTCGCTAAAACATCCCAGTGTAAAGGTAGCAAATATTAAAAAAGGGCCTAACCCTCCCCCCTCAATGAATAGAAATGGAGGGGCCACTGCCCCACTCAGCACCAGGCACCCCCAGTCTGCCAGGGCCAACGCCCCAGAACCCCAAGGAAAACTGACCAGGATCAGCGTGTGAAACTGAGCGCTCTAGCTGCCCTCTCTCAGCGCGACATAATGTCCATTGGCAGACAGCAGCCTGGCATCTCAGAAGGTGCAAGAGAGCAGGGGCCCAGACAGACCCCCCCAAAGGGCTGGTTCACGCAGAGTAAGGAAACAGGGAACGAGTCACAGAAACTCCTTCTCCTGAGCAGCTGGGGCACGAGGCTGGCAGAGCATCTGACACGGATTTCTCTGGGGATCTTAGTGCAAAGAGCAGAGCACCCCAGCACGCTCTGTGGGGAGACGCACGGGGCCCTATCAGGCCTCCATGGCCCTGTGCAGGGCACGGCTCGCCCCTGTGCAGCCCCTTCATGGGAGGGAGCCCCCAAAACCCGAAAAGAACAAACAAACAAAAAGCAAATTGACACGCAAACCAGGAGCCCAGCCGGGCGGGGCAGGGCTCCAGCCAGAGCCAGGGCAGCACCTGGGGACAAAGACAGAGGGGTAAGACTGGCCGCTGCTGCCCCCTTCATCTCCACCGCGCAGGCCCAACGCCTGCTGCCGTTCAGGACAGGCGGCGGATGCCACCCACCTCGCTCTCAGCGCCTTGAGCCAGACCTCAGCCCGAGCTCACCCACCTGCAACCCCCCCAATGGAAGGGGCTGATCCCCCTCCTCACCCCCCCAAATGAGCTCTTCCAGCGGAGCCACCCCCTGCCAGAAGCCGCTTCCCTGGCCAGGACCATGGGGGCCTCACAATGCCACCCACCTGCACAGTTCCTCCAGGAGCTAGGTCCGGGGTCCCCCCACCCAGCTAGGCCCCCATCCCACGTACCTCTCAGCTACTGCCTCCTTTGCTGCTTCTTGGCTGGCATGATGGGGGTGAGCTCTTCCTCCTCCTCTTCCTCGCTCTCCTCTTCCTCGGAGAGGACTCTCCTGTGCACTGGGATGCACAGACAGGCCCCTTACTGATCGGCAGCCCCTTGTCATGCTCTATGCGCCGGGCCTCTCAGACACAGGGGCACCCTCTCCCCTCCCCATTCTCACTGCTCCGCTACGACCTTCTCGCTGCCCATGCCAGCTGCCTGGGACATCACAAACCAGCCCAAGACCCCGCGTACTCAGTGAGCAGCCCAGAGGGGCAGCTCTGGGGCCAGCCACTCACCCGACCCAAGCACTCAGCCGCGCGGAGAACAGCACTCAGACATCGGACCCTTCTCTGCAGATGCAGCCCAGCCAGGTCACCTGTTCAGGCAGTGACCTCCCTGCAGACGGCAAATTCCTCCCTATCTCCGCCCCCTGAAGGAACCACCTGCCTGGACAGAGCCCCCCATCAGCATCCCCCCCCAGCTCCTTACCGATCTGGTGCTGTCCGGTGAGGTGCACGGGGCCGGAGCCGGATTTCAGGTGGAAGGTCACCGGCGGCTGGAGCTGGAAGTTGTCCAGGCTCAACTGCGAAGAGACAGCAAAAAGCAGCCGAGTCAGTGGCGAGGCCCAAGCCTGGGGCTCCCCCACCGCAAGAAGGGCTCTTGGCTGGTCCCGACCCAGGCTCCCGAGGGGGCAGCAGAGCCAGTCAGAGAGGGCACCCTGCAGCCATGGCATTAAGGGCAGGGGGAATTTCAGTGACCGAGGAACCACGGTGCAGAGAAAGAACATTAATGTCAGGCACGTTCCCCTACGCACAGCCCTACCTCAGTCCCGAGCTGCCAGCCCCCTGCTAACCCAGCCGTGGGCTCCACATCCCCCACCGCTGTCCTCTGATGCAGACAGGCAGCACGGTCACCAGCTAAACCAGACACAGGGGAACCAGGGCTTTGAGCTGCAAAACCACCCCGCTGCACCACTGGAGGGGAAGGGGATTCTGCCCCCGCTGCAGTAGCACTTGGGTTTATATCCTCAGTGGGCAGCAGCCACTACAGGGCCATACGTGATAGCGGCGCAGGTCCGATTCTGTCCAGCAGAGGGCTGCAGTGAGCACAACCAGGCATACCGGGTAAAAGGCTAGAGAACAAACCCAGCGCTGACACCTCCCCGAACCCCCAGCCCTGCAGGAATTGCCCCACTAGGTCCTTTTACCACGGGCTGGCACGACAGCTTCAGGTTGGCCACCGGCACAGCGATCTCCTGGTTTTGACGGTTCCGCCCCACGACTTCCACCACATTGCATTCGTCCTTGGCGCCGTCTGTAAGGCAGACCTGGGGGGGAGCAGAGCGAGGGGTTCAGAGGGGAGGCCGGGCATCCAGCCAGGGTCTGCCTGCAAAGGATGCTGGCACCTGGACCAACTCAGAACAACCCTGCAAATCAAGGTCCAACCCCAGGATCAGCCCAGTTCTGGATGGTGCAAGCAGGCACCGTGGAATTAGCTAGGTCTGTCTCCGGGACACTGAACCCCGCTGCACCAACCACTAACTGACAGGGTTAGCCGGGGACTTCCCTCAGCGGCAATTATTCCCTCACGCTCCACTAAGGCTTCCTTGCACCCTCCTCTGAAGAAGCTGGTGCCGGCACCTGTCAAGAGAAAGGAGGCTGGAGCACGGACACAGCCGGTCTGGCAATTCCTTGGTGAAGTGACTTGCCCAAGGACAGATGGGAACTCACAGGCAGAGCTCAGAACAGAAGCCACGTGCTCTAACCACTAGCACATGCCCCCAGGGGTGAAACGTGCCCTAGGAGTGAGGGACACGGGTAAATCACGCAGACTGGCCTGTGTCATGTGACTGCTCCCCCCAGCTCCCTAGGGACATGGTTCCCACGCTGGCTCCGCTCCCTCGGGACCGCAGGGCAGACAGGAATGCAGGCACAGCTCCCAGGCCGGGTTCGAGCCAGGAGAGGCGGAAGGAGAAGGGAGCAGGGGAAGATGCCTTGAGCGGCAGCACCCTGCAGTAGGAGAGGTGGGGGCCTGCACGTGAGCTGCCTTCCTTTTGCTCACTCAGTGTCCTCTGAGACTCAGAGCAGCGGCTCTAGGCCCACATCCTGCCTCCACCAGAAGCTGCTGCTACCTACTTCAGAGCCCCCTGGCGAGCCTGCGGGAAGGACCCCGCAGACCCCAGCCCAAGAAGGGAGGTGACGTTAGCCCTGCCCGCAGCGCAGGGCTCCCTCTTACCATAGACAGGGCCAGGGTGTGCTCAGAGTCGTCGTCATCATCCACCTTAAAGGTATAGGACCTGGTACCGCCCGTCAGCTCGCAGCCTGGGGAGTCAATGAAACCAAAGGAGCTGCCACTTCCCCTAAAGAGCCATGGGGAGCCCCTGGGGCCGCTGACCTGGCTGAATCCCAAGCTCTGGTCGCCCGACATTCCCTCCTGCTGACTGGGAGTCACCCCAGAGCCTGCTGCATTCCAGTGGGCAGAGAAGGAGCCGCCCATCCGTACAGCCGGGAAGGGCAGAGACAAGAGCCGCAGCAATAACTGTCCCCCAGTGCTCTGCGTATTGCTGGGGGTGATGGTTACAATTATATATTTTACCCCCCCAATCTCTCTCTTTGCCAGCAGCCCCCCTCAAGGCTGGGCTCCTTCTCCAAAGAGCACCCGGCAGTTTCGCCATGTGGGGCGCCCCAGAGCTCACCCCCAGTGCATGGGCCAGCAGGGAGCACCATGGGCCCCGACAGCCCCCCGGCTCTCAGGGGAGGGAACCAACGGCAATCGCAGGGCTGGGAGCAACTGGAGAAAGGCCCTACAGGGTACCGGAGCTCTCTCAGTTCAGGGCAAACCCGCTGGCAGTGCAGCCTGGCCCCCCGGTTCCTCCATCTCAAATGGATCCCTCCTCTGCCCCTTGGGCTGCCCCCAGCCCTGAGCCCCCCATCCCAGAGCCCACACCCCCAGCCAGACCCCTCCGCCCCAGCCCTGAGCCCCCCAGCCCCATCCCAGAGCCAGTACCCCCAGCCAGATCCTCACCCCCACCCCTCTGCCCCATCCCAGACCCCCCAACCCAGCCCTGAGCCCCCCATCCCAGACCCCTCACCCCCTTGCACACCCCAGCTCTGAGCCCCTCATCTCTAGTCTCATCCCAGAGCCCACAACCCCCAGCCAGTGCCCTCACCCCCATACCCCTCAGTCCCCCCACACTCTGAACCCCTCAGCCGCACACCCATATGAAGGGAATGTGTCCTTATTGGTTAGGGTTGGAACAATTAGAGGGAATGCTGCCCCCCAACCCCTCCCAGCCCCCCAACCAGAACCCCCCACCTCTAACCAGCTCCTGACACCCCATCCCAAACACACAGACCCAGAACTTCTCCCCCCACCTGCGCTCCCCGCCCCACTCCTAACGGCTCCAGCCCCCCACGTGCGCTGCGCCCCCCACGTGCGCCCCCCAGCCCCCCTTTTATCGGCTCCCCACCTGCACTCCCTGCCCCACTCCTAGCGGCCCCCACCCCCCATGTGTGCGCTCCCCTTCCCTCCCCACTCCTACCGGCTCTAGCCCCCCACATGGTCGCTCCTCTCCGCACGCCTAGCGGCTTCAGCCCCACATGCGCTCCCCAGTCCCGGCCCCCCACGTGTGCGTTCTCCGCCCCCCT
>ML677382.1:10466053-10532011 GCA_007922305.1 Dermatemys mawii
CCCCAGCCCCACGTGCGCGCTCCCCTCCCCACTCCTAGGGGCTCCAGACCCACGTGCGCTCCCCACTCCCGGCCCCCCACGTGTGCGTTCTCCGCCCCCCTCCTAGGGGCTCCAGCCCCCCATGTGCGCTCCCCTTCCCCCTCCTAGCGCTCCCCACCCCACTGCTAGGGGCTCCAGACCCACGTGCACTCCCCACCCCACTTCTAGCGGCTCCAGCCCCCCATGTGCGCTCCCCTTCCCCCACCCAGCGGGCCCCCGCCCCCCCTGCGCGCGCCCCGCCCCACAGCTAGGGGCTCCAAACCCACGTGCGCTCCCCAGCCCACTTCTAGCGGCTCCAGCCCCCCATGTGCGCTGCGCTCCTCACCCCATTCCTAATGGCTCAGCCCCCCACGGGCGCTCCCCGCCCCACTCACCGAAGAGGAAGTTGCCGAGGCAGAGCCCGGCTCCGGCCGCCCGGCTCTCCGGCTCCCCGAAGGCGGCCATAGCTGCGGTGAAAGACCGGGCTGGGGAAGGGGCGGATCGGCCCTGCCCAGAGCCGGAGGAGGAGGCGCCGCCCGGGCCCGGGCCCGGGCCCGCCCCCGGGAGAAGCGCCCGCCCGCCCCCCCCCTGCACACCCAGCGGGGGCGCTTCGTCCTCCCCGCGGCCCCCGACACGGGCAGCGCCGGGCAAAGCAGGCGCGAGGTGCGAGCCGAGCCCTGGGGGTGCCTCCCTGGGTCCCAGCTCGCTTAGCGGGGCTCGCTCCTCCCAGCTTTGTGGGGCCCAGGGGAGCGGCTGGCGGAGGCTTTGCCACACATCCGCACCCTTGTGCTAAATCCCCGGCCCAGGCCCCGCGCTGGAGGCAAACCCCGGCTAACTCCGTCCATCCTCCCCCCGGGCCCCTGTCTTCACCAGCGTCCAACACGTTCCATTCCGCGGCTAAACGTGTCCCGGGTGGGCTCCGGCCCAGCAGGAATTTATAGGTCGCTATTCCCGTGGGACTTGCCTGATGGGCTCAGACCCAACACATCCCACCTTACACAGCCCACCCTGCCAGGTGTGGGAAAAGGCTGAGAACCCCTAGAGCAGATCTGCCCCCCCCCCAACATCAGACCTCAGCCTGATCTCTAACAGTTAAAGATGGGCTTGAAATGCGTCCGCATTTTAATAGGGGAGAGTGTGTTCTGTTTGATATAAGTATTTGAATTTGTCCTATCAATTATATCAAAATGCATGTTGCCATTTTCCTACAAATGCCACACTGTGCCTCAGTTTCTCCACCTTAAAGACTTATTCAGAGTTTGAAATTTGGCCTGGACAGACTTTCTTTCCCTTGGATAGGGGAACAAAGTTCAAAAGGACAGGCCCAGGGATTGAAAAGTCACTTTTGGAGCATGTGGAGTAGCAGCGGGGGTCCTGGGCCAGGTCAGGAGCGGGAACTCACACAACACACTCATGCAGCTCCAAGGCTTGGCCTCAGACCAAGCGGACATGGCAGGAGGGGAAAGCCTCCCTCTCGCCCTTTTAAAGGGTTTTCGGTACCTGGTGCATTGTGTATGTGGCGGTGTTCCCTTGCGCCAAGCTGTTCCGCCACTAAGTGACACAGCGTGATGGACCGCTCCAGGCAAGGTGTTGTCCCTGCTGAACAAAGCAGGAACTCAAGCTCCAGGGAAGCATGTTGCTGTTTTCTTGAATAAACTCCTGTTTAAGATGGACAGAGTCCGTAGATCATGACAGAGAACAGTAATAATACCTAGCTCTTATACAGCACTTTTTATCTGTAGCTCTGAAAGCACTTTGAAGGTAGACATCATTATTCCCATTTTTCAGGTAGGGAAACTGAGGCACGGGACAGTTATGTGACTTGGCCCCAGTCATCCCCGTGGCCAAGCCAAGAATAGAATCGAGGTCTCCACAATGCCAGTCTAAAGCCTGTTTACTGGGCCAGATTGTTTCCCCATGCTTTGCTGTAGAGGTCATGCCTAGCTCCTGCCCCAGCTCCCCATCATCTCTCGCTCTGTGTACAGATTTAAAGGAACACTGTACAGCCTTCTAATTATTCTGTAACTATACAGGCCGAGCAGGTCCCGTTTCAACTGCAGGTCTGCTTGACCGAGTTCCTTAGGACACACAATTAAAATGGCTGTACTAACAGAACGTGTAAGGGACAGAAGTAACCAGGCGGCTGGTCAGATTCTGCACTGGGGAATTGCCTTCCTAAGATTCATTTGGATAATGCTGTCAGCACTTCCTACACTAAACCCTTGCACCAGGAAGGACACGTGAGTTGGTCTTAAAAAAAAAAAAAAAAAAAAAAAAAAACAGGCTGAAGAACTAATCCTGGTTCTGCCAGATTCCAGGAGCAGCCTCAGAGGGACCATAACATTGGTCCATACCTCAGTTTCTCCAAGCGTAAAGCAGAGGTATAAAACTCACCTATGACACAAGAGTGGTGGTGAAGCTTTTCATTTTACAAGCCTTCTGCAGCTGGGAAGCTAGAACGTAGGACTTGCCAGACTGGAACATGGTGCATCTAGCCTCATAACTTGTTTTCAATAGGGGGCAGCACCTGATATTTCAGAGGAAGGGGCAGAAACCTCACCAGTCGCAGAACTGAGGTAATCTGCCCCTGCAACCCCCTTAAAGTCTCATCCTAATGCCTGAAAGCGTGAGGTTTTCTATCATTTCCAAAACGTCCCCATCTTGTTAGTGTTAACTGTTCTAACACAGGATATTCTTGTTATCCATATAAGCATCCAACTTCAAAGCTATATTCTTGGCCTGAACAACATCCAGTGGCCTTGAGTTCCAAAGTCTGATTACACATCACATCAAAAGTATTTCCTTTTGGCAGCTGAGCTTGCTACTTTTCAATTTAACGGAACATCCTTCGGGATATTACTATTGGTGCTGTTACAGAAGTGGCTGGAAGGCAGGAACTCAGTGGTAAATATAGTAATTCCTGTATATACAGAGCCTGATCCTGGCAAACCTGCATGCAGGACTCTGGCAGAAGTTTCCAGGAATAGGATGGGGTGAGAGGGGAGGGTGAAGGTTTCTATTTTCAGGTCAACAGTTTGTAGCTAGTAAAGGTGATAGCCAGTAGCAAAGCCTGAAAAAAAAAGGACTTTAAGACCCATTCAGGCAGCGCAATAGGAATCCGGGAAGATGCATTTTACTCACCTGTCTGAGCTCCATAGGATGAGGGAGTTTTAACTTTACCAACGGAGTGGATCTGTAACCCGTTGCCACCCTAGCGCTGATCACAGGCCCCAGCTGCTTGTGGAGAGCTAGATCCATGTAAGAATGCACCCCAGGAACATAAGGGCGTTGCTGCTAGCTGGTGATTTAAAAACCAAACTGCCACACTGCACCATTCCACCTCCTCACTCGTACCTCGGGGCACCCAGCCGGCTTCACAAAGGAGAAAGGTCCTTTCTAGGTGGACTCACTTGATTTAGCAGCTGGGCTGGGGAAAGAGGGGATCTGGAGAAACGTCATATTTATAGTCTTATTTCCTCTCAATAAAACCGTAAGAGTTATTACCCCGCTGGGACCCTAATGAGTTTTCCTGGTAACTGGCCTCTTCTGTCCGATGACGTTGAAAGAGAAAAGAGATGGGGGAGCGGTGAGGGGAAGGAGGAAACCTCAGATTGCTGGACATGCCGAGTGTGGGGAGTAGCCAAACAGCTGCCCACAAGATGGGAGACTTTTGCTCTGTCGTCTCCTTCCTGCCCTCAGTGTATGGCCAGAGCTAGAGCTTCTGGAGACTTGTGTCTGTAGCTACTCCGGAGATCAGTCCACATAATGACGGCACCCTGGTTTTTGCATTGTCCTGGTTCTGTACGCCATGCTTTCCAGCAGACCCCAGACCACTCGCTGGCTCCATCTCAGCCTAGGGGAGTTGCCCTGCTTCACCCATCACTGGGTAGAGGAGCAGTGTAGCATGCAGACGTCTGTCAGGATCCACAGTATCAAGGATGATACTTCACTCCAGCCACCTTCTCTTGAGGCCAGGTCTCTGACCCTGTGAGAAAGGAACCTGCAGGGACGAGGCAGACCAAGGGAAGAACCAAGGCAGATGGATGAGCAGAAAGCTGAGGAGTTGGGAGGGGTCTCCGTTGGTTAAGGAAAGGTAGCAGGGACGGAGGTCCAGTAAGTGTCAGTGAAATGAAGGGAGCTGTTGTACTTGGCTCCTCTCTGTTCCTTTAGGCAGAAGAAGAGTGGCTTTGAGTCTAAAGACAAGGGAACAGGGAATCTGGGTTCTCCTCCTGGCTCTGTCACTTCGTTGCTGTACGAGCTAGGACAAAACACTAGGCCTCAGTTTCCCCACCTGTAAAACACCCTGGACTCTCACATAGGAGTGTTCTGGGGCTAATGACACTGTTGCTGAGAAAGCAGTTTGTGAGCCCTGGATGGCTGGAACTGTGGCAATGCAAAGTACTGTTAATACTTATCACAGTGGTGCCCAGTAATCCAGATAAGATGATATTCCTCTGTTCTTCCGGAGGCGCTGGCTGCGATAGGGTGAATCCATGCATTCTGTTTAGACGCTGCACTCCTGCTGGAGGAAAAATCCACCATTCGCTCGGTCCCATCTGGAGTCCGTTCAAGGAAAACAACTGGAGGGATGAGGAGCCAACCCTGGGCACAGAAAGAAGCAGCAGTTCACTGGCTGATGGTTATACCAAGGGGTTTATGATGCTTGCAGACTCATTGGACTTCCAGTAGCTGCTTTCTTCTGCCATCTGGCTAATCTGGAGGGGTCACGCACAGGTGCTCCCTGGCCATGCTCCCCAGTGCACTGGGCATGAAAACGCCAAGTTTTGCTTTATGAGCCCTTAAAGGGACACTGTCAAGCTGTCCGGCAGCCACAAATTTCACCTCCCCCAGCTGGGTTTGGGATTTTGGTGGGTTCACATGGTGCTTCCCCCTCAACTCCTCTTCCTCGCCCCCGTGTCTGCTCTATATGTGGGACCTGCCAGAGCATGGGAAGATTTCAAAAGGATCCTGAGAAGAGGAATCAGCACAGAACATGGAGCAGTGCACAGGGTAGAGAGATCCTCATAAATTTACACAGCCTGGCTGATCTCAGGAAAGGAGTCAGCTGAAGTATGCTCACACCTGCAGGCACAGAGCCCCTCAGTATGTTTTTGCAGGGACTCCTGGGAACACTTTATATAACCAATCTTATGGATTATGAAAACTCAGAGATATAAAGTAAACATGATGCTTCTGACTGTAGCTGTTTAAATTATTTAATGGCAGGTTTTCTTGAAAGCACCATTCAACCATTAGGGCTACCAAAGTACCTTTACAAATTGATATAAAGGTTACAGATTAAGAACTATTTGCTCATCACTGAAATGCACCCACCTCTGGACTGGTACATGGCAGCTGTTTAACTGTCCATTGCAAAATTGGAGTGTAGTACAAGAAAATGCAAAAGAATCTAATTCCCAAATGAAACAGCAGAGGCACAGAGTACAAGTGGAGTTGGAATTTGACCAGGAGAGCAACATCAATGCTGCTAATGCTTGCAAAAGCTCTGGGGGATTTTTAACACTCAACCCTCCTTGCACGGCACTGAGGGGCTCTATGTAGCCACAGCCACACTGTTGTGTGGTGCTGTCATACAGATGAGATGCAAAACCATGGTGCTGCCATTCCCTAATAGATTTACAACACTGATTGAGATTGCCTTCTCTGTATCCTACCGCCTGGAGGAACACAGGAACAGCTAGACCAGATAACACCAGGGGGCTAGTTAGCCCAGTAGCCTGTCTGACAGGGGCCAGTACCAGATACTACAAAAGAAGTGCAGGAAACTACTAGGGATTGGATGGTTAAAAATTTGGCTTGAGCCCTGCATCAAGGGATTTAATATCCCCTCCCCAAGTGTAACATTAACTCAGGATTGTCCATTACCCGTATCAATATCCAAACCCTTTTAAAATCTTGTGAAGTTTTGAGTCTCAGTGACATCCAAAGTCAATGAGTTGCACCATTTGATCACGCCTCTGGTGCTGAGCCAATCAGAACTGCCCCTTGGTTTTTTAAACCCTGCCTCACAGATTGTCTGGCTCAACTCCCCTCCCCACTCACCTAGCACCAGTCCAGTTTTACCAACACCATCTTCTCTGCCGCTTGTGCCACCTGTGAGAGCCTTGCTGCCTTTCTTGCGTCTCTCTCTTTCTGTAGCGTGTAACTTCTCTCTGTAAAGCGTTTTGGGACCCTATGCAAAGTGAAGTATTACATTTCCATATCAATTCACCGCTAATCTATTCAAAGACCATTCCCCCAACCACTGCCTCCCTCTGCAAGCTTTGACTCAAATACTAAACTCCACCAGATACATTCTTTTGACCACAAACTAAACCAAGTATTGACCTAAGACCACATTTTTTATTTCTTTTTATTCTTGACTGCTGGCCCCCATAAACTCCAACTCCTTCGCTGCGCAGAAAGAAAGGCCCGGAACAAAGAATTATTCCCCAGGAAAGGAACTCTTCATTTCTTTTAGCAGACAGCACTAATAATTCAAAGCTGGGAGCTGCTGCCTAAAGACATTTCTTTTTGGCTTTGGATATTAATTGTTCCTGGGATTGGAGAGGCCTGGAACTTGGTTACTTCAGAAATAACATAGATAGTTGGTGTGGGGGTGTGCACCTGGCTGAGGTCTGTCAGACTGAAAGCACACAAGAGGAGAACCAAAGATGCATCACAAGAGATCTTGGACAGTTTCCTACAGGAAGCTCAACTGCTTCTCCCAACAGGACTCTCATGCTTAAACTAAGCCAGTCACTGAGTGTATTTCAGTGACTCTGAACGCTGGATAAATGGCACCCCCAGCACTGTAAGGTGCACACCTGGTACTGTCTCTGTAGTGGTCTGTGGAGATCTAGTGCAGGGATTCTCAATCTAAAAATTTCAAATGGAAGTGGGAACTTCTTTGGAAATCCTGTACAGGCTGCGGATCCCCAGAGGTCCACAGGCTGAAAATCACTAGTCTATAGGAAACAACCACCTTTCGCAGACCCCCTAGACATAGTCTGCAGACCCCCAGGCATCCCGGAAGCACAGGTCGGGAACCACTGGTCCAGTGGTTAGAGTAAGGGAAGGGGAATAAATAGGGGCTGGCCACATGAGAAAGTTGCAGTGTTTTAACTTTAGGGGTGAATGTAAACCATTATAGTTAAATGGATGCAAAAATCTGCGGGGACATTTATTTCGATTTCAGAGTGGCTTACTTCAGTCCATTAAGAACTGGGGTAAGGCACTGAAACAATCTTCGTACCAGTTTGTTTGTTTATTAAACAGAAATAATTAATCTAACAGAAACTACCTTCCTTTTTATACAAGCCCTTAGAATTGTGGAAGGGATAGGAAATGTCAAGCTTCAGGGTATAAGCCATTATTAGCTAATGGGGGTCAGGAGGAAACTTCTAGGTTGGTTATCTTAGAACCATCTGCTGCAAGTTTTCTTCCCCCTTTCTCTGAAGCAGCTGCCCCTGGCTAGTGCTGGTGACAGCCGACTGAGTTAGGCAGCCCGAGGCTCTGAGCGGGTCTGGAAATTGCTAATCTGGTCATTAGGTGATCCTGGAGAGGCCTGTTTTTCAAAGATCTAAACACCCACAACTCCAACTGAAGTCAGTTAGGAGCTGTTAATGTCTCTGCCTCATATTAGCCATCAGTAGAATAGGAAGGATACTGAGCTTTAAACAAAAGAGAGGGGAGAGAGAGCACGAGAGCGCGTGCGAGAGCGAATCACTGACAAACTCAGTTCAAACCCTTTCTTGGCTGGGTTTCCAGCCCTGTAATTCCTCTCTATAAATTCCTGGTCCTGCCTAAGGATCCACAGCTGAGGTGGTGCTACAGCATTTACATAGTGTTTGTAGTAAGAAGAGAGCTGGAGACAGAAGCTCTTGTATCAGAGGCCTGGTATGGGGCAGGACCTCCTCACAGAATGTGGCAAGAACAGGGCTCATATTGCAGAAATACACATTGCTAAGAAGTGCTCATGCAAACACAGCCCGCTCTCAAGATGAATCTCATAGGGAGTATCTTTGGCCACCTGAGGGGGCAGGGGAAAGTCCCACCACTGACTGAGCTGCGTCCATTATTATGGGCATACATCCTCACAAAGTTTGCCAGGTGCTATTATCATACTTCGTCGACAATAAACCTGGCTGGATGCCTTCGTACCTTAACGGGTCGTGTGGTCACTGGGCAGTTCACTAAAGGTCTGCTGTACCAACTGTCTCCAGAGCCGGGACCACACGCAGGAAGAACACACACACAGAACCAAATATCTAACCACAGCGTTAAGTACAAAAGCCTGCAGTGCGCAGTGGTGTGTGTGGGTACAGGAATCAGAAAGACTTGAGGAAATGTTCGTAAAACTGCAATAGGGTCAGGTGGTAAACAACCCTGTTGGAATCATGAGGCAAAACAATCCTAAATTTGGGGATTAGAAGTTAGGCTGGTCTAGTGCTCCCAGCTCACTGAACTCTACAATAGAATCGTACCCAGGCCACATCAAGAAAAGGTTTGGTTTGAGAAATTCTGGTAGAACTAAATTCCAATATGCTGTCAAGTTAGCCCAGCAGCTTATGCTTGAAGAGATGCTGAGTCGGCACCCCAAGGACTTAGTAAACAAATGAAGGAATAACCTACGAGGTTGGTCAGAAAGTTGGCTGCCTAAAGCAGTTATTGTATCTATGGGGATTATTTTAGATGTAGTTTAACACCCTATTTCTCAAACTCCGTTATCAGTGCTAGGCGGAGAAAATTTGGCTAAGAGGATTTAACAGCCTCACCAGCCAGAGGAACTAAATAGCAAGTGTAAACTGGTCAGGTCATTAATATATGAAGTCTATTTAAAATACAGCCTGCTACATAAGAAGTGCCATACTGGGTGACACCAAAGGTCATCTAGCCCAGTATCCTGCCTCTGACAGGGGCTAATGCCAGGTACTTCAAAAGGAATGAACAGAACAGGCAAACATTGCATGATCCATCCCATCCCATCCCATCCTCCTCCCATCACCCACTTCCAGCTTCTGGCTGCTAGGTTGTCCCCCTGACTATCTTGGGTAACAGTCACTGATGGACCTATCCTACATAATCTAGTTCTTTTTTGAACCTACTTATACTTATAGCCTTCACAACATCCCCTGGCAACAAGTTCCACAGGCTGATTGGGCACTGTGTGAAAAAAATACTTCCTTTTGTTTTAAACCTGCTGCCTATTAATTTCGTTCAGTGACGCCAGTTCTTGTGTTATGTGAAGTGGTAAACAACACTCCCCTATTCACTTCCTCTACACCACTCCTGATTTTATAAACTCCTATCATATCCCTCCTTTAGTCGGCTTTTTTCTTTGCTGAAAAGTCCCAGTCTTTTTAATCACTTCTCATACGGAAGCTGTAACATATCCTTCAAAATTTGTTGCCCTTCTCTGTATCTTTTCCAATTCCTATCTTTTTTGAGATAGGTCACCAGAACAGTATTCAAGGTGTGAGCAAACCATGGATTTCTATAGTGGCATTAGCTAAAAAGACAGAAAATGTATCCCTTTCCTAATGGTTCCTAACATTGTGTTAGCTTTTTTGACTGCTGCAGCACATTGAGCAGAGAACTATCCATGACTCCAAGATCTCTTTCTTGAGCCATAACAGCTAATTCAGATCTCATTTTATATGTAGAGCTGGGATTGTTTTCCAATGTACTTCATACTTATCAACATTGAATTTCATCCACCATTTTGTTGCCAAGTCACCCCTTTCTGTGAGATCCCTTTGTAACTCTTCACAGTCTGCTTTGGCCTTAACTACTCTTGAATAACTTTGTATCATCTGCAAATTTTGCCACTTCACTGTTTGCCCCTTTTTTCCAGCTCGTTTATGAATATGTTTAACACTGGTCCCAGTACAGATCCTTGGGGGACACCACTGTTGACCTCTTTCCAGTGCAAAAACTGACCATATATTCCTACCCTTTGTTTCCTGTCTTTTAACTGGTTATTGATCTATGAGAGAACCTTCCCGCTTATCCCGACTGCTGACTTTGCTTAAAAGCCTTCTCAACAGCTTTCTGAAAATCCAAGTACTCTATATGGACTGGATCACCCGTCCCAATGTTTGTTAACCTCCCTCAAAGAATTTTAATAGATCGGCACGACATGATTTCCTTTTATAAAGCCGTGTTGACTTCTCCCCAACAAATCATGTTCAGCTATGTTTGATAATTCTGCTGTTTACTATAGTTTCAACCAATCTGGCTGGTACTGAAAGTTAGGCTTACAGGCCTGTAACTACCAGGATCACCTCCGGATCCTACTTCACATATGCTATAGCAGGACGCTCCACGCAGGGCAGCAGAATTTAGGCCTAGTTTGCACAGGATACATGGGATAGTCTACCTTCTAAACACAATAGGCAGCAGGTTTAAAACAAACAAAAGGAGGTGGTATTTCACAGAGCGCACAGTCAACCTGTGGAACTCCTTGCCTGAAGAGATTGCGAAGGCTAGGAATAACAACAGGGTTTAAAAGAGAACTGGATAAATTCATGGAAGTTAAGTCCATTAATGGCTGGCTATTAGCCAGGATGGGTAAGGAATGGTGGCCATAGCTTGTTTGTCAAAGGGGGATGATGGATGGCAGGAGAGAGATCACTTGATCATTACCTGTTAGGTTCATTCATTCCAGGGCACCTGGCATTGTCCACTGTCGGTAGACAGGATACTGGGCTGGATGGACCTATGGTCTGACCAATACAGTACAGCCATTCTTATCTTCTATCTTTCCTCCACAGACCCTCCAGCCCCCAAGATTCTGGGCACGCTTTATTTCTCCTCTAATATCTTTCTGGGGACGTGGCATCCAGACATGAAAGCATAACAGTCCAGGAACAGTCCCACCACTTATCCACATCAAACTAAACTCCAGCATGTCATTCAGCTCTGAAGCCCTCTTCCCAATATGGATGAAACCATGATAAAGCTCTATGATTGGCCCCAGGGACTGAAGGAACTAGGCCTTAACCCTCACTGTTTATACCAATATTGTACACTGCTCTGTGATGCCAGCAAACCAGGTGCCTGCTTATACCAAGATCTCCATGCCTCACTTGAATACTGACAAACACAGCTGGAACCAGACTAGTTCGCCTGTGTGTTAGTAGGGGTAAAATAGATATTAGAGTTATAAAAATGTGCTAGTTTTTAGATGTTATTGAAGGTGTGTAGTTGCTGCCTACATTAATCTCACTTATACCAGCTGTATCCCATATTGTAAAGTAATATTTAAGCATTTATATCATAAATCTCTGTAACTGTATAAAGCACCAGCTAGGAGAGAGAGATTAATGATCTCTAACAGAAGGTGCGTCTTGCTCCACAAGGAAGGACTATCACCACTAGCGAACTATTGTGGAACATCAAAGAGGACAAAATACTATGTTAATTGCTCATTCCTCATCCCCCATGAAGGAGAGACATGCGAGTAAACTCCTCCTCACAGGTGCGTTTGCAATTTGAAGCAAAAGTGGGGGAACAGCTAACTCAAAGAAGCTTTATCTTTATGCTTCCTGTATCTTAGGTGAAGGATTACTAAGTGTAAGCAAAGGTAACCACCAGTTAACCCTAAAGGACATATAGAGCTTAATTATAAAAGGTTCTATTATTCTTTTAATCTTAAGACTGGAATGCATTTGTGTGTATATATTTACCTACTTTAACCTTATATATAACTCATTAAATAGGAAAAGGAAATACATCTTTAGATAGTTTATTATAGGACTGGCTACCAGTGTGGTCTTTTGTGTGAGATCTGAAGTGCAATTAAGCTGGGGTAAGTGACTGGTCCTTTGGGACTGGGAGGAATCTGGATATTGCTGTGATCTTTGGTGTAAGGGATCACTTATCACAAAGTCAGTGCACGTGGGTGGTGAGACAGACCAGAATACCTCAGAAAACTATCTGAGACTCCATATTAGGGCTGTATTAGTGCTTGAGGTGGTCACACTTGATAACCGGTTGGTAAGATCTAAGTATGGAACTCAACCAGTTGGGGGTTTGGGCTCTGTTTCCTAACAGTCATCCTTGAGGCTGGTACCCACACACAAGCCATTGCAGGATAGCACAATAGTTTCTCATGCCCTTAAACATTTAAGATCATACACTATCCAATTTGCCTGTCGTCGTAGCTTCATTGTAAAATTGGTTCCCTGGGCTTTTTCAAGCATGCTGTTCCAAGAAAGATGGCTGAGTAGAGATAGGGTCCTCCCATCAAGGAAGGTGAACAGTCTTTTCAGATACAGACTGGACAATCTAGCGAGGCAGGCTTTAACCTACTTTCAACATGAGCAGGAGACAAAAGCCCACAGGTAATAGTCCACAACATGGAGACTGGATGATGAATCAACAAGCATAGCAGGGACAGAGGAGAGAGAAGGAATATAGAGGGGAAATCTAATGAACATCTTAGATGACTGTACACAAATGCAAGAAGTATAGAAAATAAACAGGAAGATTTAGAAATGCTAGCGAATCATCACAATTATGACATAATTGTGATTCAGAGACTTAGGATAATTTACATGACTGGAATATTGGTACAGAAGAGTACAGCTTGTTCAGAAACAACAGGCAGGGAAAAAGGGAGGTGGTATTGCCTTGTATATAAAAATTGAATACACTGGCACTGAGGTCAAGATTGAAGTGTAGGCAGACCTGTTTAAAGTCTCTGGGTAGGAATAAAAGGGTAAAACACAAGGATGATGTCACGGTAGGTCTACTACAGACCACCTAACCAGAAAGAAATAGAGTAGGAGCCTTTTTTTTTTAAAAAAAAAAAAGGGCTAACAAAATCATCCAAAGCACAGGATTTGATGGTGATAGGGGACTTCAATTGCCCAAGCATTTGTTGGGAAAATAATACAGCAAGGCACAGATTATCCACCAAGTTCTTGGAATGCATTGGAGGTAACATTATTACAGAAGGTGGAGAGAGTGCTTAGAGGAGAGGATATTCTAGTTCTGATTCTGACAAATGGGGAGGAATCAGTTGAGAATTTGAAGGTGGAAGGCAGCTTGGAAGAAAGTGATCATGAAATGGTAGAGTTCACAATTCTAAAGAATGGTAGGAAGGAAAACAGCAGAATAAAGGCAATGGACTTCAAGAAGGCACATCTCAAGGGAAGCAAGTCTAAGAGAAAAAATGTTCAAGGGAGGGTTTTGTTTTTTTAAAAAAGACATTATTAAGGATACAAGAGTAAACGCTCTCAATGGATAGAAAAGGTAGAAAGTATGGTAAGACACCACCCTGGATTGACCAGGAGATCTTCAATGACTTGGAACTCAAGAGTCCTTCAAAAAGTGGAAACTAGGTCAAATTACAAAGGACAAATACAAAAAACCCCACACCACAAGTGCATAGGGACAAATTAGGGACAAGGCACAAAATGAGCTTAAACTAGTGAGGGACATAAAAGGGTAATAAGAAAACATTTTACAATATACTACAAATGAGAGGAAGACCAAGGATAGAGGAGGGAAAGACAGACAACAGAAAATGCAGCAATGGCAGAAGTGTTAAATGCCATTTTTTGTTTCAGTTTTCAACAAAAGGTAGCTGTGAATAGGTGATTAACATAATCAACATCAGTATAAATGGGGTAGAATCTGAGGCTAAAGTAGGGAAAGAACAAGTTATGCTTAAATAAATGTCTTAAACTAAGTGTAAGCAAAGTATAAGCAGCAGTGATTTAACATGGGTTGTCTGGTCGCAGCATAGTGCTGGGACAGTTCAAAAAAAACAAACCAACACCTCCCCACCTCCACGAGAGGAATAGCTCCCAGCGCTAGTGCATGGTCTACACTGGCACTTTACAGTGCTGAAACATGCAGTGCTCAGGGGGTGTTTTTTCACACCCTTGAGCAAGAAAGCAGCAGCGCTCTAAAGTGCCACTGTAGACAAGCCCTAAGATTTCTGATACTGTCTCACATGATCTTCTATTAAACGAATCCAGGAACCAGTCTACACAGCCTACTCTAGTGGGTGCACAACTGGTTAGAAATACCACACACAATAGTTATCAGAGGTTCACAGTCTAGCTAGAAGGGCATACTGAGTGGGATCCCGCAGGGATCAGTCCTGGGTCCAGTTCTATTCAATATCTTCATCAATGACTTGGATAATGGCATAGAGAGAGTACAGTTAAAGTTTGTGGACAATACCAAGCTGGGAGGAGTTGCAAGTGCTTTGGAGGATAGGATTAGGATTCAAAATGATCTTGACAAACTGAAGAAATGGTCTGAAATAAATAGGATTAAATAAAAAAAGGACAAATGCAAAGTATTCCACTTAGGAAGGAATAATCAATTGCATAAATACAAAATGGGAAATGAAAAATGATCAGGGGATAGTGTGTGGATCACCAACTACGACAACAATATAATACTGTTGCAAAAAACAAACATTCTGAGATGCATTAACAGAAGTGAGGTAAGCAAGACACAAGAAATAGTGCTTCCACTCTACTCAGCACTGATAAGGCCTCAACTGGAGTACTGTGTCCAGTTCTGGGTATCGCATTCAGGAAAGATGTGGAAAAATTGGAGTAAGTCCAAAGGACAGCAATAAAAATGATTAAAGGTCTAGAAAACATGACCTTTCCTTCTATGTGGAAAGAAAAAAAATTGGGTTTGTTGAGTCTGGAGAAGAGAAGACTGGAGGGCATGGGGAGGGGAGATAACAGTCTTCAAGTACACAAAAGGTTGTTATAAAGAGGAGAGCGATTGATTGTTCTTCTTAACCACTGCAGACAGCACAACTATTAATGAGCTCATATTGCAGCAAGGGAGGTTTAGGTTAGAGATTAGGAAAAACTTAACTGTCAGGGCACTTAAGCAATGAACAAACTCTCAGGAAGTTGTGGAATCTCCATCATTGGAGGTTTTTAAGAACAGGTTAGACAAACAACTGTCAAGGATGAGAACAATACTTAGTTCAGCATCAATGCAGGAGACTGGACCAGATGACCTAGTAAGGTCCCTTCCAATCCTACATTTGTATAATAAATGCCTACCATGAGTACTTCCAACAGTAGAAGCCTGTGCTTTCATTTATGCTGGGCTAAGTCATCAAATCAAGATATTTAAGGATATGGTCCCAAATTACATCACATTTTAAAAAACATCTTTAAGTGATAACTTCCTTTTGTAGGGTATAACACCTAATTACATCCATATTCCATAGCAATACTGCATGGAAAGTTTAAATCAATTGGGTTGAGATAGAATCATAGAATATCAGGATTGGAAGGGACCTGAAGAGGTCAGTATCACATTCCTTCCCACCTAGCTGACCCACTGTGCACCTTAGTTTGAGCCCAAAGGGTCATTCCAAGCCATTAGGGCATCCAGAATGGAAGTTCTCCCTAATTGCTTGAGCAAGTATTAGCATTTTAACAGTTGGTTACAAAAAAGTCCAGTTGTTTCCTTCTGGAAGAACAATGCAGCCAACCTGACGTTATTCCAATCACAGAACTGCCCAGATTTCACATGAGGTACGTGGAGGACCATTACTGCACATGCTTAAAAGGTTCCCACTGCAAGAACCAACATAGCTCCCAAGCAATTCAAGTGCCCTGGGTCATTGAGCAGCGGAGAAGAAAAATGTTCTATACCTCCAAATAAAGGCATGGGAATCCCACTTCAGAACTAAATAGAAAGTTACTGAGATGGGATTAACTGATTCTTCCTCTCACTCTGTCACCGCTGAAACTCTCTCCAGGGAGAATTGTTTAACTCATCAACAATATCCAAAGCAAGTATACCAGAAGGGATGTGGCTTATTAGTCCTCAGTTTCCACTATACTAATGTGGTCTAGGGAGCACTGACTACTGCACTTCCTAGTCCAGGGGTTCTCAAACTGGGGGTCATGAGCATCTTACATGGGAGTGAAGGGGTCCAGGAGCTGTCAGCCTCCAGTTCAAACCACACTTTGCTTCCAGCATTTATACATTTCATCAATTATAAAAGTGTTTTTAATTTATGGGGGAGGAGGGAGGGTCACACTCAAAGGCTTGCTATATGAAAGGGTCACCAGACCAAAAGTTTGAAAACCACTGTCCTAGTCAGTGCAGGGCAACAATATTTTCAAAGTTCACTGTAGGCTCACGCATCCTCAAGGCAGTGAAGTCTGGGCTCAGGACTGTAAGCAAACTGTTCCTGGATTATAAAAACTAGTTTGCGCCACTGGCTTGCTGTCTGACTGTGGGCAAGTCACTTTGCTACTTCTGTTTCCTTATTGGTAAAATAGGGAGAATTCTTAGCTGTCTGGGTGCTAGTAAATACCTCATAAAAAGGGACTGACCATTTATTTTAGGCCTGGTCTACACTTGGGGGAGGGGAGTTTCCAGCTAAGATATGCAACTTCAGCTACATGAATAGGATAGGTGAAGTCGCAGTATCTTAAGTCGACTTACCTGGGCGTCCTCACTGCGGCAAGCGGACCGCTGCCGCTCCCCCATTCACTCTGCTTCCGCCTCTCGCCAAGATGGAGTATGGGAGTCGACAAGAAGCATGCTTGGGGATTGATTTATAGTGTCTACACTAGAGGTAATAAAATCGATCCCCGATAGATCGATCGCTACCCACCGATTTGGCAGGTAATGTAGACGTGCCCAAACATTGTCAAAATGGAACTCTGATTTTATCCAGACCCTCAAGAGGGCATCATTTTACTGAACTACTTGTGTGAGCCTGTGTATGGTCCTCCCAAAGCCTCTAGAAGTAGAAATACATAATTGGTGCTATTTACATTTGGATTAAAAGGATCTCACTTGTTGATTTCAAAGTGCTCTGAAGTGTCAATAGCATTCAACATCGCCCTCCCATGAAGAACGTTAGGTGGTTAAATGATTGTCATAACAGCCCCCGTGTCCCCCTCCCGCACCTCCCAAAGAAGGGCAATCCCGTGGAAAGCAGCAGATGAGAGTTTACCATTAGGGTGCCCAACACACCTAGCAAAATGGAAGAGGTGTATTCCCTTGCATCCACCCCTGACAGCTTTACAAACTAAACACATTACTTATTTACATTCACTTCTCTATTTTTATTCTATTTCTTGCATGGTCTTCAAATACAGTTTTACAGCTCATTTTTCTGCTACAGATACTGTTGATCTAAAAACAGATTAATGAAAGTGGCATTCCAACCTTAATGAAAATTCATAACCATGAAAGATATGTCAGCTTATCACTCTACAATCCTAGAATGATGGTATTGGCCTAGACATTCCATCTGTTGTACACCTAACTTCTGTAACAATAAAATCCATTGGAAGAGATTGTGGCAACTCCTTAAAAGCCAAGATATAAGGCCACAAGCATCCTATCTTGTAATGCTATGAATCCAGATCAAGTAGTAAGTTGACTCTGGTATCCATTAAAAAAAGAAAAAAAACACAACACAAACACCTTTTCCACCCAATAAACCAAGGGATCAGCTACTTACTCAAAGCTGTAATAAAACTAGTGACATTCAGCTCTGATTTACATGAGATCCCACAGCATGACCTTATACCTCTCTCTGTAAATGAAATGAACTTGTTTAAACTTAAATACTTCACTATTTAATTAAAAAATTATTCACATTCTGAAAAAGAAAATATCCTGTGACTGCACCGAAAAGCCAAACAGCTTCTCCTTACAGGTTGTAGACACTAATGCAGTCTAATACCATTTGTTATAGCTTGCAAAACATCTTCAAAGCTACACAGATGGGAGCTTAAATAAGGACCTGAATGTCTTTTGTTCGCCATCAAAACCAAGAGGGACATTTAAAAAGCAGGAAGTTAAACACAGTTGATGGTAGCAGGTGAAATCAGTAAGGTAATGTAATGTAAAGTGTATATTATTGGCCAATTACATCTCTGGAACACAGGGCTTCTACAGAAAAATCAATAAACCCCACAAATTGTGTGACTACCTCACTACCAGATCCCCTAACCATGCTTACTCCATCACATTAGTCAAATACATCAGATCTGGGTAAAAACATTAAACTCTCAGAATATCTGCAGTTACATTAGTTAGGTAACCATTTAAATAATTTGTAAAAATGTGCTTATTGTGGTGTTTCTTCTACAAAAATTCTTTGATACAAACATGCAGGATTTGAAGACCCTGATTTAGTCAAACCAGTACGAACAGTCTTTGAAACAGGAGACTGATCCAAGGACAAATCCTGACCAGTTCCCTCTCGCTTTCTCCATCCATCTCCTCTTTGAGACTGCCACCAAAATTAACAGGTTCTGCAGGCCTCCCTCTGAATTGCTGTTTCAGTCTCAGGAGAATGATGATAGCACCAGGCAGTGGCAGCCTTGCAACAGAACTGTCTGTCCTCTGAAGGAATGATCCTTTTGGATCAGCGCCTCTTACCCAAGATAGTAGAGCTTCTAGCCCTGGGTATGAGGCACAGGAGAAAACGCCAACGCTGAGGGCAGATTCATTCCCCGTTGTGATTTTGTGTTATTCAAAAGTGCCATCTTGGACCAATATCATTTCACTTTTCAGAAGAAAAAACAATTACAAAACCAGTAAACACAAAGAGGTTATTAAGCATACAGCTAGTTTATATACAATGACATTTACAAGTCTGTCATTAGTGACTTTTGCCACAGACAACTGCACATTTGTCCCTACAAAGCACAAAGCCTGAACCAATGGTCATTAGCAGTGACAACTGGTCACTGCCTTATAAACAAGCATAAAGATAGCCAAAAACAGAACCGTCAATACCTGTCTTTAAATTTGCCGACACAAGTAATCCTTCCCATCTCTGTAACATGAAGTACCCCAATTACACCCCTCCCTCCTCACATCCTGCTGTATGACACAGGGAAAAAGAAAATCAGATCTTGATAGTTACTCCAGATAAAGAATACCATTCTGCTAACTGCATATATGGATGCAAAGAACTGCTACCAACCACATCACTGGGCAGGAATCGGGGGGCTCCTCCCAGAGGATACAGCCCACACAAGATTCCTTGGCACTTCACGCAAGACCAGGAAAGGACTGACAACAAGGTTTCTCTTTTTCAGACCTGGGTTTTCAGCAGTACTCTCTTCATCCACCAAGTTAACGTTTGAAGTGTGTGATGGGTGGATTTTCACATAGCCCCTTCTAGCAAGATGGCTGGCTGCTGCGTTTGTGCAGTTAGACCATATGAAGATCCTCACCACCACCTGCCCAGCTGTTAAGGGACAACAGTATTAGAACAGTTCATTGTCAAGGATTTCACAGGCTCCTTCCAAGGATAACAACATCCTTTGGAAATCCCTCCATTTTAGCTATTTCAAAACAACCCAGCTTGCTGTAAAATTCCAGGATTCTTTTATCATCTGGTCTCACTTCACAAAAAGCCCCACGGGAGCCTGAAGAAAAAAAAAAAAGAGAGGGAAGGGTGGGAGGAGAAGAGTTATTATAACAAAACACCCAAATTCTGCAAACATCTTTAGATTGTTTTCCATTTAACATTTAAAACTCATCAGAATCATGGAACCAGTCCCATACCCGGTATACCTATTGCCAGAAACGGAGACTAGATTTATGGTAACATAGCCGACACCTCTCCACAAAGAGACTGTATGTTTATGTTGCTGGCTTGTGGACTGCATCCTATCAGTTTGCAGTCAAACTGCCTCTACAAACCTACTTCACATGAAAACATCCTGAAGCTCAGGCACCAGCTGAGAGAACAGTACCACAAAGGGGCATGTAAATAGTTCAAGATAACTATAAGGCTCAGCTGTGCAGTGAGGCAGAAGGACAAGTGCCTCCAGCATTCAAGAAGGAAGATCTCTGCATACTATCACACTTCAGAAATGGTTTCATGGATTTCAGTGGGGAAATAAAAATGTGTGGGGGAGGCCTGCTGGGGACCTCAGTTAGCCAAACTGCTCTCTCAATTCTCCCCACTTCCTAGTTTGCAAAATGTTGGCTACAATGATAGTATCTTTTACTGAAGATAAACAGTAGCATTACAGTTAGAATGCAAAAGCAATTTATAAACAACCTCACGTGCCAACTTAGCAGAAAACAGATCTCTCAGACTGACATGTGAATGCAAAATGCATTAGCACGTGCTGTGGTCAACAATTCCAAAGTACAAACACTCACCATTCGCTTTCAGAGAGGACAGCAGGCAGGCCATCATGCTTTTGGCCACGCTCGGGTCAGTCACTTTTTTGTGGATGTCTATCTTTATCAGTGACGGGAAGTTGGCGAGGAATGTCTCTGGCAATACTTCTTGCTCTTCATGGAAACTCAACATTATTTTCTGAAGAGGAAGAAAGGAACAGTCTTTTCATTATGATCAGTTTTGCTGATGTGAGCTGTTCTGTTCAGAGCTGTATGCCTCTAAGAGCATCACACACTAATCAGAGACTAGGCACTTCAGATATACCTACCTAAAGCAAAACAAGCCTTTTAAAGGACTTGCATGAAATTGATCATTCACTGAACCCTGTAATTAGTGCTAGTTAGCCTTTTACTTTCATCCTCTTGACACAGAAAAATAAACCCAGTGTTTAAAATAAAAGCAAGTTCTCTTTTCAGGAGTCTGATTCCCAATCAGTTAGAAATGCAACCAAAGTAGAAACAATCTGAATTCCTACAGTGGGATAAAATGGTCAGAAAAGTGCCTGAGGCTGTATTAACGTTGGAAAGACAAAAATAACTGCATAAAGTAATATGATAGAAAGTTACACTACTCAGCTGATAGAATCTCCTCCTTTATGGAGGATATCAGTCCTACCAGGGAAGTGAACAAGAATTTTAGAAGACGACCTCACTTTGGAAGAAGAACTCTGCAATAGTGAAACGTAGGGACCGGATGCTGGTAAAGTGACGGTAGGGGAGAGATCTACTGATAGAGATCGTTTGAAGTCCCTTGCTCTGAGGCACACTCAGAACCTTTATTTATGCCACACTAAAGTGTGGCAGCGGTGGCATAGTAGGAATGCGCCTCAGATGAAGTGTTACCATCATATGTAATCTACTTAACAAAACAAAGCCCAACAAGAATTTGTTTTCTCATACAGGGGGAACAATATCCACTTGCAAAGGGAAAAAATGTAACCAGCATTTAGAGCAACGACTGCAGTGTAATGGGTAATCAAACAGAGCTGTCCTGCCCACTAGTTTGCAGCCAGATCTACTGACGGTAAATTATCAAGCTGCTTGCTACTATTCTAAAATTACAATCCTTCCCCAGTATTTCGACATGCAATCAGACGCATGCAAGCAGGACAGGCCTTTAACTCTGACTACTGATGAGGGAGCTATTAGCCAGGATGGGTAAGAAATGGTGTCCCTCGCCTCTGTTTGTCAGAGGGGAGGGATGGATGGCAGGAGAGAGATCACTTGATCATTACCTGTTAGGTTCACTCACTCCGGGGCACCTGGCATTGGCCACGGTTGGTAGACAGGAGACTGGGCTAGATGGACCTTTGGTCTGACCCAGTACGGCCTCTCTTATGTTCTTAGTTTCTATCAAGCCTGGGCATAGGCATCAATCAAAACCAGAAAAACTGTAGAGTCCATTATTTGCCTGTTCAGTGCAGGACTGTTCCCCAAAGATTTTTCTATTGATTTTTTTGCAGCAAGTCAGTTACAAAAAGAGCGAGCACAGTGATAATCTCTTGCATGCATCAGTTCAGCATTTGGTAAGGCTTGTAACTTATTTTAGAAATTCACTTTGCTATATACTGTTCTAATTTTTATTTTGCATTTACAATATTTCTATGTTCTAGGCTGTCATCAGCACCAAAGTTTTCTCTTTTATCTTAATACGGCAAGAGCGACCCACCTGAAAATTCAAAAAAAGGTGTGTTTTGCTGCACTTGCAGTGGACATATTTGAGGAATTAATTTTTCCACTTGCCAATTTTTACCTCCAATATTTACATGTCCTGGCAGGACAGGCCCTCTGTTTTCACTTCCTGCTACTAACTTCGCAATAGTTACTAATGTAATATCAATTCTTTATGCACCTGAAACTAGACCACATCAACTGGCAGGTTCAAAAGCTGGACTAGTGGATGCTTATTGGAGCCACCTGTTCTGACACCATAGCAGAGTTCTTAGACATGGACATATCTGACACATGGAGGAGTTAAAAATTGCATTCCTTCCCTGTTGATTTGCTGCCTGTGCTTAATTGCACAGACAGATTGTGGGGCATTCATTCTTGGACACAGACTGGCCAATCAGAATGAAGATTATTTGCCCCTATAGTTACTAGTGATTTGCACTCCCAGGAGAAAGCTTCTATAAGCTGTCCAAGGACCAGATTTGTCCACTACCTAACTCTCCATTTCTGGAAAAGTCTCGTGTCTCAACCCAGCCAAACAGTTTCTCCTTGGGAACACTGTTGCTTTCTGACCAAAGACAACACATTAACAGGTAAAAAAGAGTAAGGCACAGCTTCAGGGCTTCTGTCTAGCAGTCCTTACAAGTAGAGGAGGAAGACCAACAGGAAGGCTACCGATGGACAGGGCCACTCCTCGAGGAATCACTAAGAGTAGAGCACTCTCCACCCAGTGGCAGCACTGACTGATAATTCTTACATTCTGGATGTGCAATATCATGCGGCAATCTTGAAAAGTTCATTCACTCACGTCTGGTGTCACACTGCCCAGGATGCAGCTATAGGCTTAGTGCAGCAAGCCTTGCACATCAGCTGACACATAAGCCTCTCAGATATAAGTGCGGACCCATTCACCAAAACAGCCCTTCTATAGGCCCTAAGACCCATCCTGCAACTCACAGTATGAACAAGACAAAACTTCCCAAAGGTTTGGGATCAGAGCAGGTAAATCCTAAGGCCCCTAAATCAGCCCACATCTTTCCTAGTTTTCAGCTGGAAAGGAAGACATTTGGAAGTGAAATTCTGACATCACCATCAAAGAGAAAGCTAGGCTACTGATGGAGAACTACACTGTCTTGGAGAATTACACTGTCTGAGAGGAACACTAGGAAACCCCCTTGGAAAATAATTTTTCTCACTGGATCCCTTAATGTGCTGATGGGGAAAGACAGGACCTCCAGGAAGTTGAGACATCCTTAAATATTTCTGCAAGAAATAGAGAGAAGGCATTTTGGCATTCCTGGCTGAAGTTCCCTGCTTTCTACACCAACCAGGGAGACATCCCACATATCTCATTTTTAAGCAAAATAGTTTTTTCCTGGAGCACACAAGGAGCACATTATACCAGTTCTCTGAAGCATGTGCTGATTTTTCTGTTCCTTTCCAACTCAAGGATGTGCCTAGGACCTAAGCCATGTCAAACAAGAGGCCGTCCCACCCTACAAGCTGCTATCACAACTGATGTGCATTAACAACATTTAGATTTGAATGTCAGCGCTGGAGGCAGGGCAGTCTAAGTTCTAGAGGGAAGGGCCCTCTGAGTTTCATCCCCTGGGCACTGTTCCCTCTAAGCTGTGCACGCACACACAGATCCTGAACCCCGCACACACAGCAAAACACCGCATGCATAAAAATTTGTGCAGAAGAAATTTTTTGTGCACGCAGCCTGTCAAAAATTGAAGAGAACATTGCCCCGGGTCTGATAAAACCCAAGAGTGTTCAGAGGCACTCGTGGCAGGCTGTTGGGGGGCTCCCAGCATGCTGTAAGCACCAAAGGATACCATTCTAATTATGTTAATTATTGTACATGCACATAGTGCCCACCTCATGACTACACTATCAATTACAACTCATTCATATAGGATTTTGTAGTGAAGACAAAACTTTGGTTTACTTGTAAAATGCCCAGATATCATAGTGACAGGCATGGTATAAATGTTTACACAGATCAAGAATGCTATTCTAATGATGAGAAAGCTCAAAAAGGCAAGTGGATAAATACCTGCTTTTAAAAACAAGACTGTAACGTATAGCACCATTCTAGTCTCATGGGATTACTAACCTCTGCTTCAGAGAGTTCTTTATCACCATTCGGCTTACTGTACTTTTCCTGCATAAAAGGGATCCAAGAAATTTTGCATTTTTTAATGAAGGGCGTTACATCGACGGTGCCCAAAGCATAGCCACATATGCCATCCTCATCTTCAAGGACAAAGCAGTAATCCAGACTGAGGGAAAGAAGGCCTCCCACTAGCCTGCAGAGAAGAGAGAAGGATCTGGTTGAGTTCACCATAAAAAGCAAGCAACAAGTCACTTCAAACTAGGTATTGTTCTTGTAGGTTAATAGTCAGAATACTGTACGCAAGGAGCAAGAGTCATTATACAAGGGCATTTATCTACTCAGTCACTTAGGACCAAATTTTCCATACTGCATGTAATCACCACCACTGTGCACACACCTGCACAACTGAGAGCGCAGCTCCGAAGATGAAGTATTCAGGCCATGAGATCAGCACGGCTATGGCTCAGCAGCAAGGAGAAAGGGGACTAAGACCCAGTTGCCATTCTGTTGCAATGGACAGGCTTCCTCCTGCCAGGGCCCCAGTGAGCTCACCTTCCCATAGACATGGAGGCGAGGGAACAATAATAGAACCTTCTAGTGACATGACCTGCCCTCAGTCCTATTAGCCTGCAACGTAACTCTCCTCTCTTTGATTAGTTGCAGTAAGCCATCTCTTTCAACCCCCTCCACAGTTCCTGCAGACATGTCTATGCTGCTCCCCACCATTCCTTCTACCTTCTTTTTTAATCCCATTTATATTCCTCTCTTCCTGTCCCCCACACGATGGAGCTGCCCCATGACAGCACTTCAATAAAGCAAAACCGTAAGAAGATGGGAAGAGAACTCAAATAGCTCATGCTCAAGAAGTTAAATAAAAATGCAGTCTTCCTTCTGCTTTCATCTCATGTGTCATTTCTTCATCTAGTATTTAGGCTGTGGTGTGGAGAGTGCATCTTGCCATACACCTCACATTTTTATAAAACACATGCATGTACCTTAAAGGAGATAGTTGACGTCTAGTAGAATGTTTTACAAAACAAACTCAGGTATTTAAACACGATATACAACGAGACTCTGAAAGGAAACTGAAGCAAAAAGGACAGGGGAAAACTAAAATCACATTTACATCTGGGACATTAAAGAAAACTCACACCAGTGCTATCACTAGGATCTGAACCGGTGGAAGCCCTTGCATAGAAGGCCCAGCAGCAACAGCTACAAGAGTTTTCCACCACTTTAAACCAGCTGAAAATATATCAAAAACTGATAAAAGGGTCAGTTTGCAGGAACCTGGCATATACTTGAATTCCCACTGGTGCTACCACCAGTTCAGCTGAACCACTGGTGAGAATGTCTACACCAGGGAAATGTACAGAGACAAGAATTGGAAGTAAAACCTTCAATAAAAACAGGTATTTGAGCATAAATGGAGTAATAACTACTGTCTTGGAAGTCAGACTGCCATTCAATGACACCTTTCAATGGCTGAAGTGGAAAGGGAGTGATAGTCCACTCAGGAGTGTAATTTGGTCTCTTCTCCCATCTTTTTACACTTTTCCTTTTATCTCTTATTTTTCTCTCTCTCCAATCTTATGCCCTACTACAACCTGGTCCATGATATCTCTGCCTTCTCCTCCTATCACTTCTGAACACAAGCTTCTTCCAAGAGGCCCATAAACTCTAACTCAGCCCCCATTCTCTGAAAACTAAAGCTGTTGAATAGAAAGAAAACAAATGAACAGAAAAACCTTTCTATTACCACTCTATTTTGTGTTTGTTTCACCATTTCTTCAATTATCTATGCTTTATTTACACACAAAAAAACTGTTCAATGCAGAGACCCATAAAGCACCCAGCACACTATTAATGCTACATAAATATCAACACACCAAAGTTACAATGGCTGCAGACATACAAGCAATTTTTAAAAGTAAGGCTGTCCTACGTACTTGTCTCCAATTAAGTCTGGCTGACTATGGAAAGGTTGATCAACTCCGTCATCATACATCTCTCTGCAAATCTTATACACCGATGCCTAAAAACAGACAGAGAGTGATTATTTTTCTAGTTCCAAAACACCCTTTTATTTAAAATCAACACACCAATTAGCATATTTATCTTGGAGAACTCATTAATATGGTCTCAAATGTGGAACAAGTTTCAACATGCAGTTTGGTTGTATGGATCCATGTAAAGCATATTTTGTCTGTTAGACTCTTCAAAGATCTTTCTTGCAACTAGTTAAAACTCTGCCTCAAAAAACCTCATGCCCACAATGCTTCTAACAGAACAGGAATGCCAAAGATCAGGTCAACATCTGTCACAACCATGAAGAGCATTAAACATGCTCATTAATTACTAAGGGCTCCCTGGGTATATTTAACAGGCTATAATGTTAAAAAGCTACAGGGCTGTTTCATCATCATCCAAAATAAGGCACTTCTGTTGGATCTGCCCCAACAGACTCCTTCATATTAAGGAATTTCTGCTCTTCAGCAGCAGAAGCAGAATTCTTCTGTTTGAAAAACTAACCTATTTACAGATCAGACATTTTAAACAGAGTATACTAGGTTTTTCTTAAAGTTTTCATTTTAGAGAGGGAGAATGGGCTAATGGCTAGAAAAGGGGACTAGTGTCTGGACTTGTGTATTGTAGACTTGGCTCTGAGAGTGACTTTGGGAGAGTCATTTCACCTTTCTACCTCAGTTCCTGCCCACCATATCTGTAAAAGAAGGTCACTTGCATCTCGCAGGAGAATTAGGAGGCTTACTAGTATATGAACTGCTTTTAGAAATGGGTATGTAAAAGCAGCATATTATTAACCAAGGGAATAGAGTAGGTTGGGGTAGCATAATAGCCAGTGGAATCAGTGCTCAATAGTAATGTTCATTAATGTCAGAGGCATATAGTTACCTCATCTTTTGGAAAGTAGGGCCTGATAGTGTAAACCTTGGAAGTTGGAGTCAGCGGAGGTGGCTGAAAAAAGAGGTCATTTGCCCCATCAATAGGCAGCAAACGCTGTGAAAACAAAAGACATAATATAAGTGTTTGAAAGACAAGAGAGACATCACACTCTGGCACGTGCACTGCAGACTCCCAAATTAACATTTGCTACTGCAGGCACCCCAGAAGGTGGGGTTGGTATGCGTTACAAATACAAAGACCTTATTATCTGAATAGGAATTATCCAATTGGTGTTTTAAAATATGCAATTGTGATAGCACATTAATGGTGTTTATGTTAAGCTCATTTCTGCTTTAACATACTTATACCAATCATATCTACACTGTCTCTGAACATAGCATGTCAGGAGGAAAGGTTTGGTCTGAAGAGGGTTAACTGGCCAGAGGAGACGCTTTATCCCAAAAGCAATGCGCTGATTCTATTTGCTGCGCGCAGAGCACCTGTGAGGGGGAAAAAGTACAGCACTTGAAAAATCCATGAACAAATTCAAACATGGTGTAACAGAGGTTTAAGAATATTCTCCAATTGAAAACTTCCCCGTAAAATGAGTTACAACTTTGTTTAGAGAAGAATCAAAACGTGTGTCAGTGACACTCTCTTGCTCATGGAATTCCCACTGGCAGACAAGCATGCGCGCATTGTGCAATTGCGGGCGCAGATAAAAACGCTGTGCGACCTGCAAAGAAACAATGTGAAATGTACAACTAAAGCCGCTGCGCTTCGCGGGCGCATGGGACACGCAGCATCTCCTTGAGAAATTACTGTGGAAAGGGGAGGAAAATTATTTTAAAACCAAGCTGTAAGGCTAATTGGACTTTGGACCAGAAAGCCTTCGGCAGACCAATCCTTCCAGACCTCTGTTGTGCAACAAAAGGTTTCTCATAAAACAAAGAAAATGTCATTCAGTTGTGAAGTCATATTGATACCTGGAACTCTCCTGCTAGACCACCTCTAAAGGCCCAGGGTTCTTGGTCTCCACTTAAGAACTGTGCTGAAGATTGACTACGACACCCTGTTGAGATCAGATCCAAGCGGAGAACGTTACGAGAAGGGGGATTTCCTGGGGTGTCTAACATGTCCAAAAAGCTAACATACACTTGGTGGAAAACGCTCGCTAACTGAGCTATAATCCAGAACTTTGGGGGAGGCTGTAATAATGTTGTGCAATTTTGTAAAGATGCTAAGTGCTCATGCCCATAATGGATAAATAAAATGCAATATATATGTTACTGTTTTCAGATAATGGGCTAAAGAGCAGACAATTAAGTATTTAAAAAGCCAATAATACACCTCATCCCACACTGGGAAGCATGAGATCTGTGCAATGATATAAGCTTCCCAGATCTGTTTGTACATGCTTCTTCCATAAATGTACAGGTAAAAGAATCATGTCCTTAGTGAAAAGAGGACATTTTGGAAGCAATATGGCCTGGTTAATAACTACTATTGCAAATTTCATCAAAGAGATAATACAAGACAAATTCCATTACCGCAGCCCCTTGGAAAAAATTGGACCTGTCTGAAGTCACATTTTAGTATTATCTGTTTTAATCTTGTCAGAAAACTAGGGTTGGCAATAAATGCACGGAACGGTCGGACTCACTTAAGACAGCTACGACAGCTGTATAGAACAGTGGCCTCATTGCAACAGACTAGAAAGGCCAACTTAGCTCAGTTCTGGACCACGTATTTACAGTGCTACTGACATGCTGAAGAGGCCCGTAAGTTAACTGCAATGAATTCACAGTTTGATTTTAAGTAGTAAAGAACTGTTGAGCACAGACAGTTTTATTTTTGCTTTTAGCTTCTTATTTCTTCCTCCTCAAGCATGTCAGTCACACTAAGCTTCCTACCAACCAGACACATGAGGCCCATTAAAATGCTCATCATATAATCTGTATTGAGTACTCGAAAATCTGCTTTAATCAGCAAGTTTGGCATTTAAGACTGTTCCACTAGGCAAGCATTACAGCCTTTAACATCAACTGACATATGACATTTTTGACAGAGGAAAAGATTGGGTGAATGTTTGGAGTAGGGACTACAATTACCTGCCTAGTTTTCTGATAAGATAAGCAGCGCAAAAGTTCTTTTCCTTTTGTGGACAGCAATCTACCTCCTGTCTCAGATCAATACAGTCAATTATGTTGTGCTAGTCAGAGAGTCCCAAAATGTACCAAGTTTGACATAGAATAGTTTAATAATAAATTTTAAAAAGAGACTTTTATTTAGTATGATAAATTTAGAAAATAATCCAAATATCAGGATTTAAGTTTAGCTTGCTCCCACACCTGAATGTCTGATGTAAAACGATACCCTTTACAACTATAAGGTTTAGTCATTAACTTGGAAGACAGTATTTGTCTCTCCTTTGAGACTACAACATAACTAGCACTTCCAATTATTACAGTAAAGAGCTGCGTGAATGAAGAGCTGTGTAAATGAAAAACATAGTTAATGCCTTAGTCGCTGCGCAAATGTGACTTCAGTTCATGCCTAGTGCACATCTAATCTATCTGAGCTGCCTCACAGACAAAACCTTTCCATTTTAATTAATTAATGACGACGCGCTGCGAACATCTGGCGCTGTCCATCCAATAGCAGTAGAAACTTGTGCTGAGGATTCTCCCATCTGTACACAGTGGGGAAGAAGACAATAGAAGGCATTAGTAATCCATAGTACTGTACAACCACACTATTTAAAGGGACTGAATGCTAGCTGGACTGGGAGGAGAGGCGAAGAAAATGAACTTTTAGTGGACCATTGAACACGCCATTGTGGGAAGTAATTTTGTTCAGTGTGTTTAACATATATGAACTATATTAATATGAGCTGTGGAAATGTATTCTCGCTGAAGATCTTTTCCTCCTTTTTTTAAACTACTGTAAAATTAAAATAAAAAAGAATGAGGAGACTGAAGTATCTCCTCTTCCAAATCACATTCCTGGGGCATGGGAATCAGCCTGTACAACAGTCAGAATTCTTACTAGGTCTTTTGGCTACGTAAGACAAGTTTTGGGACTGAGATTGAACAGGGCTAATATTTGCAGAAGTGGCTCGCCTCAATTTTTGAGTGCATAACTTGAGACAGCTTAGATCCAATTTTCAAAAGGTACAAAAAATAATTCATGACTTCAACTACAGTCACTGGGACAAACAGATGCTTAGCAACTTTGAAAAATCAAGCCCAAGGGAGTTACATTAGAAACTTGAAGCGAAACTTGAATCCAAAACTTGAAGCAGCCAAAACTCAGATGACCGCTTTTGGAAATTTTGGCCTAGGTTTTTAAACAAATAATTGAGCTATCAAAGAGAGACTACTTTCTGCTTCTCTCTCAATGTAAAGTCAGAGTCACGATATTAAGCATTTTTGCGTCTTACAGGTTTTAAGGAATCATGAAGTCAAGCTTTTAAGCTGCACAGGGATTTAAGCATGTTAACACACTAAATGCTACCAGTCTCTTTTCTTACAGCTATTATTTTTTGTTCCCTTTACACAGTAAAAGGCTGATATCTGCTCACCTCTTTATAAAACTTTTCATATCTCGAAATATCCACTGATCACTCAACTGCACAAAGTGCAAATGAACTTCACTTTGCCTTAGCTGAGTTGACCTGATGACCTACAAGGTCTTCTATCTGTCTCTAAATGATAAATTATTTAAATCTAGCTACAAGTTAGTAGGATTTAAAAACAACTAACACACTAGAACTAGATTAAGGCTGTGTAATGGCTATCCACTGTGAGTTTGTGACAGCTACAAAAATTGTGACACGAGACCATCAGCTTTGCGGCCTGCTGTGTACATCAAGCAAGTCCACAGCATATTCCTTACAGTTGGATTGAAACCTGAAAGTAAAACGAGGTCACTAGAAGAACCCAGGCCATGCTGGTGCTATCTGCCAACTTAGGATCCCCCAAAAACATGTTTCAGGGAAAAAAAAAAAAAAAAAAAAAAAAGCTGCATACAAAAAATGTCTTTCAAGCTCTGTTTAAAAGTCTCAGATTCCATCTGGACAAGAACTGACTTACAGAGCTCACCAATTTCCACCCTTTGCCAAAAACCAGCTATTTGAAAAATGTTAAAGGAAACCATTTTGCACCAGAATAGCCTTATATGCTAAAGCTCGCATGCGCAAGGGCTGGGAGGATCGGCTTCCTCTTGGCCAGGCCCATTGAAAGGCCACTTCTGCAATTGTTCTGTTGAAGACAGCAATAATGTTATCAAGACAGAGCAAGCGGCAGATGGCTGATATGCGGGTCACATTTCATAGTGTCATTTCCAATCACATAACAGGGTGTCAAGGGAGTTATACGGCATAGTCCAGTGTGCATTCAGTCAGAGCAAGTTAAAGTCAGCGCTTATGTTTCAGAGATGAGATTTAAGTTGCATTAGCCCAAGAAGAAAAAACTGAAGTTTCATTTAACCACCAGTGCCTGACACTGTTACTCATAACACCAGCACAAATTCAAAGTAGAGTGAACAGTGTTTCAGAACAGTGAGGCAAGAAAGATTTTAATGAAGATCAAATTAGACCATAAGCCACAAATAAGGCATTTTGTGATATATTTTTTCCGTGGGCTAATTAAAAACAAAAAAGGTACACTATCTGAGTGTAAAACAATTCCCAGTGCACCTACCTAACCATTGCACAAAAGACTTCACCATTGACATGATACTCTTGATATCCCAGACGTAGGAGTACATGTCATAAAGGATCGTCCTGTTGGCACAGTTGGAGAGGCGCGTGAACATTCCCATGACCAATCCACACATCTCTTCAAACTTGGCTGCTCGGGAACGCCATTCTTCAATCTATTGAGGGAGACAAAAGATCCACAAGATCAAAAACACTCTTCTAGAGACTAGATTTCTCCAGACAAAAAACTGCATTAGGCTGTATTTTTTTTTCAAATTGTATAAGTTCTTTCATTACAGTTCTGACCCAAAACCATTGTTCAATATCCTTTCACTACTGCTGCTACATCAGGGAATGCCAAATTGTGCTTCTCTTCTCAAATGCCAGCAGACTTAGCATGTCCTTACAGCTCCTACACAAAGTATACCTTGGGGTTATATGATCTACTCTTTTAAAAATAATGACATGCAGCTCCTGCGCTTCTAGAGAAGTTGCCAGGGACACAATCTCCCTGTATTATAGGAAATGTGTAATGCAACTCAGGATGATGATTTAAGGAAAGAAAAAATAAGACTTAGTCACACTCACTTTTTCAGAGTCCTTTCCTTTACAATTAACACTGACAACACTGCTATTTGCTCTGAGCCACTGGAATTCTCTCAGCATCTGTGCACCTTTGGGCCCATGTTCATACGGAAGGTAGAACAAGTCAGCAAGTAACTGCAGATCCTCTAGAGTCACTGGTTCTATTGTGTAGAGAGGCTTCTCATTTGGCCCAGGCACAAACTGTTCCTTATTCATTTGCTCATCAGTCTGCATAGGGGCAATGTCACTACCACAGTCTTCCTGCATAGACATCTCCGGGGACTTTGATTCAGCTATGCTCTCTTTATCAGTATCCATTGGTTTTAGTTCCTCGGACATTTTAGCTTCAGCAATATCTGTCAGTATTTGATTAACATTCTTGTCTGTGTCCTCTAGTTTTTCTACCACCATGTCCATTGGTTCCTCATCACACTGCTTCTTTTCTTCCTCCTTGACCAGTGCTGGTGGCTCACTGGTTAGTGCTGACCCCTGACTCATGATGGGCTCCTGGTAAACAGTAGTAACCACAGTTGTTGCATTTAGAGAGGATGGCGCAACCAGAGGTACCACATCAACTACGCTGGTTTTAGCACCGCTGTGGGCCACTTGCCTACCTGAGAATAAAACAAACAAGTTTAAAGTCTGCAATCCCTACCAACACCAAATCAACCTTTCTAAATTCTGAATAATATGCATGATCAGTTGTGAAGATAAGTAAAATGGTCATTAGTGACTCCCTTACAGTGCTGCTAAGAATATACATTTGTCAAAGTAAAAAGCCTGTTCAAGAGATCTACCATGACACATCTGAATCGGAGACTTCCCCATCCAGACACGATTGGTGGCACAAATGGGACGGAAGCAGCTTTCTAAATAGACTAGTTAATATTTATGCAAATGGTGCTGTAAGTGCAACTAAGGTGAGAATTAAAAGGTTATCAATTAAAGCAACATCAGTTCTCTGACCGTATGGCTCTGTAGAACCATACTGAGATTGTGTGCTCTGCCATGAGGTTACATAACTCACTCGAAAGCTGTTGGGTAAGTGTACACTAGCACCTTTATTCTAGTACTCTAGAGCTCCGGCTAATACAGGCCACCCTCAACTGTCCCTCAGTTTCTTTATATCCAGGCATAGCGTTAAGAATCACTGATGAGAGGAGAGTGCCTCCACACCAGGTAGCTCTACTGATCCTGAGGATTGAGGCAGAATAGGTCTTTTGAGGGGATACAGAGAAGAACAGGCAATAGATAGAGACCTTGGCCTCATCACCACTCACTGCCAAGATTAAATTCTTGATAAGACTTGAACCACAGAGCTATCCAAAGGGACAACTGAAGCACTCGAGACATTTTTGTCTGTCACATGCTACTGTATAGTGGGATCCCCCTGATTCTCTCAGAAATGACATAACTGTCAATGCCAAGCTCTGATCTGGCAGGAACAACGGACCCCACAGATGTAGGGGTTCTACCTCAGAATTTGGCTCCTACTGCAGGGAGGACTCATCCGTATTGTGCTGAGGGGATAGCATTCCGGAAAATGAGCATCAGAGGAATCAATCCAACAGCTTCCACGGGACACTTATTGGTTTAAGTCATCTCACATCCCTACGTGGGAGATCCTCTCTTTCCCAGGCCCCCAGTATCTATGGAAGTGCATTGCATTGGGGCTAGTCAGATCTGACAGCATGACCTCTGTTGATCCTCTTTTCTATACAGAACGGCCTCTTGGAACTTCTGGCACCATAAGAGATGCTTTCCTCATCTCAGTCAGGACCATCTTTAATAGAACCTGGTTTAACAGTTTCTGCACAAAAAAGTTTGATAATACTTCCATGGAAATCATGGAAATATTTTTGGTTTTGTAAAAACATTTCTTTTAGCCCCAAACTTAAACCTTTATACCTGTTTTACAGTGTTCCTACTGTGCCCAGAGGAAAATCAAGTGAATTCAACTCACTGCTGTATTGGTGAGGTACCCCAAACTCCTGCAGCCACTCTGTTAAGGCCAGCTTCAGAGCCATTTGAGGGCTATACAGGACATCAGTTTCAATATCTTCATCACTCCCTTCATTTTCCAATTTAATCTGGATTGATACTGTACTGTCTTCAGTGTCAGCTAAAGGAAAAAAGTTGAGAAAACAGCAAATAAATTGCTATGCAAGATCCCAGATTAGATTTATTTTATTTTTTTTAACTCTCAATAAGAGCACTAGACCAGGAAACCCAAGCTTTGCCAGACACAGCCTCATTTTGCAAAAACAGAGCTGAACGGCTGCATCCAGCATGTGTAAAATGGAGCCTGCCTCAGCTTCAACATGGAAGTACAGCAACAAAGACTATAAATCTGATCATGCAATGTTCCTTCTTGATCTGAGTGGAGGCCTCTTAGATCAAAAAGGAGCAGGATATACAAGAACTGTGAGTTTGGCACCTGGAAGCAGGGATTAGAATAAGAGTATAACACCATGATTTGTCACTAAAATCACTTATACAAGACATATAAACAAGTTGGTCCAGTTGTCTTTCCCTTGTCCCAACTCAATGGGCAATGAACTGTTAAACCATACAAATCTACTTACTCATCACCACATCTTTCCTCACTCCATTCATGTTGGATTTGTACCAAGTTGCAAGTGTGTGAATAGCAACATAATTGGCTTCAAATTCACAGTTGGGATTGGTCAGGACTCCCTTCAGTCGAGGGATGAGCTCAGTCGACCGACCTTTATATGGCCCAAGAAATAGCCTCTTCTGATCATAATCATTAGCATGAATGTTATCCCAGATGACTGGAGCTCTCCTGATGATCTTAGAAACTTCTTCAATAGATTCTACTGGAATGTCTTTAGACACAACTTTAGGACCTATATGTACAATTGGATAATTAGAGGACTTTACATATAGTTAAGAAGCACTCATACATGAAAGCAACAAAGTAGTTTCAGTGGTGCAATAAAATCATTTAGTAGTCTTAAATGAACTCAGATTTTAGTAATCAACTCAAAGATCATGATTCCTACCTGTCCACAACACCTCAATGCCAGGTAACAGCTTCTCTCCTACAGTCCGTAAATAAGGGGACTGGGCAACATTTGGATAGCAGAAAGTTCCACAATATTCTAGAGGAGAGAGAGGGAGGAAAGAAAATGACATCCTAGTAGTAAGGACGGTCATTAGAAACAAAATGTACTATGAAAACACAACAGTTTTGGAACAATGGCATTTTACTTGGCATTGTTACTAGCCCAGTGGTACAGGTGGACATGGAACCATAGATTCATCTTCAAATTAGGCAGGACAGAAAGTAGTCTGAGATGCAGCGGGTGAGGTAATACCTTTTACTGAGCCAACTTCTGTTGATGAGACAAGCTTTCAAGTGACACAGAAGTTGGTCCAATAAAAGATATCTCACCCAACTTTTCTCTCTAGTATCCTAGGACCACTGCATGTGATAATTTGATCCGTCATTCCCGTAAGACCCCTTAGGAAGCAATTCCTAACAGTAGTATTCACCTTCCTCTCCAACATACAAGAGAACACAAGTATATGAAAATCCTTTTAATGCACAAGATGGTATCTTGGTCACAAAAGAGGAGATCACCCATCACCTCATCTCATATGTGGCTACACATACTGAGAGGGGCACATGAATCAGAAGTCAAGTCCCTTCTGTCTCTAGTTGGGTAGGGTTAGACAACTTGTAGAAACAGGAGACCATGACTTCAAAATTACTGCCATCTCAGTATATTTTAGATTAGTTTCTGGATCAGTTTTAAGTGTCAAGCCATGAGGCTCTCAATTGTTCCCTTACAGGGATTATTCCACAGCCTAAAATTTCAGAAAGTTTTCCATCTTAAGCACAGAATGTATTAATCCCCAACAGTGCTCAAACCTAACCCCCAAAATTTGTATGAGATATCCTTAAATGCCTCATTACAAACAGACAGCAATCCTTCCACAGTTAAAGACTGCAGACAGCTCCCATTATAACAACTTTATTTTTGCCCTTTTAATGCTGGCCTGGAAAGTTGTTTGGCCTGAAAATTCCTACATTCATTCCTAAAGAAGGCTGTACTCATGTGAAGGTTTGTTAAACTCAAAGTTACAGGTGATCAGAATGTCCCTAATGTTTGTCTCCCTCTTGCTCAAAAACAGCTTATTGTCCCTTTCAGTTTTACATATAGGTACACAGGTACTACACTGATGGATACCATATAAGAATAGTATTGTAGCTGTTTTGATTCCAGAAACTGGCCCAATAAAAGATATCACCTTGCCTACCTTGTGTCTCTAATATACAAAAACAGGTACTTGCATAACCAATGCAGCTACAAAGTGAACACGTGTTTTGTCAAGCAAACAAGGAATGAAGTAGGGCTCCACATAACAGAATGGATGACCTCTTTAGGTGCCTTCCAACCCCTCCTTTCTATGATAGTCTGGAAAGCCCAAGGACAAACAGATACTTGGTTTAATTTTACATACTCTGGGAGAATGCTGCTTCAAGTTTTACAGTCAAAGAGTTCTGTGGCACCTTAAAGACTAACAAAAGTATTGAAGCATAAGCTCTCATGGGCTAGTACCCACTTCGTCGGATGCGTGAAGTGAAAGTATCCAGAAGCAGGTATAAATAAAAGTTTAGGCAATCTACCAATAGCATTCCAGTGTTCCTCATAATCCATTCCTCCATTCTATCCACACTTCCTCATTATCCATTCTATGGCAATACTAAACAACAGGGCTGCACTTTATCTCTGTTTTACACCAATGTCCACTGTGAACCACTCATCTGGATGTTCACCATTAAAGAGCACTTCACATCTCTATACATGGCCTTAATGATGCTGACAACTCCAGGTGGGATTCCATAGGTCTGAATATGCCATAATATATGACTGACTTTCAAAAGGTAGTTGGCAGCCCGCACAATGAAAATGATGACGAGAGCATGCCATTCTATACATTCTGCCAAGATGGTCCTTAGTCTGAATAACTGATCTATATCTTGGGCCAGAATCCAGATTGTTGTTCTCTAAGCTTGCATGCACTGCCTCTTTTGTCCTGAACAGTATCGCACTGCTGAAGACTTACACTATTCTGTGTTGTAGGGAAACTGTTCTCTAGTTGTTACCATCAGTGAGATCACTCTTCTTGGGTGTTCTGACAAAGATTCCATGTTTCCACTGGTCAGAACGGGTCTTTTCAGACTTCATTAAACAGTTCTGGAAATTTCATTCGAGTGACGGTATCAAGTGCTTTTAGCATTGCTGTTGCAATTTGATCATCTTCCACTACTTTGTTATTTTTCCAGTTTCTTGACTGTAGCCTGTACTTCTGTCATCTAGATTGGATTGATGTTAACGGCAAGCTGATCAAACTCAAACATTTCATATATCTGGTGCTGAGGTAGGGCTGCATCTGTTCAAGCTTTCTTTGAAATGCTCCAGCCTTCTATTTTGCTGCTCTGCCTCAGTTGTAAACATATTTCCACCTTTGCTTTTTATTGATATATTTTCTATTTTGAGCTTTCCACACACAATTTTAGATATTTGATAAACAGTTCCTTCCTAATCCTGAGAGGGCCATAGACCCAGATAACACTCCCACCTTCACCATATCCTGCTAAATCCCAAATAATAAGTGGGATGTGAAACTTTTCCTATCCCTCTCCTTTTTCCACCTAAGGAGAGCCTGGCTAAGCCAGCCAAAACTCTGTATTTTGCAACACTGCCATAAATCTGTGACCAGAAAGTCACAACTTTCTGCAACTAAAAAGCAATGTCCTAAACAGCCTGATGCTGGTACAAGTTTGTCAGGTCTCAGAGCAGCTGATAAGACCGTGTGGTATACCTGTGTCTAGAGAAATGATGTTACAAATGAAAGTCAACACCAGAAACAGAAGCTGCATTTTGTCTTTGCTACTCTTCTTTTCCCTTGTGCGTGTGTTTGTCTTGTTTTATCTTCTATGAAATGAGACTGAATTTTAAGTGCAGCAATGACAGCTCCAGCCCATCTTAACTAACTTTTCTTTTTATCAGAAAGGCCCGTTATTACCAACTGAGTTGCAAGAGTTAACATTAATATCCTCTTTCAAAATTAAAGCCTCATGTTTCAGAGTTCCAGCCAATCTCTAACTACCAGGAATTAGGTGGTTTCTTCCACCTTTTCCTCAGACATCCAGTACTGGCCATAGAGACACAATACTGGACTAAGTGGACTATCAGTGTGATCATCTTTCAATTCCTATGTAAATAAGGGAATCTGAATTCTGAGTCTGTATATCAGAAGACAGGCAACAGGAAGTTTTAGCAGAAGAAACTGCCAGGCTCTGATCCCAGGCTCATCATGTGCTTAGAATCGACAGTGCATGCTTTATTTGGATTTGTTACAATCTTTAACTGAAAACTATGGTTGCAGCTAGGTTGAGGATCCTAACTTGACATTCTATGGAAGCATGAGGTAGATTTCAGTTACAATCACTGTAAGTGAAAATGTAGATTGCATTCCCTAAAAACAACACTAGACACTAACATGTCGATGAAGGAGTGGTCTCCAACATTTACATGAGACACGAAACTCAGAATGCAAGTACAGTCGGGCCCCGCAATACCGCGTCCGCAATAGCGCGAATCCATATACAGCGCGGAGCGTGGCTGGCTTCCGATGTCGGCAGAGGGCACTGCTTTGATGCAGCGGAACCCTGCAATACCGCGATCCCGAGTTTATCACGATCGATTTTTTTTTATCCCGATCGTCGTGGTATTGCGGGGTCCAACTGTACTACTGTCCCTGCAAACGACAGCAGTGATTATGCAACCGAGCCAAAACAATAATTTACAGCCCAATATAAAAAAAAAAAATACCATTGCTGACAGTGAAAGTCAAATTCTGATGTAAGATACAAAACAGCTAAAAATGAGAAATTTGGGGAAGTTCCATACATCCTGTACCTTGACCATGCTGTGGAGAGTTCCAAAACATGATTTGGATTCCTTCATAAGAGTCAAACTAGCAAAAAGTTTGTTTTGGCTCGTTCCTAGTTGAAGCTCTTGTATCTTGCAACATAATTTTTCCAACTTCAAGTTTACACTCTTCAAATAGACTAATATTATCCCCCTTAGTCTTCATATGCTCCAAGCCACACACATTTAGTTTCTTTACTCTTTCCATACACATCAATTCTTCCTGATTGCCCCAAGATGTTTAGTCACTGCTTTAGGGAAAGCCTTCTAGTTTACTGCACCCAAGTCAAAAGAAAGGTCATTAATTTCAAAGGTACCACAAAGTATAATTAACCCTAATGTTTTACCTGTAGGACAGAATAGGAATGTGTCTGGTTCTCCTAAATACTGATATATTTCATTAGTAATGGAGACCTGGGCATGAGCAAAGGAGCTAAAAACTTCTTTGTCTGCTGCACACATGTTATGATCAATATCATCAAACAGCAGTGCAAAGGATCTGCAGCCAAACTGGGAAACCTAGACCAGAAAGGGGAAGAAGTAAAGAACCCTTTAGAAAATTAACAAAACAAATAGCATAAAGTTCTAAAAGCTAACTTGCCTTTAACAGGATCAGCCAACATTTCCTCCCGCCCACAAAATGATAAGTATGAGTCAATTACTTTTTGAGGAGTCACTGTTTTTCAGTTTGTAATTTGTAATCTAAAAGTACACTTGAAATTCCCAAGAGTGTGTCAACATTTAAATCAAATCCACAGTACCCTGCATAAAGTGCACAATGTCACAAGATGAGTGATGACTGTTGGAGTGTTTCCATTTCCACAGTGTGCCTTGCAAATTCAGAACTCTTTCCAATAAAGGAAGGACTAAAAGAATGGGGAAGGGGAGGAAGAGGCATACTTTGGCAGTTATCTCCAGTTAATGCATGACTTTGAGCCACCACTATGTTTTTCTCAAGGATACCATTGGAAACAGGCAGTTTGTTCCAATTTCCCAATCCAAGGCTTATCTCATAGGAGAAGCAGACAACTAGGAAAGACCAAATTCAGCAACAGCCCTCAGGTGAAGTGGAGCAGAACATCACAGGAACTTAGAAGGTATACGCACCTTAGGTCTTCTCCTATTGAATTTTTTCTTGGAGGAGTACTCTCCTTCCCCTTGGAAAGGAGACTTAGTTTGAGGGTCCTAATATCATTTTAAAAATAAAACTCCCAACAGCTAGTGTAGCAGGGTGCTGGTGCAGAGGCACCTAATCAGCCCCTGCTCAGCCAGCCCCAGTCAGGGGAGATAGATTGGGGCTGGGGAAAGCCCGATGCCTGGCCTGTGGATTGGCTACACCTGCTGGCCTGAGGGCTATAAAGGCTGGAAGGAGCCAGAAGGAAGGGGGAATGGCCAGAGCAAGGTCAGTCTCCAGGCAGAGGGCTGCTGCCTTTGTGAGGAGCCAAACAAGCCTCTAAATTGTATATAGTTTAACACTGGTGGTGGGCACTGGACTGTAAGCTAATAAAGACACAGGTGTTGCACAGTGAAAGCCTCTCTGAGCTTTATTTGGGCAGCCAGTGGGCTGCAAGAAGAGGGGGCCAGCAGACCCTGTTACAGCTAGTAAGAATTGCTATTGCAGATCAGATCACTAGTCCTCCATCTAGGCCAGCATCCTGCCTCTAAGGAAGTTCCCATAGTGCCTGGCCAATTGTACAAAATCTAATATCAGTGAAAAAAGCCTTCCTGATCCTTGCAATAGTTTCAATCCCAAAGCCTGATTGTTCATTTTATGAGAAACTCTGAATATTATTAGTCATAGCATTATATAGACATTGGCACTTATATTCAATACTTAAAAGCAAAATTGGTCAAAAAATGCCAGCAAGTGTACAGCAGACACATGAGTTCCTGAGTTATTTTAGAAGGTCCAAACAATCTTAAATCACATGGGCTGAGAGTTTCAACAAGACCTACCTGGTCCAGCTTGCGTTTCAATGTGGACACTTCTTTTGGATTTGAGAAAGTGATATCAAGTCCAGGTGAGATGGCATAGATGAATTCTATCTCATATTCTTGGGCAGCTGAGATTAGAGTCATGAGTTGCTCTAGGAGTTAAATCCAAGTATTTCAGAAAGGTTCATCAATAAGAAAGCAAAAATACTGCCTCATAAATATTAAGAAATACATCATAAAAGCAAATTACTCTATTGCTAGAAGCCAAGAAAGGGTTTTCAGGTAGCTTTAACAAATATTGTGAATGTTTTAAGATTACTGATGCAGCAGTAGGCACTAAGCTGTATTGCAAATTGTGTAGAGAAACAACATTAAAGGGAGATGACAAATACTTGTCTTGTAGTTGAAGCTTTATTTCACATTTATCACTATTTTTAAAAACCTTCTAAAAGAATGAGAATAATTCCAGTTTGATCATCTTCTTGTGTGGCAAACATGGCTGCATTTTACCTATTTATATGGAATCAAACCCAAAAGCTCTGAAACTGTTACTCATTTCCATATGGGTCAAAAATATTAGAGAGACCCAACATAGTAATCAATTTTTGCAAACAAGATTTGATCATTTGAACTTTGTTTGATGCTTTCCACTGCAATATTTGCATACTGCTGAGGTACAGCATGCATACAGGAGGAACATAAACGATAGTTGAGTGGTTTGAACATTGGCCTATTAAACCCAGGGTTGTGAGTTCGATCCTTGAGGGGGCCATTTAGGGATATGGGATAAAATCTTGTTAGATGATTTAATTGGGGATTGGTCCTGCTTTAAGCAGCAGGTTGGACTAGATGACCTCGTGAGAGTCTAGAATTCTATCAATACTGGCTTTTTAAAACCTGTGAGTAGAAGTTACCCTAAAAGATGACATTTCATTCTCCAAGCTGAGAGAAACAAAAGTAAAAAAATATTATATTTTTTGGAACCTGTAATAACCTACGGTGTTACTGGTAACAGGTAAGAAAACTTTATAAATATCATTGTAATCTGCCAACATCCCTTTAACTTTATTCCAATGCCATTCAAAGTAGCCTCTACAAGATTTAATTCTGATGTGGTTATCGTCTCTCTCCTTACCCAAGGAAGAGACTCCTACAAATACCCTGTTAGCCAACAAGCCTCTGTCCTCTGACAAAATAGCTCTTTTCCACTGGTGTCTAAAGCACCTTAAAACCAAGTAAGGGCTATCTCCTCTTCTCAGTGAAGTCAGTGGCAAGATTCCCAGGTGCAGGCCCTAAGACTGTACAATTTTATTTATTTTCAGATTGGTAGGGCTGGCAACACGAGGGCACTAATGGACAAGAACACCATAGTTATGCTAGCTAGATCTCCCCTGCTGCTGGGAAAGCAGGGAAGAGAAAGAAGAGTAATCACTTCTTGTGAAAGCCACCAGCTACTAAATAAATCTCAAATGTCAAACTTCTGGTTTTTACCATAAAGTTCTGATCAATGCAGAAGCTGAAGTTCCAGTCATGGCTCCCCGCACTAGTATGCACGCACTTGATCAACCAGACACATGAGCACGCTGATCTGCTCAAACATAGCTTTTAGAAAGGCAATATTTTCCCCTTCCTCACAATAAGGTCCAGATGACCAATACAGATAAGGAAAAGTTTCAAAATTAACCTTTCTTACTGCCAGAAGAGGGAAAGTTGAAGGATAGTAAATCCCACAATAAAACTAAAGCTAGTTTTAAAAAGGGAGTTTTAGAGGTGAAATACAAAGCTAAAATTAAAGTGAAGGAAAACGTAAGCTCATGATGCAAGCCTCCATTAAGTAAGTTTGCAAGGGGCATTTCACTATATAAACCTGGACCTAATACTTTTCTGCCTTGCCATTCACCTTTAAAACTGGATACAATGACTAAACATACAAACACATGTACCAGTAACTGATTCATTCAGCAACTACTTATAGAAAATTCAGAGGGGAATAAAGGCAATTACCAGCTTCCTCCACAGAGTACATTTCTCGCCAGAACATCCTGTGCTTGTAGTCATCTTTTGGAGCGTACAAGTAGGTATTCAGTCCCCATTTCTGAAGCCTGTAATGGGAGAAAAAAGCCTCCATTAGTATTCTACAAGTCCATCCAACCTGCATTTTATAGTATCTAATTCTCAAATTTATCCATTTGTCTTTGAGAACATTCACTATATACTATTAACTCACTACGGTATTGCAAAAGTCTGAGACTAGACAAATTCAGAATAGTCTGAGCAAGATTAGAAGGGAAATATATCCATCTAGAACACAAATAATATGTAAAATGCTGCCCTAAATCAAGCCTGAGTATGCTTAATATTCTACTAACTGGAAGATGATAGTTTTACTATCCAGGAGCACATTGCAAACCAAGGGGAAACACGACTTACCTTCTAAAAAGTTCCTTCCTCTGCTCCATAACCCATGGTCTTCCATAAAATCCTGTAGGGAAACAAGATTAAAATTATCCAGTTATACATCAGACTGTATCTGTTTCATGAAACTAAGATTACACTATAACCCACTTTTCTCCTCTTCCCTCCCATAAGATGTTTCTATTACATTCAGTTTAAACACCTTCTAGCAATCAGGAAAAAAAATCAAAATTGCATCAAAAAATATAACACACTAAAAAATCATAAGGGAAATGTAGTACAGGCGAGTCGCAACTTACATGGGGGTTCCGTTGCGTGGAAACCACGTATAGCCAAAACCCACTGAGTTTAATGGCGGGCGAAATTGCCCACCCTATAGATATTTTTTAAATCTTTATTTTTCCTCTTTTTTCCCCCAACCACGTAAAGGCAAAATCGCGCATCTTAAATGCGCATGATGCGACTCACCTGTACACTAAAAAGACCTATATTTTCAATTTAATTACACCCTACATAATTTATGATCTATGCTGACAATTTTAGCCACTGAAGCAATTAATTTTGAAAATCCAAGCAGAAGTCCTCAGAAGATGCCCTTCACAAGTCAGATCGGCACTACTACACAAGTAGCCCAAACAGTAATAACCCAATTATGCTATCATTCTAGAACTCTGATGAACAGCTAACCTTAACAGTGGAATATTGAATAGTTCTGAAAATAACTGCCTGTGCAAGAGTGTTTTTTGATACAGACAGATTACACACCCTAAATCTACACATATTATGATCAAATTTACAGGAGGTGGGGTTTGGACAAATAGACGGCCAGACTCAGATAGGTAAGATCTGTTCCCTTTTTTATTTTAAGAGGCTCTTGATAGTGCCAGCATTAGCTAGGAAATGCTGGCGTCTTATTACATCATGCCCACGGATATAAAGTTTCAGCTTGTGAAAAATGGAGGGGCACCTAAACAGAAAGTTTTTTGATAGTTCATATTCCAAGAATATTTCAATGGAAATGAAGAAGTTTGATCTGCCTCAGACTTCAAATCTAATCATTTCCTCCCAATCTACCTTCTACGACTGGCACTTCATCAAAAAATAAATGATCTGGACTAGCCTACCATTATTCGAGCAATTTCATTTAGTATTACGAAAATGTGGGTCTGTTGGCACAATCACAAGTGAACACACTTCATATTGGAAAGTCTCCGTTTGGCAATCTGAGGGAGAGACCCAAGACTAAAACAGTGAAATGTAATAAGCTTTCATTTTCATCCAGCATAAAAGCTCTGTTTGATGAATGATGCACCTGGCAGGTCAAAGCAAAAGCATGTACAAGCCCTTACATCACTAGCCTGAATTTCAACAGTCCTATCTCCAGACCTGAAGACCCACTATCACTCTTTACACTTTCATTTTAAATGGAAAGACTAGACAAGCTTTGTTCATTAGACTAATGCAGACCTGCACAACATGTGGCCCAGGGGCCACATGCAGCCTGAGGGAGGTGAGTAGGGGTGGGGCAAGCCAAGCGGTGGGGTGGAGGGAAGCGGATGGGAGCGAGGGCACGGCTTTTCAGCCCACAGCTGGGTTTTTTTCAGTAATATGGCCCTCACTGCTTTCCCAGTTGTGCAGGCCTGGACTAACGTAGGACTTTTTAAAACATAGTACAATTTGAGAGTGTCCTATGTTAAAAAACTGACTCCAGTCACTCATTAAAAGTGAACCCTGTTATTTTAAGTTTGAGGAGTTCTAAATAAGCTCAACTTTTAAAGGTTATTAACAGAGCAATTTTTAGTTACTCAGTGCCATAAAGTGGTGAACTTAGGTACTACTGCTCCCATCTGGTTGAAATTGTGAAGTGACAAATGGAGGACAATGAAACAGCAGAGCAAATAAAGAGGAAAGGTGGTGTGCACGGAACAAACAAGGTAACAGATAAATTCTTCTCATTTACAGAAATGTAATAGAGTTACATTGTCACTGGTGGGCAAATTTGATCCTAAATTAGGAAAATAATTAGATCTACCTAATCACAAAGGGACCTAATTAATTTGATGCCTAGTCAATACTTGGCACTTCTGAGATGTATGTAGAGTATTCTGAACATCGGAACACAATTTGAAAACTAATCATGTAGTAACCTGAAGTGAAATCAAGATGTGAACTTAAAAAAAAAAAAGCAGTGAAAGATAATGGGTAGGGTTAAAGTATAAACAAGGAAGAGTACATTTAGATTAAAATATATTAATCTAAAATGCTAGTAGTGTTTTAAAATATTTTAACCTGACAGCATCCCTTTAAATCAGAGTACTAAGACATGTCAGCTGAGAACAGCATTAATATCTTTCTGTCCAAGATAAGATCTTGGTCTGTCTTTCCCATATCTTTGTGGGTGTCCAGCAGTGAGATGAAACCTAGGCAGAACAGAGTTTTAATTCCCATCCTCTCACACATACCCTCATTCCTCATCACTAAGGGTCTTAATCTGGCTGCTATATTTGATTATCAGATCTAGGAAAAGTTGAGATCCTGACAATTCTTCCTGTTGCAGTGTGTCCACTTCAGGCCTTTTCTCCCCATCTGCAGCAAAAACTTTTGTCCACTCCCTCGGTATCTAAGCTACCAATTTCTTCACCTCTGGCCTTGACCAATGCCATCGTTTGACCAATACCTTGACCAATGCCAACTGCTGCAACAACAGTTCCTGACTCATCGCTTTGATCACATTACATTGCCCTCTGCAAACTCTGCCATATCTCTCTCTCTGACATGTTACTGAGCCCCTGATTCCCTCGGATTGCCTATAATTAGATTGAAAACTCTTCAGAGCAGAGACCTTCTTTTTATTATGTCTGTACAGTACCTAGCACAATGAGGCTGGGACCTAGAGTCTAGTTGGTACCATTATATAAACAAACAAAATGGTCTTGTTGGAAGGTGAGCAAATGGAGAGAGGGAGAGACCAGGAAATGAGTAATTTGATAGAAAGCCTTTCACCTCTAGGTCTTGGATTTAAACCGAATCAGTCAGAAGTGATCAGAAGCTTATTGCCATCTGACAACTATTTGGTATCTTATGTGAAAACACACTTATCTTAGTACAGGAAGTAATACAAAAGGCCTTCACTGCTGCCATCTGTGCTTATCTGGCTTAAATTTCCAGTGCGATCAGTGTGGCACTTTTCACTACAAGGTAAAAATCGACTTCAGTAATGAATGTTTTTGAGTAGATCTGAATATGCCCAGGCTAGCTGTACTTAAGGGTTAATAAATGTCAAAAAGCCTGACATATATCAGCAATGACAATACCACCAAATGATACATTTTTTAAAATGGATATGATAGAGATCTATAAAATCATGACTGTAAATAAGGAAGTGTTATTTGCACTTTCTTATAACACAAGAACTAGGGGCCACCAAATGAAACTAATAGGCAGCAGGTTTAAAACAAACAAAAGGAAGTATTTTTTAACACAATGTACAATCACCCTGTGGAACTCCTTGCCACAGGATGTTGTGAAGGTCAAGACTATAACAGGGTTCAAAAAAGAACTAAATAAATTCATGGAGGATAGCCATTGATGGGCCTATTAACCAGGACAGGCAAGGATGGTGTCCCCTAGCCTTTGTCTGCCAGAAACTGGGAATGGGCAATAGGGGAATGGATCATTTGATGATTTCCTGTTCTATTCATTCCCTCTGGGGCACCTGGCATTGGCTTCTGTCAGAAGACAGGATATGGGCTAGATCAGGGGTCAGCAACCTTTCAGAAGTGGTGTGCCGAGTCTTCATTTATTCAGTCTAATTTAAGGTTTTGTGTGCCGGTGATCCATTTTAATATTTTTAGAAGATCTCTTTCTATAAGTCTACAATATATAACTAAACTATTGTTTGTAAAGTAAATAAGGTTTTCAAAATGTTTAAGAAGCTTCATTTAAAATTAAATTAAAATGCAGTGCCCAAGACTGGTGGCCAAGACCTAGGCAGTGTGAGTGCCACTAAAAATCAGCTCGCATGCCGCCTTCAGCACTCGTGCCATAGGTTGCCTACCCCGGGCTAGATGGACCTTTGGTCTGACCCAGTCCGACCACCCTTATGTTATGTTAATATTTACTGCAGCCAAAGGGTGCTTTCCTTTTAGACATGAACAAAAGCAATGTAACTGATGACTTTGACAAACAACCCATTTCACTCCCCACTGCAGCTCCTAATTGTTTTGCTGTCCAACTGAAAAAGTTCTCTAGTAAATTTAAAACTTACCAGTCTAGTTATAACAATTCAATCAATTCCAAGCCAACAATTACGTCCAGAATAAACTTTATATTTCCAGATTACAAGCATCTACTTCCATCACTGTCAAAAAAAAGCCTCAAAGTTTTCATCAATGAAAAGTATGAAAGCCTACTTTATTTTGCAGCTTTCACCATAACATTCGCGCAAGATTTCAGTGCAACAAATACGCCAAGAGAGAAAAGCAGACTATTCCATAATGCAATTAAAATGACAAGCGACAGCGTGATGGAGAATAGGGCCGTGCTTGGTACTAATATGAGAGCAGATGTCCATGGAATCCCCTATTGCTTACACAGGAGGAGTCTGAACGTCTAACATGCAGGCAGGGAGCGTGGCTCGGGTTTCTGTACCGCACGCCGGCCCAGTAGGCTGGCTCTCCGCCCCCGCATACAGGAGCTAGCCAGGAACGCCAGACTGCGCCTGCACTGCGAGCCCACTGATCTACCAGCCTGGCGAGCAGCTTGCGGGGTGGGGCCGGCTGTGCCCCCCCAGGGTGGGGAGAATTTGCGGGGGTGGGTGCGGATCTGCCCCGCAGCCGTCAGCCCCGACCGAGGGCCGTGCACGAGCAGTACCCAGGAGACTGAACACGAAGCCGATCCCCAGGGAGGCGACCAGGCTCCAGGGCACGGGGAGCTGCCGGGGCGGGACACCAGAGGCGAGCCTAGCCACGGACCCCCGTTGCCTTGGTTACCGACAACACCCCCCCCGCCCCCTTACCTTCCACCACACCGCAGAGGAAGCGCCGGGCCCCGGCCACCGTCTCGGTCTCCGTGTCCGTCTCCTCCCCGCTCGGGCCCGGCCCCGCGGGGGCCCCCGCCGCTTCCAGCGGAGCCACCGGCACCCCGGCCGGGTTGGGGCTGCCCTGTGGCTCCCGCTCCTCCAGCGCCGCCTGCCCCTCTTTCTGCACCATGCTGCCGCCCGCCAGCGCCGCCAGGAGCCCCCGCCTGCGCCGGGCCCGGCCCAGCCCTTTGTCTCCGGCTCCCCCGCGCCGACCCGGGCGCCCCAGCCGCCGCTTCCAGTTTATGGGGCCCTGCGCCTGCGCGGGGAACCGGCCCCAACCGGTCCGCGCCGCCCAGCCCGCAGCCGCCCCGCCCGCTCGGGAAGCGAAGGAGCCGCAGCCCCGCGGATCCGGCGTCCGGTCCGACAGCGGCCTGGCGCCCGCGAGCCGGCACCGCGGGAGCCGCAGGGCTTCTGAGGGGACAACGGACTGAGGAGAAGGTGTTACCTCAGGGGGAACACAGGGTAGCCGCCACCTAGCGCGCATGCGTACGGCCTCAGGACCGGGGATGGGTGCCACTGCGCATGTCCGTCAGGTCAGAGGGGGGAGGGGGAAATGCGGCGGTGGCTCACGGCGTATGCGCAGAGATGATAGCGCGCTACTGCGCATGCCTCGGACGCCAGGGGAGGAGGGGAGAGGCGGCAGAGTGTTAATGCGCAAGCGTGGAGAGGAGAATGGCACATGCGCAGTTAGCTCGTCGCGGTCGGTGTGTTTACTCTCCCTATGCGCACGCGCGTGCCTCCTCGGGTAGCCCATGGCAGCTTCGCGACAGGCCAGCCGCTGGACGGACGGGGTATCTCAGTGCGCATGTGCACGGCGAGGAAAGCCACCACCTCCCCCAGGGCTTGCCCCGCCCTGAGGCTAGCACGTGGCCTGGCAGCCCTGCCCTGCACGAGGTATATCAGCTCTCCTAAGCTAAGCAGGGTTTGGCTGGGTCAGCCCTGGGATGGGAGACCTCACGCCTCGCCCCCTGCTCCTAACCCACTGCCCTCCTCTCTTTTTTCCCCCACCTGGCAGGTTACCCGGGGAGAAGAGCACAGACCTACTGCTCCCTCAGACGCTACGGGAATGCTGATCAACAGGACCAGCCTGCACAGGACCCCACCCAGCAAGTTCTGCGTCACACACATTACAAGACTCTCAGGCTGCCGGAAATCAGCTCTTGCAGATGAAGAGGCTGGAAGAGGAAACCCTCAGGCTATGTCTGCAGTCCGCTGCCTCTCTGCTCTTTGTCGGTAGAGACTGAGAGCGTTCCTGGCAACAAAATAAAACCACAGGCATGTTTTGTGGTTTTTTCCACACCCCTGACAGAGAAAAGTTTTACCCACCGAAGTGCAGTGTAGATAGCCTAAGAGTGAGACTAGCTGAGGCATTACACGCAGGTGCTGTGAAGGAGCAGGGCCATTTTCATGGCAAGCAATGAAAGTCTTTGAAGGGATGCACTGTGAGAACACCAAGGTACTTTGTAAATGACTCCTGCTGCCCCGTTTGCTGTCACTGAGAGTGAAAGTGCAGCATCAGCGGACTGAGAGGAATGTAAATGAGAATGAACCAGGGCCACGGACAGTAGGAGCCAGATTCTGCTCTGAGTCTATATGCAAAGTAAATGTGACAAAGGCAGGAGTTATTCTGAACTTTCACTGCTGTAACTAAGCTGTAGGATTGGCACTTTTCGCTTCTCTCTTTAGGAATGAAAAGTACAAAGTCCTAAGGGACTCTAGTCTCTTGGGGGAAAGTGAGGTCGCAGAAAAATGAGTGACATTGAACTGAATTCTGGTCCCACAAGCCTGGTCTACACTACAGATATTTACCAGTCAAACCTCCTAGAACCCCGGTCATGGTGGATTCTCCATCACGGACAATTTTAAAATCAAGATTGGATGTTTTTCTATGAGATCTGCTCCAGAAATTATTTTGGTGCAGTTCTCTGGCCTGTGGTAGACAGGAGATCAGACTAGATGATCACCGTTGTACCTTCTGGCCTTGGAATCAATGAATCTTGTAAAAACACTTGTTGACACAAAAGTGCCTGAGTTGCTGTTACAGTCTGGGATAGGCTTGATTTACGCATGTCTGAGAACTAGTTTGCGCTGAAAGGTTTCTGAGCCACTGCAGACATGGACCAACTAGTTCAACTAGTCCTCCTGCTACTGTCCCACAGTGCACTGGAGGTCCTTCACCATCTCCCAGAATCCACTGCTTCTCTTATGTGTGGAACAGGTATTCAGCCAGAAGCCATTGCCACTGAAACGGTTTAGTACGGCGTTTTGAGCTCCGGCATGTCTTTCATTCCAAATTAAGCACTGGCGCCATGTCCAGAAACTCAGACCAAAGGGGTGTCCAGGGAGCAATTTCCAGAGTACTGGAGCCCACAGAGAACACCTTGTTAGCCACTCCAGGTCAAGCCCTTTTGCTTGTGGCAGCATGGCCTGCCCTAGGGAGAGAGGCAGGCAAATGCAGCCCTCTTCACCCATAGAGAGAACGAACTGCTGGTTTGATTGCTGCTGATCTCAGCTCGTGCAATAGTGTCGGCTGCAGGAATTATTATTACTTATTTGTGCTAGGGGAGCACCCAGAGGCCCCAGCCGAGATCAGGGCCCCATTGTGGCAGATGCTGTGCAGATGCAGAGACAGTCCCCGTCCCAGACTGCTCCCGTCTAGACAGGATGGGCAACAGGTAGGAGGTGAAACAGAAAAGGGGCTTTGCTCAGAAGCAGAGCAAGGACTAGAACTCACTGCTCCTGAGTTCCAGGCCGTTAGGCCCCATTGCGCCTCAGTCTCCGTCTGGTTTTATTCTCTTTGTGAAGCTCCATGTGCATCGTCCCCAGATAATTCTTCCTTATTTCTGCAGTGGGAGGTTGCCAAGGGGCTCAGAACTGACCTGGGTCAGCTGATGAGCAGGGGCCTGCAAGTAGCCAGGGAAAGTCTGCAAGGGGGAGAGAAAAAATAACCTCACCCAGCAGAAAAGGCCCCAGCTGGGGCTCCAGGCCCTGCCGACCCAAGCTCCCCTCCCTTCTCCCCGCTGGCCTTTCTCAGAGACCTCCCCCAACACCGGTGCCAGGGCAGGCTGGGCTGAGCTTAACCCCTTGTTCACCGGGGTCAGGCTGCAGCCCTGCCCCCATGCTACGGCGGGGATAGATGGGCCGTTAAGATGAATGCCGTGCTTTATGGTCTGCCATTTCCTGTGGCAGGGCACTGGCTCCCATCCTGGCAGGGGGAGGACCTGAGGAACTATGAGAGCCCTGTGTATTTGGGGTGCAGAGGTGTTTTAGCATCCCTCTGCCACAAGAGGGCGCTTTGAGCCAGCCCACAGCAGGGCAGGTCTAGGGCCCATCAGCCACTCTGGGCAGGGTGTTAGGGCCTGGCCTGGCCCCGTTCACAGCCAGACCAATCCAACAGAGGTGGATGGAGCTGTCCAGGGAGCGTGAGCTGGGCTTTCCAAACCAGCCTTGCCAGGCTGCTCCCAGCGTACTGCGTGCCAGCCCCCCATGGCCCCAGCTGCACTCACAGGTCCATCACCCCCCGTCCTGTGCCCACAGCCCAGCTGGAGCTTGAGGGGCAGGGGAGATGAGCAGACAGCCACAACCCAGCCCCATGCTGCTGGGACCGCTCCCCAGCCCCCTGGCCTGTGCTCCGCCCCCGCCCCCCAATGGGTATCCTGCTTGCTACCTTCCCCTCACACTGCCTCCTGGCTGGACCGAACGCGTCTGCCCCCTCCCCATCTCGGCGCAGGCCTGTGGAAAAAAACAGAAACCAGATGCCTGTCCCCAAATCCAGCCCCTTTGGCTTGGGGGGGGCGGGGTCAGGCTGCCCTCACCCTGCTGATAGGACTAGTAAGGCCCAGCGATCAGCCCAGCGTTGGACAGGACGCTGTTGAGCAGGAATGCGTGTTTGCCGGGATGCACCTGCACAGGGACTGGAACGGGGGGGGGGGGCTGGGTAAATTGCCCTTTTGGTCCTTCCCCAGACAGCCCTGGGGCCACCCCCAGGATTGAATCGGGGACCTTCACTACGGAAAGCATGAGCTGCTACTGCTAGAGCCAAGACTCCTCAGCTGGGGCTGGGACGGACTCGCTGCTCAGGCCCCAGGGTGGGGCACGCGGTAGGTTACCCTGGCCCCCTGTGAGCGGGTGAATCTAGGGCCTTTCTAATGCCCCCAGCCGGGCGTCACCATTGCACCATGGGCACCTGCAGCGTCTCCCCCATGGAACCCTGCACCCCATGGAACCCCATGGGACCGACACCTCCAGCAATGCACGTGGGTGGGGACCCGCCCTGCAGCCCCCCTGGCAGCCCCAGAGATGGAGAGGGGTCTTGGAAGCTGAGCCCTGCACTCATGCCCAGAGCAGCCCCTACCCCCCAAGCCTGTCCCGCCAGGCTCTATCCGGGACCCCGCATTTCAGGTAGCACTCTATGGCTGACCCCACCCCCACCCCACAGATGCCCAGACACAGCAGGGTGGTGCATAGCGACTGTGGTTGGATTTTATTGTACTTTTGATCATTGTTATTATACAAAATATACAGAGTTGAAAATGCAAAGCGGCTACTGGGGCCCAGCGCCCCGGTGAGGGGCACACGCCATGCGGCCGGGGATGGGGCAGGGCACTGGTCCTAAACGCTGTCGCTGGCGCGGGAGAGGAGCAAGAGGGCAGCCAAAAGGACAGTGCTCCCCCCCAACTCAGAGCGACCCAGCCCCACCAGGTAGAAGGGGGCAGGGCTGTCCAGATGCCAGCACGGCTCAGCCCCACCCACAAAGGGGCCCGTGCTCAGCCCAGAGATGTGGACATGGGGGAGGGGGCAGCGAGGACCAAACCAGGCCGGGTGCCGGGGCTCTGGGACGGGGGTGACAGCTGGGCCCTGGGGCACAGCCAGGGGGATGGAACGGAGGAACATTAAAAGCCCGTCCTGACAGCGAGCTCTGGGGCGGGAGGATGAGGGAGCATCGTTGGCCATCGTCCAGGAGCCAGACCCTGCTGGGGAACGGCTTGCGGGGCAGGGGAGGGAGCCCCAAGCTCTTCAGCCTGCCGAAAGCCCTGGAGGGGGGCACAGGGGAATGGTCCTGCCCCGGGCCCAGATCATGTGGCGCCAGCAACCTCTGGTGGGGCGGGGGCTGGCAGCAGCTTCCTGGTTTGTCCTGGTCTAGGGACAGGGCCCCGTGCAAAGGGTGGTTCCAGTTCAGGTCGTTTCCTGGGGATTCAGATCCAGGCCCTTTGCTAATCAGCACCAGGCCCCACAAGCTCTCCCGCCTCCCTCTGCTTGGGCACTCCTGAGATGACACCAGCCCAGCCCTCAGCTACCGCTCCCTGCCAAAGACGCTGCAGCTTGGGCAGCCGGGCACTGGGTGGGTTCTCTGCCCCGGTGTACCACCTGACCGCTAGCGACGCGGGGCACATACCCAGCAGAGACAAGAACTGGACGGGCGGTTCCCAGCCCGCGTGGCAGTGCCGAGAGCCATGCAGGGAATAATCAACCCCGTTCCCCTACAAAGCCAGTGGTGATGGCTGGCCAGGGCTGACCTGCCTTTCTCAGCTGATGGACCCTGGTCATGGAGCTGCTTCCCCGGGGAGATTCCCCAGGCTGCCCCTGGCTCTGCCTTGTGCCACACCCCCTCAGCCCTGACAGCAGCGCTCATCCCACCGCTCCCACCACTGCCAAGGCCTGCCAGGCTAGGAGAATGTTGAGCCCGCCTCCCTGCCCAGATGAACAGCTCCACTCAGCTATCAGGAATGAGGAGCAGGCCCCGCCTCGCAGGACCCGGCCTGAGGGACAGATCCTGGGAAGTGCCTTAGTGCAGCATGCCATTGACTTGTGGAACTCGCTGCTGCAGGAGATTGTAATGGCAGCTGGCTCAGCTCGGCTCCAACAAGGCCATCGCTGTGAACAGGAACTGAGTCTGCAGAGAGAATTGCAGGGGCTGTGGCATCTCAGAGCCAGGGCTGGAGCTAATCTGCAGCCAGGGTCCGGAGGAACCTGCCCCGTGTGCAGGGCAGGAGATGGGGCCACATCCTCTTTTGAAGCCCCAGGCACTGGCTACTGCTGGTGATAAAATACCTGCGGGGACGGCTGCACTGCCCCTCGGGGGCGTTAGGAAGTGACACGCCACTGTCACTGGCAAGACCCCAGGGGCCAAGCTGCCAGCCTGTCCCCAGTGGCACTGGCTGGGCTGTGATGCCTAGGAAGGCCCGTGGCGCTCTCTGGCTCCCTGCCTGTCCCGCCCCATGGCAGCCCAAGGACGGACGCTGGCTGCGGAGCTGTTCCCCCTCAACGAGCGCGATCCTGATCATCACCCACCTCACGGTGTCGTCTCACTTCTGGGCTCCTCGGAGACTCTCTGTGCAGGGCCCCCCGCCCGCGGCTCCCATCACCCGCCCGCATCGGCATGAGCACAGGGGCCCCCAGCAGCTGCCTGAGCAACACCCTCTGGGCTCCTAGTCCCCTCCTCCATCTGGGGGGCAGCTGGCAGTAGCAGCCTTGGCCCCATTTTGCTCAGGGCAGGGGGCGGAAGGGTGAGATCTCAGCCCCTGGGTGGGGGAGACCCCAGAGCCCCTGGCTCTCCAGGGAGCGTTGCCCCCTGGCCCCGCGGCGTGCTGCCCGCTGCGACTGACTGGAGTGAAGTGGCAGCGGGGAGCAGCGGGTTGTGCCCTGGAGCCAGCAGAGAGCAGGGCGCCGGGAGCAGGAGAGCGCAAGGAACTGAAAAGCCGTTCAGAGAGGTGCCATCAGCCCCAGACAGGACCGCTCTGCTCCTCCAATCCCCCCGCACACCGCCGGTGACACCCCTGGACTAGCTGGGGCCGGGCTCCTGCTGTTAGATCATTTAAGGGAAACGTTTCGGCCAGGCACAAAGTGCCAGCTGGATTCCTGACGTCCCCTCTGCCCCCAGCAGTCCCGGAGAGCCTGGGCAAGATCCCCCAACTGTACTTGGGGCCCACCACACCAACCAGCCCTCTCAGCCAAGCCCCTCTGCTGGGAGCCGTGGGGCCTCCCACGGTGCAGGCTCCCCAAGTGGCTGGGACGCGCTGCCAGACCGGCGCCTCCTGGCTCGGCCCCGACAGTCACTGCCCCAGCGCTCCCACTGGGATGGAGGCCTCGTGGTGAAAGGTTCCCGGCCCGTTCCCCAGCCGCTCACCGCCCCAGGCTCTAGGGGCCACCTCATTCCCCTGGCACTGGCTAAGCCCAGCCAAGCCTCCTGCTCCCGATGGCAACTAGCCCTTGAGCACTCAGGGACGCGCCCAGCCTGCCTCTCTCCTCCAGGGCATCCGGGCACTGCCCCTCTGCCCACCCTGATGAGGAGAAGGTGGAAGCAGCAGAGGGCAGCTCTCTGACCCAGCGCCCGAGGGAGGGGTGACGTCCCCCGTGATGAACAGTGATGGGGGCTGGCACTGGTTTGGAGAAAGACTCCGCCCGCTGCTGGCAATGGGACCCATGCGGCCGGGCATCCAGTGCAATACTCCAGACGGCGTCCTGGAGCTGGGGCCGGAGACCAGGGAAGGGAGCCAGCTCTGAATCCCGGAGAGCAGGGGTCGGGGGTCACTGTGAACCGGGGTGCGGGAGCTGCTTGCTGCGCAGTGGGTGGATGCTGTCTGGAGCCAGGCTGCTCCGCTTCCCGGCTGTGGGCGTAGGAAGGTCCGTTTGGGCCCGGGTGCCCCCAGGACAGCGCTTGCCTTCTGCCAGGCTGTGCCCACGCTCCGCCCCCAGCAGCAGCTGCTCAGGATGCCCGCGTCCCCGTGGCAGGCAGAGCTGCAGCTAGCTCCAGGGCAAGGGAAGGTCCCTTCATCTTAGGTGCCGCCACCATGTCTCCCAGAGCTGAAATCCTTCCCTTGCGGCACCATCGAGCCCGTTTCCGGTGGGCCGCACAGCCAGGACGGGAGGGTCTCGGAGGAAGAGACGAGAGAGAAGCAGGAGCTTGGCCCGGTGGCGGGTCCGGCGGAGGCTAGATCACGTTGTCGAACAGCTGCATGGATCTCATGATGTTCTCGTCCTGCAGGGGCGGAGGAGGGGAGGCATCAGGGCTGGGCCGCTGGCCTGGCTCTCCCATCAACCCCTCCCTGCACCCTGAATTCGAACCCACGCTCAGGGGGGCTGCTGGGACCTCGACTCTGACAGCGAAACCTGGGGCTAGGGTCCAGTGCCCCCAGGCAGGGACTCCTCACTCACCGGCTGTCCTGGCAGCACCCAGAGCGCCGAGCTGCGGCTAAGGCCCAGGCTTGCGGGCAAAGCGCTAGGGGCCTTTAAAGCAGGGTGGCCAGCGCGGGGCTCCGGAGCCCCATGCGGCTCTTCAGAAGTTAATCTGTGGCTCCTTGTACAGGCACCGACTCCGGGGCTGGAGCTACAGGTGCCAACTTTCCAATGTGCCGGGGGGGTGCTCACTGCTAACCCCCCGGCTCTGCCACAGGCCCTGCCCCCACTGCACCCCTTCCCGCCCCCTCCCCTGAGCCCTTGCTCCTTCCCCCTGGAGCCTCCTACACACCACCAAACAGCTGATCGGGAGCTGCGAGGAGGGAGGGCTGCCGGTGGGTGAGAGGTGCTGGGAACAGGGCGGGAGAAGCTGATTGTGGGGGCGGCTGACGTGCTCCTGTGGCTCTTTGGCCATGTCCACTGGTAAATTCTGGCCCGCCCCTGCGTTAAAGGCTGGGACGAGAGGGTGCCCCCGGCTGTGCAACTCCTTGGAAAGGAGACGTCTGGTCCCGTGCCTGCTGGCACTACACCAGGCTGCGGAATCGGTCTGGCTGTTAGGGATTGCACCCGGCCCTGCCCCACTTCCCACGCAGTCCTGGGGACCCTCAGAGGTCTCTAACCAAGCACGGGTCCTGCCCGGCCTCACGTAGCGTCTCAGCTCTGGGAGGTGCAGCTGGGCAGCAGCACGGGGCAGCAGTGCCCAGGAGGCTCAGGGCAGGGGCATGGTGGGTGAGGAGCCAAGTAGGGGAGCAGGAGAAGGGCCCAGCCCAGGAACGAGCTGCGACGTTACCTTCTGGCACGACTCGATGAACTCCTCGATTGTGACCACCCCATCCTTATTCCGGTCCATCTTCTGCAATCAGACACAGCGTCACGGAGCCGGCAGTGGGTCCGGAGACCGGGGGGGGAGGCTGCACGTGCCCAACAGGGGGCAGCCCCCACTCTGATCCCTGCCAGGGGAACAGCACCCCCCGCACACTCCGTTCCCCGCCAGGGGGACCGCGCCCCCCCCGATCCCTGCCAGGGGGACAGCCCCCCCCGCCTCTGATCCCTGCCAGGGGGACAGCAGCCAGGCTGTTGCTTTCTGTGGGTCTGAGAGAGCCCAGGGTGCCCCCCAGATCTAACCCCAAAGCTCCGTCCTGGGCAGATCCAGGGGAACACAGGGTTAATCACGGGGGGAGGGGGGAGATTTGTGAGTAACAAGCCCAGGGATACTCCAGGATCCTCGTTAATTCCCACAGGAAATGAGAAGGGAGCTCAAAGCTCCCACTTCAGGGTGCCAGGCAGGGGTGGGAGGGGTTCGGGTGGGGAGCCTGCCGGGGGGCAGCTCTCCCCACAGGGAGGAGCCCGGCACCTCCCTCAGCACAGAGACAGGACACTGGGCTGATCTGGGCCTATGATCCACTGGGGCTTTCCCCCTTTGGGGAAGGGGGACGTGGACAGGAGGGGGTTCACCCTGGGACTTTCCCCCTTGGGGGGGCATGGATGGGGGAGGGGTTTATCCTGGGGCTTTGGGGTGCTGCTCTGAGCAATCTCTCCTTTGCCCTCCCGCCCCTCGCCCCCTGGGCCCTTCCCCAGTCACCGACTCCTCTCCCTGCTCCCGGAGGGACCCCGGGCCGGCTCCACGGGGCTCACCTGGAAGAAGTTCTCCACGTGCTCCCGCGGGGCCTCCTCCCGCATGGCCGGGTACGTGTATTTGCCCATCATGTCGTAGATGGATTTCATGATGTCCAGCATTTCCTGGAGGGAGGGGCCAGAACCGAACCATAAGCAGCGCTCGCCCCCCGGAGCGGCCCCCACGCCCCTCCTCCCACTTCCCCCATCAGCAGGGGACGCTCTGGGCAGCTTCTGCTGCCAACCAAGGGAGATGGAGACCCCCGCACCGCGGGGGGTGGGGGGAAATCAAGTGACATGGCAGGAGCCAGGGAGAGACACAAGGAGCTGGGGGGCCCGGGCTGGAAACTGATTATTGTCCCCCCACAGCTGTGCCGGTGCCTCTCAGTTCAGACCCACAGCCCCAGACAAAGTGTTCCAGTCTCCACCCCCCGCCCACCGGCTCCCATCTCTCCCATCCCCACCTCTTTGGTGATGCAGCCGTCTTTGTTCAGGTCGTAGAGGTTGAAGGCCCAGCTGAGCCGGTCGTCTATGGTGCCTCGGAGAATCACAGACAAACCGGCCACGAAGTCCTGTGGAGGAATAGAGGGTTACGAGGACAGAGGCTCTCGCAAGACCCTGGGCCCTCAGGGTACAAAGCAAAGAAGGGCCAGACGGGCTCCGACCAGAAGCCACCGAGCCCAGTGTCCTGTCTTGGACAGCGGCGGGTGTCAGACGGGAGTGAACGGAACAGGGCATGTTCAGTGAACCATCTGTGACCCTGAGAACACCCTAATGCCAGCGGGCACACTGATGTCATGATATGTATCTGTCACAATGTGGGGGGAGTCAGTGCCCTGCACCCCACTTCCTGTGATTCACCAGGATTCTCAGCCAGCCAATAGAACAGAAGGTTTATTAGGGACGACAGGAACACAGTCCAAACCAGAGCTTGTAGGTACAGAGAACAGGACCCCTCAGTTGGGTCTTTCTGGGGCGAAGGGAGATTAAACCCCAGACTTAGGGCTCTTCCCCAGCCAACTCCAAACTGAAACCCCTCTAGTGTCTCCCCCCAGACCCCCCCAGCTCCTCCTCCAGCCGTTGTCCAGTTTCCCAGGCAGAAGGTGTCACCCCCGCCCAACCCCCTCCTGGGCTCGGGTTACAGCCTCAGGTATCATCCCTCAAGGGAAGTCTCCCGTCCCCAATGAAACTCCCCAGCAACATTCCCAGGTCAAATCCACCCCCCTCCCTGCTGCGTCACGGTCCCCAAAAGGTGGTAACATAGCACTGTAAAACTACAAACTCCTCACCAGCAGTGTTCTTGGGTGATGTATGTACGGTGACCCCACAAAGGACGGCATAGATACGTTCTCCAGATGCACCTGGTGTGCGGCACCTAAGTCACGCCTGCTGGGATTCTGATTTCCATCTGCATTGCCTTACACTTCTCAGCACGGGATTTCAGCTGCCCTTTTCTCACCCGGTCTCCCCATTTTATGAGATCCCCTCGTAGCTCTTCGCACCCTGCTTGGACTTCTCTACCAGGAGTCATTTTGCATAGTCTGCACATCTGGCCACCTCACTATTCACCTCTTTCTCCAGATCATTGATGAATATGTTGAACAGGACTGGGCCCAGTACAGACCCCTGGGGGCACCGCTAGTTACCTCTCTCCAGTCTGAAAACTGACCCTTCGATCTCATTAAACTGAGTGACTGGGAAACAAAATGGCAGATGAAATGTAAAAGTAACGCACATTGGAAAACATAATCCCAACTATACATATAAAATGATGGGGTCTAAATTGCCGCTCAAGAGAGAGATCTTGGAGTCACTGTGGATAGTTCTCTGAAAACATCCACTCAATGTGCAGCAGCAGTGTCATGGAGTGTGGGGGAGTCAGGGCCCTGCACCCCACTTCCTCAGATTCACAGTGACTCTCAGCCAGCCAGTAGATTAGAAGGTTTATTAAGGATGACAGGAACACAGTCCAAACCAGAGCTCGTAGGTAAAAACAGGACCCCACAGTCAGGCCCTGCTGGGAGGTTAAACCCCAAGCTTTGGGCTCCTTCCTTTTCCCCAGCCAACTATCCACCCAAACCCCTCTAGCCGTCTCTCACTCCCTTTGTCCTGCTTCCCAGGCTCCAGGTGTCATCTCCCCCTCCCCCTTCTCATATCAAGTTACAGCTTCAGGTATGCGCCCTTCAGAGAAACCTCTTCCATCTCCAGTGAACCTCCCAGGTCACATCTGCCCTGCTCGCCGCTGCGTCACAGGCAGTCATAAAAGTGAACAGAATGTTGGGAATCATCAAGAAAGGGATAGATAACACAGAAAATATCATATTGCCTCTATATAAATCCCTGGTACGCCCACCTCTTGAATACTGCGTGCAGATCTGATCAATCCATCTCAAAAAGAATATCTTGGAATTAGAAAAGGTACAGAGAAGGGGGAAAATTAATTAGGGGTACAGAACGATTTCTGTATGAGGAGAGATTAAAAAGACTGGGACTGTTTAGATTAGAATAGAGATGACTAAGGGGGGGATATGACAGAAGTCTATAAAGTTATGACTGGTGTGGAGAAAGTGAACAGGGAAGTGTTATTTATCCCTTCCCATAACACATGAACCAGGAGTCTCCCAGTAAAATTAATGGACAGCAGGTTTAAAATAAACACAAGGAAGTATTTCCTCCTACAATGCACAGTCAACCTGGGGAACTCCTTGCCAGAGGATGCTGTAAATTACAGTAGTATAACTGGGTTCAGAAAAGAACTAGATACATTCCCATAGGATGGGTCCAGCAATGGTTATTAGCCAGGATGGTCAGAGATGCAACCCCGTGCTCTGGGTGTCCCTAGCCTCTGTTTGCCAGGCGCTGGGAGTGAACAACAGTGGATGGATCACTCGCTAATGATCCTGTTCTGTTCGTTCCCTCTGAAGAACTGGGCACTGGCCAGTCGGAAGACAGGATCCCGGGCTGGATGGACCCTTGGTCTGACCCGATCAGGCCTGTCTTCTGTTTGTTCTGATGATCAGGCGGTGAAACCACGGCACTACAGTCACAGCCGCTTTGCTTGTGGCTGCTACCAGAGATGGCACCTTCCGGGAGATCACCACCTGCATTTCTCCATGGGTGCAAATCCCCCTCAAGAGGGGGCCTAGGGATCCCACAGCCTGATGGACTGATCCTCTTCCTCATGGAAAACACGGCTTGTTATTGATCACCCCACGGCCCCCAGGCGTCTGAGTCATGGGGTTCCCAGGGGCCTCTGACAGGCAAACACTGGAACCCCGTCCTGAGCCTCCAGCACAACTCGGCATTGTTCATATCACCCGGCCTCGATTGTCATCTGGGTAATGCAGGATTGCTTGGGGCTTGACACCACAACACCCAGGCTGTCAATAGAGGAGCCCAGGAGAGCCGCAGGGTGTGGCTGGGTCTGTGTTACCCAGCACTGCCATCCCCAAGAGGTCAAAAATCAGGAGTTGGGTGGGGAAAAAATCACCAGATCAGCTTAAAATTCTGGGGTGCTGATTCTTTGCCTTCTGCCATCTACGGACCTGTAAGGGTCCCATTTGCAGGCTTTTCTCCCCATGAGGAGGGCTAGGACCTTGCTGTTTTAAAGACAGACACTGAGATTCTCACGTCATCACCTGACTCCAGGAGCTAGGGCTTTAACACCCACTAGTGCGAGACTCGCCATCGCTAGCGAGAGTCGATGACACTCGTTCCGCCTGAGTCCTGACAGCATCAGACTGAAAGGCTCTAGCTCCCGCCCCTAGGTCCCGTCCCAACCAGGTAGGCGCGGAGGCTCACCTCGAAGCTGATAGAGCCGTCATGGTCGGTGTCGAACGCGTTGAAAAGGAAAGTGGCGTACGTGCCGGAGTCTGCGGGAACAGCCAAATGGAGAGAGTCAAACAGGGACAGGACAAGCCTCTCTCCACCCCACGGCCTGACCCCCCGCCCAAAACCAGAGCTCCTCTGTGAGAACATGGGGCAAAAGCCACCGCAAATGGAGGTGCAAGTGCACCTGGCTTGGCTATTTGCAAGGGCAGGTACCTGATTTGCACAGGCAATTGCCCGCGCAAACTAGATACGTGTTTTGCTTACAGGAAGGGAGCCTCACGATCCTGGCCCTCTGGCCCTGTGTGTGGTGGTGTGGGAGCGACATTTGGGGTGACCCCCTCCTGTGGGGACTGTCCTGTCCTGAGCCCCCTTTTGCACCCCCGTAGAGCCGGAGTTGAGAGGAGAGCTCACCTCCCTGCGGGAAGAACTGGGAGTAGATCTGTTTGAAGTTCTCTTCGTTAACGAGGCCAGTTGGGCACTCCTGCCAAAGGGAAAATCACAGACGAGATTATCTCCCTCCAAACAGCCAGGGCTGGAATGGTCTGAGCACAGGATGGGGACCCTGGCTTGCCTGAGCTCTCCTTGGGAATCTATCCCTCCGGGTCTTTGGGCCGGTCATGTCACCGCTCTGTGCCTCAGTTTCCCCACAGGCTCCTGCCTTCCCCCCTGGTTGTGCTAAGGACAGCATGTCGTTGGGGGTGGGGGCAGGCCCATGGGGTTCTGGGTCACAATCCCAGGCTAATGCCAGCTCCCACCCTCCAAAGCGCTGTCCATCTAGGAGCTGCTTCCCCCACCACTGGAAAGCGGCCACCTCTGGGGTGGAAGGCATCAACTGGGTAAGAGCACACCCACACCACACAGCCCCGGCATCCTTTAACATCCCAGAGCTCTCCGCAAACTCTAGACACACAGCCCTACTGGAAGGCAGCCACTTCTGGGGTGGAACATGGCAAACCACCAGCCCCAGCCTGCTGCACTGGAGTGGGAGGGGGGATGTTTTGGGAAATGCCATTGGAGCCTGTGGTCTGTTGTGTCTTGCGGCCGCCGATCGCATCAACCCTCCCCCCCGCCACGCCCCACAGAGCAAAGGACCTGGAGTGCAGCGACCCACCCAGCAGGATGCTGGATCGGCTTCTTCCACCAGGGTTTGGCCCTGGGCTGCGGGGCACCTTGGGAAGTTCATTAGCCCCCTGCCCTCGCACCAGCCCCGCCTGGGCAGGCTCCTGCAGGCACCGAAGGGCTGGGGCCATGTCTCGGCTTCATGGGAGCCCATCTGCCAGAGGAGCAGTAGGAGAGGGGGATCTGGGGACAGAGGCTAGAGTAGGGTTTTGTTGCCAACTCTCCTGGGTTGGCTGGGAGTCTCCCGGAACGAGCCTCAATCTCCTGGATGCTACTGAAAGCAACCCCAGAGATTTTAACCAGCCAAAAGTCTGGGTTGGCAGCACAGCGGGGCTAAGACAGGTTCCCTCCCGGCCTTGGCTCTGCGCAGCTCACAGAAGCGGCCGGCATGTCCAGCTCCTAGGCGCAAGAGTGGCCAGGAAGTCTCTGTGCACTGCTTTTGCCCCAAGCACCGACTCTGCAGTTCCCATTGGCCAAGAACCACAGCCATTGGGAGCTGCAGGGGTGGTGCCTGCAGGCAGGGGCAGCACGCAGAGCCACCTGGATGCCCCTGAGCTTAAGAGCCGCACAGAGAGGTCACTGCCTCTGGAAGCCACCTGAGGTAAGCGCCCCCCATCGGAGCCCACACCTGTTACCCCCTCCTGTACCCCAGCCCTGAGCCCCCTCCCATACCCAAACTCCCTCCCAGAGCCTGCATGCCCTCCTCCACCCCAAACTCCTGCCTACAGTTGCCAACCCTCCCGGTTTCCCTGGGAGTCTCCTGGGATCGGGCTCTATCTCCTACTCACACCAAGCCGGGAGATTTTAGCTGCTAAAAGTCCAGTGGGGCCAAGGCAGGCTCCCTGCCTGCCCTGGCCTTGCACCGCTCCAGGAAGCGGCCAGCATGTCTCTGCGGCTCGAGGGCGTGTGTGGGAGGGGCTGGGGAGTCTCTGTGTGCTGCCCCTGTCTGCAGGCACCGCCCCTGCAGTTCCCATTGGCTGCGCTTCCCAGCCCCCTGCCCCAGTCTGGTGAAAGTGAATGAGGGTGGGGGGAAATGAGCAACAGAGGGAGGGGGGATGGAGTGAGCAGGGCGGGGCCTTGGATAAAGGGAGGGGCCTCAGGGAAGGTGTGGGGCAAAGTTGTTTGGGTTTTTGTGATTAGACAGTTGGCAACCCTACTCCTGCCCCAGCCTAAGTCCCCTATTGCCCCCAAACTCCCTCCCAGAGCCGCGCCCCGAGTCCCCTCCTGCCCCCCAACCCCCTGAGCCGCTGCCAGCCCCCAAACTCCCCCCCGGAGCCCGCACCCCAAACCCCCTCCTGCCCCCCACCCCCCTGCCTGAGCCTGGTGAAAGTGAGTGTGGGTGGGGGTGAGTGAGTACTGGAGGAAGGGAAGGATGGAGTGAGTGGGGGCGTGGCCTCAGAAAAGGGGCGTGCCCTCAAGAAAGGGGCGGGGCAATGATGCTGGGGTTTGTGCGATTAGACCATTGGCACCCCTAGGCTGGGGACAGAGGCAGGGCCCCCCCCCACGCCGGCCCCGTGACTCACGTTCTTGAAGCCCCGGTACAGGACCTGCAGCTCCTTGCGGCTGAACTTGGTCTGTTCCTGCAGCTGTTCCAGCCCCTCGGGCCGATGGCAGACGGTGGAGAGCTCGAACTCGTCCTCCACGCTGTCTGCAAGGGGGAGAGCGGCTCAGAGCCTCGGCGCCAGCAGCCCCCGACGAGCTCCCACCCCACAGCACCGGCTCCCCCCACCCAGGAGCTCCCCCACAGCGCCAGCTGTCCCTTCCTGAGCCCCCTGCAGCGTCGGCTGCCCCACCGAGCCCCTGCCCCACAGCGCCGACTGCCCCCTGCCTAGCCCCTGCCCCACGGCGCCGACTGCCCCCTGCCTAGCCCCTGCCCCACGGCGCCGACTGCCCCCTGCCTAGCCCCTGCCCAGCCCCTGCCCCACAGTGCCGGCTGCCCCCTGCCTAGCCGCTGCCCCACAGTCCCGACTGCCCCACCCCAAATGCCCCACGGTGCCGGCTGCCCCCTGCCTAGCCCTGCCCCACAGTGCCAACTGCCCCACCCCGAATGCCCCATGGCGCTGGCTGCCCCCCCTGAATGCCCCTTGGCGCCAGCTGCCCCCTGCCGAGCCCCCTCAGCGCTAGCTGCCCCGTCCTGAGGCCCCTGGGTGCCGGCTGCCCCCTCCCAAGCCCCCATGGGCCATGGCACCGGCTGCCCCCACTTGAGCCCCCCCATCACACCAACTCCCCCCAGGGACCAGCCATTGGCTCAGTCACAGGAGAGGCAGCTCCCGCCATGCGCCCCCAGGGAGACACCCCGAGGGATCAGCGAGCCCCTCACACTGGCACTGCCCGGCCTTGAGTCCCGACAGCCCTCGGGCCTTAGCGCTGCCAGGGCCTGGCTAGGCTGGACACGGCAACATGGCGGGGGGAGTCTCCTCCCTCACCTCCAAATCCTCCCCCAGCCCCCCCATCCTGCCCCCTAGACTCCCCTTCCCGCCCCTCCCCCAATTGTCCCCCAGCCTCCACTTCCTGCCCCCTCACCCCCAACCCCCAGCGCCCCTTCCTGCCTCCTCATCCCCTAATCGTCCCAGCCTCCCCTTCTCGCCCCTCCCGCCAATTCTCCCCCAGCCTCCCTGTCCTGCCCCCTCCCCCCATCCTCCGCTTCCTT
>ML677382.1:10539580-10578111 GCA_007922305.1 Dermatemys mawii
CCCCCCCCCCGAGGACAGGAAGAGCTGGAGGGGGGCAGGACTGATGCTGACGGGTGCAGTGTCCCTTTGGGGCTCCCTGCGGACAGCGTTGCCCCTCTCTTCCCCGCAAGGCTGGGGCGTTAGACACCCCCATCTACACCAGCATCAGCCCAGCGGGGCGGAGCAGCCCCAGAGCGGGCAACCCCTGAAATTCGAGCTCTGCCCTGACCAGTCCATGTGGCGATGGAAACGTGGGACTCTGGGTTCATGGCTCCGGTTTACATCATTTCTTGGGGAAACTGCAAACCACAAATTTTCATTTCATCCAAAAACATGATTTTTCCTGAATTTTCTGATTTCTCAATGAACCGGTTCCAAATGCGACTGAACCAAGAATGGGGCACCTGGGGAGTTTCCACTTTCTTTCCTCCACCTAGGGTGACCAGACAGCAAGTGTGAAAAATCGGGGGTAATAGGCGCCTAGATGAGACAAAGTCCAGAATATCAGGACTGTCCCTAGAAAACCAGGACATCTGGTCACCCCACCTCCACCCCGTTTGCTAGTGGAGGAAAAGAGGCGAAAGAAAGGAGAAAACACCCCAAAGCTGATATTGATTCTAAATGATTATTTTCTGTTTCAAATTTCAGACATAAAAAGGGGAAATTTCACATAATACAAATGTTGGCTGGGAAAGGTTGATATTATTCATAAAGTCACATTTCACCAAAAAAAGCAACCCTCCCACAAAAAGACCTGTCAGCCAGCCCTAGTCAATTTCTTCCCCCCATTCTCTCAATCTCCAGATTAAATGGCCAGCCCTGCAAACGCCCCTAAGATCTGAAACACAAGCTGGGTCTTTCTTGGCTGGTGCCTGGTGATCCTAGAACTGGCACGATCTGACCTGAAGAGAAGCCAAGTCGCCTCCTGGGGCCGTCTCTGTGCTTGGCCAGACTATTCATTTCTTTGTGTCTGGCAGGGGGCAGATCTGATGAGTAATAAGACGCTATCTTGACAAAGCTGCTTTTCAGGGGCTTTAAGTTACAGTGAGAAAGAGACACTGCAGCGTGATGGCGAAATTCACCAGCGGGTAGCACAACAAGTCCTAGAAGGTGTGTGCACCCCACTAATGCCAAGGTTTTGTATTAGGCACAGCAGCGAATTTCACCCTTCAAGCATCACGTGGCTAGTTCTGTGCCCTGTTCTCATCCGTTCTTGAGCAGGGCTGTAGGAATTCACCTTCCCGCAGGGATAAAATACGACCCAAGCAATGCAACGCACCACGGGGCAGGAAATCCAGGGAGGACAGGTGGGGGGAGGAAGGGAGAGATACAGGAACCATCACACACAGAGAAAGATGCAACAAGGAAGAAACTCTGGTTGAACTCACACAGGCAGCAGGTAAATGCACGTGCAGCAGGTCAAGTCGGGTGCAAGTTACACTTTAGTTTGTAAAAATAAAGAAGAAACAAAAGACACGGACAGTTCTTAAGGGTGGAAATCGAACAGGGGCAAGTTCCAGGGGCCGCGAGGAAAGGGGGTGGGGGGCTAATTTCAGCACATGCAGTTTAACAACGGAGGGAGGGCGGTCGGTTGGGTTGGGTTGTTTTTTGCTGTCCTGGCTTTTGCTCTCCTGCCTCTGTGGGACACTTGGGCCAGAAAGGCCCATTGGGGTTTAGCTCCTGGTTGTGTCTTTTCTCTCTGTACAACACCGAGACCAGGAGGAAAACACAGGGGCCCGGCTAGGGGACTCTTGAGGATTCAAAGAGATCCCATCCGCCCACCACGCCTCGCCCGGACACTGGCCAGCAGACTGGTCTTTTACTAAGCCAGCGTCACACCCCCACATGCGGCCTCCTGCCCCCCTCACCACGACCCAGTAAACCTCTCAAACAACCAGCCCCAGACCTGCAACCAGAGACGGCTCAGGGCGTATTTCCGCTGCCCCTGGGAAGCCTGCAGGGTTAAACAGCCGGTCACTTCCCATACAGTGCAAAAGAGACACCCGAGCGTCACAAAGCGCACAGCCCTGCACCCTGGGCGATGCCCCGAGTGAAGCGGAACCTCCCAGCATGTTGTTCAGACGGAATCGGGCTCTGGGATCGGACGAGCAATCCCAGTGCACATGGGGAACGACGCACAGAGCCTAGGTCTGCAGAGCGGGCCACGGTGCCTTGCTGAATCCAGCCAGCACTCTGCCCCTATAACCCACCGTGTGCTCAGGGACTAGCTGGGGGTTAGCGGTCGGATCTGGGGAGCGGTTCCTCACTGGACTCTGCCAGTAACTGGATCTGATGGGATCTGTTAGGGCTGTAGGTGGGGAAGGGGTTACTGCAGCTTTCCAGAGCCAGTCGTCAGGGATCTGTTCAGCTGGGGGCCAGGGGGATTTCAGACTGTGCTTTCGGTGGGAACAGGCTGCAGGTTACTGGGCTGACGACTGTAGCCCTGGCTACTTTCCACCCACTGGCGCAGCACCTGTGTGAGCGGCACAGCACGATCCTGGCACCTGCCTGGGCAGAGCCCCGCCTGGAGAGCCCAGCACAGGAGGCCGCTCCGCTTATGAGCCCGGAAAGGGAGCGGGTCCTGGCTGGGGTCCCGTTGTTAGGTGGTAACATTCCCCATTCCCAGGACAGTGCAGCTCTGGGCCGGCCCCACGCCTGCTCCTGAGCTGGCTGCACCCCTAGGATCAGCCGCTCCACACCCAACCAAACGCCAGGCCAGCTGGACAGGTGCTCCGTGGTCTGGCAGGTGGCCCAGGGCCCTCCTGGGGAGCCCAGCCTGCCAAGCCCCTGGGTACCTCACAGCCTGGCCTGTGCGTTGAGGATCGGACATCAGCGGGCGCGGCAGCTGCTCCGCACGGGCTCCAGGGAACTCAGCTCTCAAAAGGGACCCTACGTAAACAAACCAGGGGCCCAGACCAACCCCACGACAACAAGCCAGTGTGCAGAGACCTGGTGCAGACACCGGCAAACCCACACGCTCTGCACCAGCCCCCTGCAATGCCAAGCCAGCGCACAGCTCCCCCCGATCCAAAAGGCCCCACAATAAACCCACCACGGGGCTGAAACGGGGCATGAGGCCTCCGCCCTGGGCTGGCTGGACCTGGCTCCCAGCAGCCTCCCGGAATGAGGGAACCAGCCCAGCTCCCGCTCGGTGGTGGAGAGGGTCCAGTCCCCGAGGCTAGCGCTCTTGGATGTCCAGGGCAGGATCCAGGCACTTGGCCAGCCCTGGCTCCCCAGCGCACACCCTGGCAGGCGGCGTCTGCTGCACTGCCCAGCACGTCCGCTCCAGCCCGACTCGGTCCCCAGACCAATGCGTGCGCCCTGGCTGACCCCGCCCGGCTGGCCACGTGCAGTGCAGGGGGCCTGGACGGAGCCAGCCAGGACGCAAGGGACCTTTGAGCACTTCGCTAGCCTGAAAACCCTCCCCCGCCCAGATGGGAACAGCCCCCGCAGCCACGCAGACCAGGGGGATGGGGGAGAGGGTCCCATGGAGCTGGCCCCCCGAGGTGTTAACGTCCTGCCCTCCTGCCTTGCTTTAGTGGGCAACTCTGCCAGGGCTTCGGGCTGGGGGGGGGGGGGGGGGCAGGACCTGAACAACCCACCCAACAGGCTGCAGCCCGAACGGGGGCTGTAGGAAGCAGAACCAGGGCTGCCCAGGGACTGGCTCCGTCGCCCGGGGGATAAGCCCAGGCCCGGAGGGGGCAGGTTGCATCCCTGGAGCAGTGAGCCCCATGTGCACAAAGGAGCGGTGGAGGGGAGGAGGGAGAGGGGTGGGGAAACTGAGGAGGGGAGGGCCACCCCCCGAGGAGCAGGAATCCTGCAGCCCGCGCTGCTCCGGGAGAAGCTGCTCCCCCCGGGCCGGGAGATAATTGGACACCCAAAATACCCCCCCGACCCCTCCCACCCATGAAGCCGGCTGCCCCTGGTGTGTCCTGCATGGCGCTGCCCCCCCGACCTGGCCACCTCGCTCTCAGGGCCGCGTTCGACTGCATGGCCCCTGAGCAGCCGGGACACGATGCCGGGGGCTGCCTCTCCCCCTCCCCAGCTCTGGCGAGCGGCTGCCCCTCACGCCCCCGGCTGCTCCTCCCTGGGCCGCGACTGTGGCCCCTTCACGTCTCCGCCATGGGGGGGATATTGCAGGAGTCAAATCCCGCTGCCCCTTTTATACGGCTGATGCCCAACCCTTCCACCCCCAATCCCTTCACCCTCCACCCCCACCCTCTCTTCACCCGTCATCCTGACAGCAAACACCCTCCCACCTGGGCCCTGTCCCCAGCTCATCCATCACCGTCCTCAGCTCAGCTCTCCCACGTCCTCTCCGGTCCCTCAGCTCCTGCAGAGCTGGGACACAGGGACCCCGGGTGTGTTTCCAGAGCAGAGAGGAACTCGGAGCCGAGGAACCAGGCTGAAACGGGCAGTGCAGCCCCCAAAGAGCGGCCCGGGATACTGGGCAGCATCATCTTGGTCTAGAGAAGAGGCAGAGATCAACCTGCTAAGGTGATCGGAGGGGGAGGGTTATGTAGGGGGACCCTTCCAGCTCCCACCCACTCCAGCTGGTGCAAATTCAAAGCTCTTGCACTGTGAAATACCCTCGTTAGTCAGCGGCGCCAGAACGAGCCAGAGCTGGGGGTAAGTCACCTATGGCGGGGAACGCCTGCGTTACAGATTTTGAGGGAAAAGGATACGGGACCTGTTGAGGGCTGGAGTGAGGCTGGGGAGTTATGCAGGGCTAGGCCAATTTCCCCATCAGTAGGGACAATGAAATCAGTCGTGCCCCACACCTGCCACGTTGCACGGGACAATTCGACGCAAAAGACACAGATTTGCAAAATGTTTTGGGTGGAGCCAAATCTGACAGTTTGGTCCGAAATTTTTTTCCCAGCTCTACTCAGAGCCTGTGGGTCAAGGTGGATTCGCCCAGGGGCTCCAGAGGTCACCGACCTTCTCACGCCACCTCGTTCAGTACCCTCCCGGCCCAAACTCCTTTGCAAATCACAGCTAAGGACCCTGAGAAGCTTCAGCCTCAGGAGAGAAGCACAGAGGTTTTTCCTGTAATTGACATTGCATGTTGCCTCAGTTAAAAGCGCCTTCATTCCTTTCAAGAGTTCCCCCAAGGTCAGGACAGGACGGCTGCCGGGTAGCGTGGAGTGAGCCAGGAAACCACTTGTGTGCCAGCAGCTAGAGTCAGCCCCATCCGTCAACCGGTGCTGGTGGCTGGAGGGAGCTCTGCTGATCACAGAGCACTTAGGACGCAGTGGGTGGGAATGCATTTTAGAGTCACGTGCCAGCCCTCAGAACTGGTGAAATCCCTCTGGGGAGAAAATAAAACATCCCTCCAGCTGTTTTCCATGCTAATGGGGGGCAGGGCAGGATGGGCTTTGTAACGTACATTGCTGGGCACAAATCAAAGCTTCCTGCAATAAGGGAGCCGCTTGTTCCTGGAAAGGCATCCCTGCTGTCTCCTGAGAGAGAACTTCCCCAGGGGGCTTCTCCCAAGATAGTCTTTGGTGGCCTCAGAAAGTGGCCATCAACTCTCGCAGGTGGCTGCTCTGAGAATTTTTCCTAAAAGACCTAATTAACACTGGGAAAAACAAAGCAAGCTGCATCTCTACATGAGCAAATCAGTGTCATTGATTTCGGGAGGGTTTTGCAGACTCAATAATAAAAGGAACGTCCAGTTTACTGGACCTAGACAGACTAGAAATACCACTAAGGGCCTTTGCACGTTCTTGTCTTTTTGTCGTTGTTTCTTTAGCGGGTTTTGGCTGCTGGTTTGTTTTTTACACTTGCTGGCTAGTAAATTTGCTCCTGTGGAAACTGATCTTTGCAGGTTTGTTAATTTTGCTTTTCATCGCAGACTGACTCAGCCCTGGCAAGCCAGGGAAGAAATTAAGCCCCGAATGGAGAGGTGGGTAGGGAGGCAGCGGAGGCCAGGGCAATAGAGGGCTGGGGAAAGGTGGTGAGCCGAGGGCCGGAGCCCGAAACCCCATGGCTGGAGCCTGCCACCCAACACCCTAGGGCTGATGCTGGAAGCCCAAGTCCCACGGTTCCTGGGAAAATGGGAACTCACTGGCTGCCTGCTCCTCTGGTGTTTGTGACTCTTACTGGTGGCTCTGGGGAAGGGCCACCAGAAAAACCCCTGGTGGTCAAATGAGCCCACAGCTGCTGTATTAGAGAAACATTTCTGCTGGGCTATCTAACTATACTAATATCACCATTCAACCTGCAAGAGTCAAAAACCATACAAAGGAATTATGCAGCCCACTGCTGAAATGCAGCCACCTCTGGGGTGACACAGAACAACTACTTAACAGCACACAGCAACACTGCGCAACCACTGAGGCCAGGAGGTGAAGATTTATTTTTAAATTCAGTTGAAACTGACCTGTATTTTTGGGTGACAGGAAGTAGCCACCCCCAGTTGGATTTGGATCGGGCCTCAGATTGGGTTGGAGGGAGCACTGAATGCCACAGGGATTTTAATGACCAGCAGTGAGCAGAATCTTGATTTCCTGCTGCATCTGGACTACAACACCTCTGAGCCCCCGTATGTCTGACGCCAGTCTGGGGGTTCAGTATCTGACACAGAGCCGAGGGCCACCTCCCAAATCCCCTCCCCCGCTCCCAGCAGCTACGTGTCTCCTAACGGGAGAGACGTCCCATTTCGCCCACTGCCAGCCTCCGGAGAGCCAAGTGCCTCTCAGCCCGAGGCTGGACACCCATGGCGGCACGCGCTACGTGCTGCCGTACTGCAGAGCAGACAGAAGGGCACAAATTGCAATGGAGATTCCGGTTCATTCCCGAGACCTCAGATCACAATTCTTGGGACCCTCTGTGTTGAATACAAGCCCCCCGAGCCTCGTGTTATGCACAAAACCCAGCAAGGAACATGTAGCTTGGTCTCTTTGGACACGTCACCCCCTACAGGAATTGCGTATAGGGGCCAGTAGCCCTCCCTGACAGTAGCCAGGATGAGAAACATCCCAGGAGGATGCTAGTGGGCAATGATGAAATACCAGGGAGAGGAAGCATGGCCAGCTGGGTAGGGCACTCCCTGCTCTGTCACAAACTCCCTGAGTGACCTTGGGGATGTCACTTAGCTGAGTGGTGCCTCGCGGTCCCCATCTGCAGTCCCCTGTCTCAGGAGTGTGGGGAACATCAATGTGTTAAACATTGTGAGGTGTTTAACTTCAGATCCTACAGTGGAGCAGGCCAGCTCTCTGCCAAAGACAGGCAGATAATGTTGCCATATGAGGAGAGATTAACAACACTGGGACTTTTCAGTTTGGAAAAGAGACGACTAAGTGGGGATAGGATAGAGGTATTTAAAATCATGACTGGGGTGGAGAAAGTAAAGTATTATTGACTCCTTCTCATAACACTAGAATTAGGGGTCACTGTGACGAAGTGGGACTGTTCGTAATGTTTCCTCTGGATAGTGTGTGAGTGCCTCGGTTTCCCCTGGGCATTTCTTGAGTGTCTGTGGAGGGATAAGAGTGTGTAATTGGTACTGAGCAGAGGGCCAGTGTATGTAAGTGGCTGACACCCTGTCTTCTGGCAACTGAGGGCCTGGGCCCTTCCCCCCTCTGCAAGGTGTTAGCTGGAAGTGTTGGAGAACAAAGGGATCAGGAACCTCCTGGCCTGGGAAAAGAGACAAAGGAAAAGGGGAGGAGGGGCTGGAGAGGGAGTCAGTCTGGTGCTGGCTGGGGAAATGGAGTGAAGTGCAGACAGGGTGTCTGGCTCCCTGCCCCCCAAAATGGACCGGTTGAGGGGTCCGGTTCTTTGTACCTACAAGCTCTGTTTTAAACCGTGTTCCTGTCATCTAATAAACCTCTGTTTTACTGGCTGGCTGAGAGTCACATCTGACTGTGGAGTTGGGGGGCAGGACCCACGGGCTCTCCCAGGACCCCGCCTGGGTGGGCTCACTGGGGGAAGCGCACGGAGGGGCAAAAGGTGCTGAATGCTCCGAGGTCAGACCCAGGAAGGTGGAAGCTGTGAAGCTCCTTGCCCTGGAGACAGGCTGTTCCCAGAGAGGAAGCTTCCCCCCAAAGTCCTGACTGGCTTCATAGGGAGCAGTTCCAGATCATTGCCCTGGGGACTCCGTGACAGTCACCAAAGAAATTAATAGGCAGATGGTTTAAAACAAACATCAGGAAGTATTTCTTCACTCAACGCACAATCAACCTGTGGAACTCCTTGCCAGAGGATGTTGTGAAGGCCAAGACTATAACAGGGTTCAGAAAAGAACTAGATAAGTTCACGGAAGAGAGGTCCATCAATGGCTATTAGCCAGGGTGGGCAGGGATGGTGTCTCTAGCCTCTGTTTGCCAGATGCTGGGAACAGGCGACAGGGGATGGATCACTTGATGAGTCCCTGTTCTGTTCATCCCCTCTGGGGCACCTGGCATTGGCCACTGTAAGAAGACAGGATACTGGGCTAGATGGCCCTTTGGTCTGACCAAGTCTGGCCGCTCTTATGTTTTTATGCACTGAAGTTGTGTTGACTGACTCACTAACTCCATCCTCCTTGGCAGAAGGGGCTGGCAAAGGGAGAGGAGCGGAGATCCGAGAACTGCCCATGGCAGTTGCACCTCGCCAGCTCTCTTACAGACCCAGCTCCAGCTTCATCGCTCCAAATTAAAAACAAGCCCCCAGGGACAGTCTGCAAGACAAGAGGTGGCCTAGATGCACCGTCAGGAGAAATAACCCAGAGCCGGGAGCAAGCAGCCCTGGGCGAGTCCGTTTGCAGCTACTGTCACAGGGGTTGGTGGGGGGAAGGGGGTTCCTCTGGGACAGCCAGTCTGTAGCTGGAGGGTGGGATCCTAGCCCCCCAGAGCGCCCCTTTGAACCACTCAGTGCTGAACAGAACAAGGAGCCTAGCAGAGGCCCTGGCACTCAGTGTTACGGGCAGCCAGCTGGCCTAGTGGTTAGGGCAGATGGCCAAGCCAATCTCGGACAAGATTCAGTGTCAGAATCTCTCTCTTCACCCCAGCTGTGAAGTCAGGGTAACGCTCGAGTGCCTCCCGGGGGGCTGGGAGGCTGGGGCCAAGAGCACAAGGCGGTTTGTGCCGTTGGCGCCCCACTCAGAGCCATGGGGGAATTGCTCATTCCCTCGTAAGTGACCGAACCTCGCCCGGCGGCAGGTGGTGACCGGGCGCCCCTCAGTGATCCCCACGTGGGCGATTTGGGGGCAGTGGGGAGCCGTCTGTCTGGGAACGAGAACCCTCCAGCACTGGCTGACAACGCTGCGGGCTGGGCAGGGTGGGCTGAGGTCCCCCAGGTACCTCGCTGATGCCAGCCCCGAGGAACCCCAGCCTCCAGCCTCAGGGTTCCCCTGCCCCCCAACCCACAGCCCCACGATCGCGTCCCCTCGAGAAGGGACAGTGGGAACAAGCTACCATTTCCCCAGCCAATGAGCCTGGCCCCCAAGTGGCCCCCGCTCCAGGAGTCTGTCCCCAGGGGAGGGCTGGGCCCCTGGCCTTTGGGGTTTGACCCTCCCTGGTTCCTAGGGATCACCCCACTCCTGATGCAGTCCTGATCTACCGGGGTCTATTGGCCTGTCTGAACAAGGGGGCCTGGAGCACACGCACCGGCGGCCACTTCCCCGCCACGAGCCCCCCGCCCCGCCCCCCCAGCTATGTCATTGCTTTGCTGCCGGACAGCGCACCAGACCCCCAACCGTTGCCTTTGTCTGCTGCTACCGCTCCTCTGCCCCCCCACACCTCTCCGGCTGGAGCCACGAAAGGGAGAGCCGGCTGCCAGAGGCGGGGAGGGGGCTTCTTCCCCTGCTCCTCCACCTCCCCCTCCAATGCCAATGACAGGGCCGGCTGCCTGGTGTGGCCAGCGGGAGCACACTGCTCAGCGTGGCGTGGGTACGACATCTCGCCCGCCTATGAGCACCAGGAAGGGCAAAGTCAACACCCTCCCACCCCTCCCCACCCCCATAAAGTACATACCCCGCTGGCCCCCAGCCCCAACCTCCCACCCTTGCAACTCCCTGCACGCCCCACTCAGCAAGCTGGGGCAATTCCCCCCGACCACACACGCTGCCCAACCTGCCGGCTACCCACCGCCCGTCCCCAGCAGACCTCCCAGCAGCCTTGTCTCCCCAAACAACTGCCCCGGCACACGTCTCTGTCCCCAAAACCTCCCCGCTGGACCCTGCTGGCCAATGGGAACCTGCTCCTGCCTGCCCAGCCTTCTCGCCCCTCCCAAGAGGTGCACCGACCCCCTACCCAGAGTTCAGCCCTCCCGCCCAAGGCTCCGGGGCCGTGCACCTGCTGACCTGGGAGTTAAGGGGTTAACCAATGGCAGGTGGCGGGGGGAGGGGATCCACACCGGCTCTGCATCCTCTCAGATGTGAAATTCTCATCCCAGGCCCTGTAGTTCCTTGGCCCCTCTGATTCACCAGCTGCCTCCCCAGGGGAACTCCGGCTCCTGTCCTGGCTTTGCTGGCAGCCACTGAGCATAACCGATCTCGGCCAGGGCTCCTTGTGGGCTAATTAACCCTCTGCTCTGCTGGGGCCCGAAGCTTTCAACTACGGCAGAAGTCGGCAGCTCTCCCAGGACTGCAGCGCCTCCAGCTGCCCCATTTAGCCCCAGCCCTCACCCAGCATGACCGGCCCCCTCCCTGTCCCACGGACAGCTTGCTTCTGGGATAGTGGGAGCATTGAGCAAAATCGCATGGCACCTTTGCTGCAGCCCGCACCTGCAGCGCACAGCTTCTATCCCTCACGAGCACGGACGGTTTGGGCATAGCAAGAAAACAGAGGCCAAAAAAATCTGCTGGGCCTGGCCGGGACGGGATTTCCAAAAGCACGGAACACAGGCAAACCAAGCCCAGCTTTCCACCCTTCTCCTCGCTGACGATTAGTGTCCTGCCCGTTTCCAGCTCCCGAACCCCGGCGCTTTGGACAATGCAGCTGTTCCAAGAGATGGTGCCAAGGATTTTGCACGGGTGGGAAAAGTGCATTTACCCCACTCTTCGTTCTCTAGCACGGCTGACCGGGCTGGGCCCCAACTCCGCTCAGGCCTGTCACAGCCCCAGCTGGAAAGATTTCAGCCCCTGTTTTGGAAAAGCAACTGCAACAGGGATTGGGGATGGGCCCATGTCACGGAGTCCCCGGGGCGATGGTCTGGAACTGCTTCCTACGAAGCCAGTCAGGACTCTGGGGGAAGCTTCCTCTCTGTGAACAGCCTGTCTCCAGGGCTAGGAGCTTCACAGCTTCCACCTTCCTGGGTCTGACTTCTGAGCATTCAGCACCTTCTGCCCCTCCGTGCGCTTCCCCCAGCGAGCCCACCCAGGCAGGGTCCTGGGGAAGCCCGTGGGTCCTGCCCCACAACTCCACAGTCAGATGTGACTCTCAGCCAGCCAGTAAAACAGAGGTTTATTAGACAACAGGAACATGATCTAAAACGGAGCTTGTAGGTACAAAGAACCAGACCTCTCAGCTGGGTCCATTCTGGGGGGCAGAGAGCCAGACAGCTCATCTGTCCTTCACTGCCTGCCTCCAGCCAGCTTCAGACTAACTCAGCAGCCCCTCCTCTTCCTTTGTCTCTTGGGCAGAAGGTGTTGCCTCCTCCATCCCCCACCTGGGCTCAGGTTACAGCCCCAGGTCTCATTCAGAAAGGGGAGTCTCCCCTTCCCACACAATATTTAGGGGAACCATTAAGATCATTCCCACCCCGTCACAGCCCAGCCCTGCAACCTTCACCCCAGCAGCTGCTCCCAGTCCTGCAGTGACAAGACCCATTCCCATCGCTCCTGCAAACGAGACTCCAACCCAAAGCTGCCCAAACCCAGATTGCAATGAAGGAAAATAACTTGGAACAAACGAGGGACCAGCAATTCCATGACTACACCCAATGCTGCAAGCCAAGGACGGGGAGAACGACACGCGGAAACCTGGCGGGTGGCCCTTGACTGACTGGGGGTTTCTGATCCATTACGTATGGTGGCCTGCCAGGGAGAGTCTTAATAGTACATTGGAGGAGAATCGCTCCACGCACCACTGAAATGCAGCCATCTCTGGGGAAGAACACAGCAGCTGTTTAGCTTCCAATTGAAACTGCAGGGGAAGTTTAGGGAGGCAGGATGGGATCAGGATTTGGCTAGGACCCTGGAGCTGATGTCCCACTTCTCGCTAAATGAAGTCATGTGATTTTCAGCGACCCCCCCTCAAGTAGCCAGAGCTTCTGTGTTACACGTGGCACCTCCGGCAGCACAGTGCCCCCTTGCAGCGGGCAGAGGGACTGGCTCAGGATTAATTTAGAGAGGAAAGCACCATATTTAGAAACAAGAACAGCTGCTGCTTCCTTACACCTATATTTTCCCTGAGGTCTGCACCAAGTATTGGCCAGGCCCAGGCCCAGCCCATCTGAGCAGTCAGCTGAGAGCTGGCTGCCTGGCTGATTAGAAAGTCTCTTTGAGTTGATTTTTTAAAGCCGTCTAATCTAAAAACCCCTTTTGATCCTGCGGCAGAGTCGCCATCGATCCCGGATTTGATCTGCACAGAGTGAGCCCAGTGCGGGGAGAGCGAACCCGCTTCAGCTCTGACCTTAAAAACCACAGACGTGTAGGACTGGGAGGGACCTCGAGAGGTCGCCTAGTCCAGTCCCCTGCGCTCATGGCAGGAGTCAGGACTCAGTATTATCTAGACCATCTCTGACAGGGGTGTGTAAAATCTGCTCTTAACAGTCTCCAGTGATGGAGATTCCACAACCTCCCTGGGCAGTTTATTCCAGGGCTTAACTGCCCTGACCAGTACAAAGTTTTTCTTAACGTCCAACCTAAACCACCCTTGCTGCAATTTAAGCCCCTTGCTGCTTCTCCTCTCCTCAGAGGTTACGAACAATTTTTCTTTCTCCTCCTTGTAACAACCTTTTATGTACTTGAAAACTGTTCTCATGTCCCCCCTCAGTCTTCTCTTCTCCAGACTAAACAAACCCATTTATTTCAATCTCCCCTCCCAGGTCATGCTTTCTAGACCTTCCATCATTTGTGCTGCTCTTCTCTGGACTTTCTCCAATTTGTCCGCGTCTTTCCTGAAACTGGCGCCCAGAACTGGACACAAGACTCCAGCTGAGGCCGAATCAGTGCTCTGGAAAGCAAGAAACCAGGATGGTCCAGAGCAACGCCCTCTCCTGCAGGGAAAGACCCCTCCCAGGCCCAGGACTTGCGGGGGCAGGAGCGCAGGGCCACGGGCCCCAGGACGCCGAGGGGACAGGATGCTCTCAGAGCAGTGGCCCACGCAGAGGAGCTGGGCGTTGCATCGTCAAAGCTGGCTGTCCGGGGGCCCATCACCCAGCCCCCGCCCCAGGCCCTCGCTGTCCCACTCCCTGTATTGACCGCGCTTGTTGGCACCTCGCCCACCAGCCGCAGGGGCAGAGCGCAGCGCCAGGCTGGCAGCGGGGCTCGGCTCTCCAGTGCCACCGGGCTCTCTGCCCAGCCGCTGGTCTCGCCCCAAGGGGGCTGTTGGCAGCAGCCACCAGCGCTCAGGTTGCCAGGGAGAGATTTTAACGCCAACGGTGCTTGCAGAAGACAATGGTTTCCCTGGAAACTGCTCCGCAGAGGTTCCAGGGCCAGGTGGCATGGGAGAGGAGGGTAGGGGGCTGCCCCAAAGCGCCTGGGGATATAGAGCCTGGGTCTTCCCCCCTCTCCCTGACTCCCTGTGCACAGGGAACAGCGAGTTTCACGCAGGCAGGAGGAGAATCCCCTGCAGCCCAAGGCCTGTGAATGGCCGGGGACAGAAGCAGCCAGTCCCCGCTGGGCAAAGCCGCCCTGCATCCGCACAGCTCAGGGGAGCGAAACGGACAGTCCCCCTTCCCAGGTCCTGTCCCACTACCAGCCCTGTGTCCCGCTGGCCAGGCCACAGCTCCCTGGGCCGGTTCGGCAGGGCTCACGGCTACCCCGCTTTGCTCTGCAGCCCACCGGGTCTCAGTGACTCGGCTCCCTGGGTCCTGCCCCGGCCTCAACTGTCCCAGCTCCCGTCTCTCTAGCCTCGTGCACCCTGGCAAGGCCCGCACAAGCTTGGCCTCCGGGAGCCAGCCCCATGCGCTGCCCTGGGCCTTGCCCCAGTGGGAAAAGCAGCCGCAGGGTGAAGGGGGTTGAGGTTTCTGGGGGCCGTGCCCAGACGCAGCACTCACTACAGGTGGGGAGGGTGCCTGTCCCCCCCACTCCTCCCCCAGGCTAATCAGCCCGTCCCACCCTCTCATTTAATATTCAGCTGAGGCTCGATTACCTCCCGGCCTTTTATCTCCCTTCCGGCCCCGCCCTGGCCCCTCCTTCTCCCAGGCAGGGCCATTGCTCCTCACTGAATTATTGATACGGCCCTTCAGCCGCCACAATCGATCGCGCTCCCTTTTTACCTCCCCAGCCCCCACCCAGGCATATCGAGCGCCCGCCTGCGATGCCTCTTGCGGGGCAGGGCCCGTCTATCTCCCTCCAGCCCCGGGCTGAGCTGCAGATCTCCCGCAGGTACAGGGCAGGGTCGGGCAGCCGGCTGATTCATTGGTCTCTCAGCTGCCCGGCTTTGACAATGATTGTCAGCTCCCCTGGCTCTTCTCATGGCCAGAATGTGGTGCACGCTGCCCCACCATCAATTAGTGCCACCCCAGCTTGCTGCAAGCTGGACTCAGCCCGCCGGGCAGCGCATGGCCAGAAATGACCGGCAAGATCATTGTGATTGTTTAAACAGGCGCTGCCGAGTGCCAAGCTAGCCAACGGGCGAGGCAGCGATATATGGAGCAGCTGCGCTGGCATGAGACTACAAGGGCATGCCAGCCGCAGGCTCCAGGGCACAAGCAACACGCCAGGTGGAGGTCAGGAAGAAACAGGCCCCCCACCCAGGGGGGAAGTTGGGTTCATCCAGGTGCATCCTGCCTCTTTCAGAAGCATCCGGCAGCGGCCATTGGCAGGCCGTCGTGATGGTAACACTGCCAGCAACGTGGCACAGACGACACTCCATAGTGCTTGATCCAGCACTTCAGCAGGCCCTGCCCTTATTCATGAGAGGATCCACAGAGCACAAAGGAGGTTATTATCCCTATTTTGTAGATGGGGAAACCAAGGGACCTAGCGGTGCAATGAATGTCCCGAAATCACCTAGCTGGCCAATGGCAGAGCAGGAATTGAGAGTTGCCAGGGCCATGCCCCGCCCACTAGGCTGCACTGCCTCTCCTGCGGTAGAAGCGCCCTTATGCCGTGTTCAGGCGGCCCAGTTAAGAATCAGAGCCAGGCAAGGCGGGAGCAACAGGTCTGACACCGTCCCGCTTCCTCTGCCGGTTAAACGTGTGATCTGTCTGCGTGGCACCTCAGGACTGGGCGGTGAAGGCCACGCCTGGCAGCCCCGGCTGCCTCCCCAGCCCTGTGCCTGGCTCCCAGGGAGCGGTCCCCGGTCTCTGGCCATGGCCCTGCTGCGCCGACACTAACCAGAGGTCCGACCCAGCCCGGGGAGCTCCCAGATGTTGCTGGTCCCATCTGGTGGCCCAGTTTGATTCTGCAGAGATGCAAGCCAGAGCCTTCCAGTGCTGTCGGCCCCCGCCTCCCACCGTCACCGGCCCAGCCCCAGAGAGTCCCCCCGCCTCTGCTGTGGGTGTGGAGGGCACCGACTCAGAGACTGCCCGGCTCCCCTTCACTCCCACAGCTGGCAGCAGGCCCAGAAGGCCTGGGTCAGGGACGGCAGCCCAGGGCACGGGGCTAGCACCGCACCGGCTTCGAAGGGCATGATCCAAGGTGCCCAGCGTCGCTCCCAGTGGGGCCCAGTCCACCACACCCCACTTCGGGCTGCAGCAAGGGAGGCCGGCCTGGCTGGGAACGGAGGCGTTGGCTGGGCATGGCTGGCTGTCACAGGGATGGTCCTGCTGTGTGGGGAGGGGGGCCTGTCACGAAATGCACCTCTTCCCTGGAGGAGCCCAGTTGTGGGGTGGGATCACAGCAGAGCAAGGGTCCCAGTCAATATCCAGCAGAGATGGGGGGGAGGGGTGCCCCTCTGGACAAACCAGCTGCCTGGGGTGCATGGTGCTGTCCAACTGGCCAAAGGTGCCTAGCACTGAACGTATGCCCAGCCCCACAGCTCAAATCCCAGGGGCAGGGAGAGAACCCCGGCTGAGACCCAGCAGCTCCGGTGCTATGTGGGTCTGAAACGTAAGATTCCCCCATCCCCACCCCGCTCACAGAAACAACAGCTTGCACGTGTGGTGCACGTGAGTCATACCCTGAGCCCACGCGCAGACCGGGTGCCAGGGCTTTCATCTCCTTAGCTCCGTCCATGAGATACCCACCACTGACAGGCAGCCACCTCTGAGCTGGACGGCGGCCGCTGATTACGAGCCCCATTGGAACGTCCCACTCAGGTCCCCACAAGGCCAAACCCAGCCCCCAGCCACATGACCCGCTCACTCTCTGCGTCCCAGTCCCCCACGGGCAGCTCACAGGAGCTCTGGCTCACGCCTTTGGGGGACAAAGGGGCTCCCAGCTCCAAGTCCTGCTGCCCTCGCTCAGCATGGGGTGTTTCGGCCGGCTGGGGGGCAGCGATGCCAGCTCAGCACGCCTGCGGGGGTGGGGAGGGAGCAGGGCAGGCTGTATCGATCGGCCAGAGGGGCTGGCAGGGCCCTGGTGCTCCATTAGCAGCCTGAAGCCATTAGCTGTGTTATTTCACCCGCCGCCGCGATGCAGCCGGCAATGTGGTCACCGCGAAGCCCTGGCAAGGCTCGTAAATAACGCACGGGGGAGGTGGCAGGGAGGGGGCCGACGCGGAGGGCCGGGGACAGGAAAATTGGCTGGAGGAGGGGGGTGGAAACTCACCCCGGGGACAGATCGAAGCGGCTGCGTGCCTGCCGGTTACTGGCGCCTGCTGCGGTTGGGGAAGCCAGTGGGGGCTCAGAGCTGGTGGGGAGACAGAGGGAGCAGCAGGGGCGCTCGACAGGCCTTGGGGAGGCCCATTAGGATGCCCGCCCCCCAGGACTGCAAGTTGAGACACTGGGGGGAGCGATCCGCCTGCGGTCACAGAGCCGGGCAGCTGGGGAACAGAGCTACCCACTGGGCGACACTGCCCGTCTGTCAGGCCTCCAGCCCCCGAGCTGCGGGTCAGAGACAGGGAGCACCAGGGCCTGGAGCGAGTGTTTGCAAATGGCTCTGAGATCCTCAGACACAAAAGGGAAAGTCCTGGGAGAGAAGCAGAAAACAGCCAGCCCCACCCCGCAGGCTAGGAGCCCCGACCCCCCATTGCCAGCACAGCGCTGCCCCCCCAAACGCCCCCATGACCCTTGCACCTCACTGCCCCCGTCCCCCCCTCACTCTCACGCTTTTTGTCCTGACATCTGCACCTTCAGCCCATGGAGCCCCCCATACAACCCCCAGACAGGGGACAGCGTCTCCATGCGAGCCAGGCGGTGCTTAATTTGTAATGGAAGAGGAGTCGGGGCTCAAGCCATATTTTCACTTTTGTACCTGACCTGCCAGGCCTGGGGGCTCCGAACCGCCGGGCCCGGGGGGGGGGGGCGCCGGGGCTCCAAACCGCCGGGCCCGGGGGCGGGGGCGCCGGGGCTCAGCCTGACTAGCCCTGGCACAAACAGGCCTGCAGTTGCAGGTTCGTTTCCCTCGCCCCGGGGGCAAGTGGGAGCCACTCAGTACCAGGGGAATGGAAGGTGGTGGTGGTGGGGGGGTGCTGTAGCAAACATGCCTGCACCAAGACTGCAGGAGCCAGGGGCTGGGGGTGCCACGCAGCAGGGGGCCCTGGCACCAGCCGGCTCTGGGGAGCCAGGTTCAGCCAAGGAGTGGGGAATTCCCCAGCCACACGGGGGGCAGGAGAACAGGCCCGTGGGGCTAGGTCAGCTCCCCCCTGGCCGCGGGAGGGTTCTGATTCCTGACAGGGACAGCAGAGCTCTCAGCTCCTGCCCTGGGGCTGGTGGGTACCCCCCTCCTATTGCCATGGGGACACCGCCTCCCGTCGCCATGGGGACATCACCTCCTATCACCACGGGGACAGGAAGAGGCTTTGCCCAGGGCATGGCCCCCCTGACAAGGACAGATACAGGGAGGTGCAGGCAGGGGGCTGAGGCCCCTTAGTCCCACCCCCCACCCCACGGCAACCTGCTTGAGTATTGGGGGTTGGTAGGGAACAGAGGAGAAGCTGCCCACCCCGTGCCCCGGAGCCGTCATTCCAGCTCCGGCTAACGCAATGCGGAGCAGCCAGCGATCAATGGTGTGACTTTGGTGCCGAAACTCGGGGGTTTGGGCGTCCAGCCGAGGACACGGCTCCCTCCCCGGCCCCTGCCATGCAACTCACTGTTAATAACCAGTCCCCCCCACCCCCCGCCTTCACACCCTCCAGCTCCACTATGTGGAGTCAGGGTTACTTCATCCATAGAAATCAAACCGAGGACGAGGAGCCAGGACTCCTGGGTTCTATTTCCAACCCTGGCACAGATTCACTGACTGACCATGAGCAGGCTCCACCCCCCCATGCCTCAGTTCCCCCACGGAGACGGGGAGATTGACCTGGCAGAGCTGTGGGTCAGGATGGAGGGACCCTGGCAGAGCTGGGGGAGGTGGAGTCCAGGGCTGAAATTGTCAGGGGGGTGGGGGAATCCATGGGGTCATCAGTGGAGCTGGGAAAGGACCAGAGGAGGCCTGTGCTGGATCAGACTGGCACTGAGGGGCAAACGGATTTAACCCGAGACTCGCTGTCACCCTCCCGTGGCTGGTCTGGAGTGGAGACGTGACCTGCTGTGGGGGCGCCAGATCAGGACATGGGACCCTGTCTGGCTGCAAGGGCCTGAGCAGGGGCAGGGCTCAGCCCCAGCCCCACGGCGGTGAGCAGGGTACGCCCAGTGCCCGTTGCACGGGGAGTGGGCTTGGCTTGGCCAGCCGCCCCCAGGTGGCCAGGGTGGGGAGTTTCCTTCAGCCAGGGCTCCCTGTCCATGCCACACATGCTCCATGGCGGGGCCCTGCAGGGCTGCCTCGGGGCCACCTTTATCCCCCCCCCACCCGGGCTATGGGGTGCAGAGCCACGCTCAGCAAGGCCGCCCACTCGTTCACTCCCAGAGGCACGTGACCCTGTGACCCTTAAAGCTACAGACCCCACAGTAAAGAGAGAATCCCGGGAAAGGTTCAGCAGGATCCCTGGGGCCCTGTCCCTCCAGCCAGACCCCCTCCCTCCATGCCTAACCCAGCTCTGAGTCCCTGCGGTTGAGAATAACAGTCAGCACAGCAGGCGGCGGGAGCGGGGGCAGGAGGGGTTCTCCCCTGCTCTAAAGGCACCAGGAGAGACCTGGGCTTATCGCCAGTGGGCGGCAGGACTCCTGGGTTCTCTCCCCAGCTCCGTGACCAGGGCCGGCTGTTTCCCCACTCTGGGCTGGAGACGCCCATCGGGAGACTCTGCATGTTGTCAGCATGGGGCCGTGTGTGTGGATTGAGCGGGTCCATGGGAAAGACGAGACGGCTTTTGGCCCGCAGATAGCAGCTGTTCTATGTCCCCCCGTCCCCCCACCGCACCCCCAGTACCTGCATCGAGAGCAGAGGGGGAGTCGGGCTCGGCAGGGGGCGGGGGCCTCACAGGATTCCTACCCGGTGCAGGGCTCTGCAGAGATCTCCTGAGGCTGGCACTGGGGGTGGGGGGGCACGTGCCACCGGGACAGGACTAGCCTGGAACATCTCTGCACGGCTAGCTGCTCCCAGCCAGCCCGAGCCCGCGGGGTGGCTGGATGGGGAGGGATGTCTCAGACACGACCTTGGTCGGGTCACAGTTGCAGGCAGGGGAGCCCGAGCTTGGGAGGTAGCCCAGACTACGAGAAACTCTGGGCGGCTACAGAACCATTAGCCCAGGCTGGCACCCCACTGCCTGCCATGGCAAAGCAGAGCAGCTGGCCTGGCTCAGGCCCAGGGGCCTGTCTCCAGCAGTGCCCACTCCTCGACACGCCGCACTTGACCCTTCTCACACCCGGAGCAGATACCAATGCTGGCTGCCACCGCAGGCAAGCCCTAGCTCCAGGACTTGGTGCAGTGAGGCTCCTGTGGCAGTGAGTTCCGGCGCTGTCCATTGACTGGCCACTGGGAGTGGACACAGCTCATCAGGAGCCTGGGGGAGAGGGGGCGGTTGTATTACATGCTCCTGTCCCTGCTCCTGGCTCACTCACAGCTCCATGGGGTCACCAAGTACAGAGCCCAGCCCCGCTTTTCCACTCACGCGAGGATTCCCACCAGCACGCAGGGGCTAGGACACACAGCAGAGCAGTTCCAAATGCACCCAGGGGAGGGAAGGGGGGGTCTCACTCACACACCCTAACCAGCTCTCCATACTCCTAGGCTCTGCCCCGAGGTTATGTCAGTGCCCACACGTCTACACAGCAGGGTACCCCGGACTCTGGGGGGGCCACAGGGCTGGTCCTGGGGGAGGAGCCCCACTCCCAGAGGGCGCTGCCCTGGAGAGCAGATTGTGGGAAGTGCATGGGGCCCTGGGCCACCCCACCACTGCAGGTCACCCTGAACTCATGGGGGCCTTAGAGAAAGCCCAGCCCCACACTTCTTCCACCTCCACCCTGGAGAGAGCTGAGTAGCTAGACACGCCAGCCCAGCTCACCCCACCTCGCCCCTCCTGCCCAGGGCAGGGCAGCATCCCCAGAGCCTGGTGCAGGCTGGCTACGGGGTTCGGGACTGTCCACCCTCCCCCAAATGCATCCCTCACACAGCCCCATGCCCTGATGGCCCATGCGGGCGCAGACACCAGCCCCAGCAGGGGCAGAGGTACGCAAGCCGGCCCCTCACCCGTCAGTCCCTGCTGGCAAGTCCTGCCTTTGCCGGGACTGTGGCTGGGATCCGCACTGGGATCCTGCCCACTGGTGCATCGTCTCGCCCTGGACCGTGAGCATCCTGTGCTCGGAGCAGAGCGCCCCCTTCCTCTTCCTGGGGGCTCCAGCCAACTCCCAGCCCCAGGGCACCTAGCAAACCGGCGGGCACTGCCAGACCCTGGCTGCCAAGCTGGGGCATCGGACAGAGCCCTGGCTGTTCGGGCCGCCCCCGGCTCACCCCATCGCCCCTCCTGTGAGGCACCCAGTGGCCGGTGGGTTTCACTAGCCCAGGCCGGCCCGTGCCCCGGCACTGCCCCCACCGCGTTACCTTCCAAGGAGACGGGTTCAAAGAGGCCGAACTGCTCCAGCACCTTGACAAAGAGAACCAGCACCACCAGCACCGCGATCATCTCCAGCCCTTCCAGGTTCATGGTGCGGGGAGCTCAGGGCATGGCCCCCCCGACCGGCTCGCTCCCCCGGCGCCCCGATCAGCCAGACACCACGACCGCCGGGATGCGCATCGCCACGGAGCCACCAGCCCTGCTGCGGGGGCATCAGCCTTCACCCCTCCTCCTGGGGGGCCCCCGCCATCCGGCACTGGACCAGCCCCTGCCGTCCAGAACCCCCCGGCGGGGGTACCCCGCTCTGCCGGGCAGGGGGAGACTATGGAGCTGGGCAGAGAGTTGGCCGGTCCCAGGCAGCCCAAAGGAGCCGTCCACCTTGCTCGAGCGGGGCTGGAGGACGTGTGAGTAGAGAGGGAGGAGAGTGGGGGGGGGGGGGAGCCATGCCCTCCCATTCCAATGACACCACCTCCATCGATTTGCTTAATGTGGTTGCTAAGCAAACGGGCCACAGATATTAAGAGGATCTCAGCTCCCCTCCGGGGACACAGGGTTAAACATCCACGGGGAGGAACGGCTCTGGTACATCCTCTGTGCCCCCCCACCCCAGAGTGCTGCTCCCAGCCAGCCACTGGGATGGGGGGCCACAGACCCCCCCCGGCACCATCTCCTGCCTGATGCCTGGCACAGCACGGGAGAGCAACAGGCCTCATGGCAGAGAGGTGCCGCCTAGGCTGGGGGGCCAGGACTGTGTCAGCCTGCGTGCAGGGGGCATGGGGCAGTTCGGGGCGGGGGGGGGGGGTCTGCACCCTTCCCCCTTCTTTCCTTGCTGCCCCACCCCCCAGTTTATGTGTGTCAGACGGGCCTCCAAAGCCCCAAGTTCAGCTGCAAACAAAAGCCAGGAATCCTGCCCCGCTCCAGGAGTCACCCGAACTCTCCCAGTGCAAAGGCCCCAGCTCACCAGAACCGGCACCCTCCTGGCTAGATCCCCAGCCAGCACAGAGCGAGGGAGGGGAGCGACTGCCACTCAGGGCCAGGCGATCCCAGCGTCCTGCCTCCGGCTGCATCGGAACAGAGCAGCGGGTCAGCCAGCCAGCCATGTCACCCCCGCAGCAGGACTCAGCTCCCAAAATGCACCTGGCTTTATAGCTGTTGACACCAACCCTCCTTTGCTTTGGTCGCCCAACTGCCTGGCTCTCTCTACTTCACTACACTCCTGCAGCAGTGAGTTCCACAGGTGAAAGGATCTGCTCTCCACGGGGCTCGCTGCGAGGCACAGGACTCTCCTCCTTCCACTCCTCTCCGTCCCCGCCCGAGCGGAGAGAGAGCCCCGGGTTCCCATTTGCTGGCTGTTTGGCGGGTCTCGTTCTTCGTAGCTGTGACCAAAGCCTCTCATCACAAATGGCACCAACAGCCCCTTAGCAGAGGCCACAGAGGGACTGGACCTTGCAACCCCAAGGACGGGGCTGGGCTGGACCGGGAGGAGGGGGGAGCAAAACCAGCCCCACTGCCTCGGCTCTAGGGAGAGGAGTCAGCCCCTGGGACTCACAGTCCAGCCCCTTGAACCTCCCCAGTCTACTCTGTAGCCCAACTGCCCCCACCCCACCTGCAGACCCTGCTCTGGGATTCAGGAAGCGTTCCCTGCCAAGCAATGGCCACAGCAGGACAGGTGGGCGCAGTGATATCGATGCTCGGTTCTTCCATGGCCTCTGCCCACCTCAGAGCTCCAGGCATGGAGCCAGCCTCAGGATTATGGTCCCCTTTAACTGCAGGGGAAACTGAGGCATGGAGCAGGGATGTGGCTCATTGGCCAGAATCACCCTGTCCTGGCTCCAGGCTGGTGCGGTAGGCACAGGCTCACCCTTCCCCCAGGCAGCAAAGAGGGCAAGTCTCGAAAGGGTCAGGGCCCAGTTTAATGTGGGTCCGGCTGCATCCCAGGCTGGAGGGCTCGGGGAGCAGTGGGGCTGGGCCGGGCTGAGGGGAGTTGAGGCAGGGGCAGGAGCAGGTCGTGGCTAGTATGGGGTGAATATTCAGGCTGATTCTTCTTTTAGCTGATCGGGATCAACTCCCGCGAGCAGGGAGTGGGGCCAGGGTGGAAGCAGGGCTGGAGATGCCCCCAGTGGGGTTGCAGGGTTCACGGATCCTGGGGTCATGGTGACTTTGGGTGGCAGGACCCGGCTGGCTGTTGAGAAGCGGCTTTGCTAGAGAGCAGCCGTGGCTGGGCTGGGAGCCACCCACCTCGCCCCAGCCAAACCACGGGCACAGCCCTGGGTGCTGGGCTGCCTCCCCGGTCTGACGACCGCTGCACGGGCCACCTCTGGACAAAGGCCCCATGAAACCCAATGAGCCACCTGAGCTAGAGCTGGATATTCTCATCCCCTGGCCCGAGAAAGGACTAAACCCCGCCACAGCCATTCAACTCTGTCTACACCCCACACGCCGCGTTGTACCTCACGAAGGGCACCGAACACCCAATAGCAACGGTGCGGGTGAAACCAGACAATCACTGCGCTCTCAACTGCACTCTCACAGCAAAACACCCTGTCCCCCGTGGGCGACCGCGCTGACCTCGCCGGCCTCCTCTGAGGGAACGCGCACAACAGCTGGGAGCTTCCATTCACACCATGGCTAGACACTAAAACTCACGGGATGTCTGGCTCATTACAACAATCTGTAACCCACCAGCCACCCATCCCCAACTCCTCGCTGCCAGGACTTGAGGGATGTGAAAGGGCTCTTCCCCTTGAAATGTGTGGTAACTCCTTATGCTAAACCGTCTATTCCACCGGATATTTAGCTGCGACACTCTGAGTACGTGTCCGAGATGGAAGAGGTCTGTGTAAACACGAAAGCTTGTCATTTTCACCACCAGAAGTGATCCAATAAAAGCGATTACCTCACCCAGCTTGTCCCTCTAATGTCCCGGGACCAACTTGGCTACAACACAGTTGCCTAGATCGTTAACAAAAGCATGTTCATTAGCATTGCTAATGAATCTGTCCTTGCAGAACCCCACTAGAAATGCACCCCTTCAATGAGGAGTCCCTGCTCTGGTACATTTTGAGGCCTCACAGCTAGCCAGCTTTTCCTCCAGGGAATGAGGGGGACCATGGTCAATTTATATTGTTCTAAGAATTGTAAACAGAATGTTATGCAGTACCAAGTTAAATGCCTTACAGCACCTAGTACGTCAACATTATCACGCTCATCAACCAAACTTATCAACCAACAAACTCATCAAAAGCAGATACCAAGCAACTTTGACAGAACCTATTTTCCACAAGCCCATGCTGATTAGCATTAATTACATCACCCTCCTTTAATTCTTTATTAGTCGAGTTCCGTATCAGCCACTCCATTATCTTATCATCCCATTTACCCTTACCCGGATCATCTCATTTACCCTTTTTAAATATTAGCTCTCTTCTAGTCGTCTTCCCCCGTGTTCCAAGACTTATTGAAAACCAACATTAACAGTCCAGCGAGCTCCTCAAAAACTTTTGGTGGCTCTTCTAAAACTCTTGGATCTGCTCATTCAAAAACATCTAACTTTAGTAGCTTCTGTTTAACATCCTCCTGAGGTATTAGTGAGATGGAAAGAGTGCTCGCATGATTAATACATCATCTGTCTTTTCCCACATACAGAACAGAAATATTGATTGAACACTTCTGCTTTTTCTGCATTGTCATTGATAATTCTACCATTTCCATCGAGGAATGGACCAATAGCATTGTCATGATTCTTTACATTTCTAGTACACTCAAAAACGCCTTCTGCTGGCCACAGAGTTCTCTGTGTCCCTTTGCTTCCCTTATCAATTTTCCACAACTCCAAGCTTCCGATTCATAATCATTACTATAAATTTCCCCGTGCTTCCATTTGTTATATGAGAGAGATTTTATAGCTTTTTTCACTTCCCCTCTATATAGGGTTACCATGCATCTGGGTTCTCCCAGACATTGCCTCTTTTTTGAGGCTCCATCCTCTGTCCAGGTGGATTTCTCAAATAACAGGCAGCGTCTTGGATTTTTTTAGAGCAGACGCTGCAGCTCAGAAAGAGCCCCGATTGGTCCACCTCCTGATTGGCCCCTCCCCCGCATCAGCAGCTGATTGGTTCATTCCCCTGCAGCCACTACTGCCAGATCCCACCCACCCAAATCCTGGTTCCGAGCCTTGGGGCAGGAGTTCCACAGGGAGGCGCTGAATGACAGCTGTTGCTGCATCCCGGGCTTGTGCCGACCCCCCTGCCACTGAGACAGGGAGCGATGCTGCCCCCGCCCCCCTCCAGTGAGTATCCCTGCCACAGGTACCCACTCTAGCTCCCCAACTGTACCTCCCCCCGTCCAGCTCCCCATCCCCTCACAGTGTCCTCTTTTGGGGAACCTGAAATACAGTAACCCCAACTCAAAGCTTGGTCCCCTTTAACCAGCTCACCCTTCTTCCTCAATCCTGGATCTCGGGGCACCTGGCAAAGTGTTCTTAAACAATTCCCAGTGATCAGCCACATTTTCCTGATTAAATTCTGCGTTCCAGCTGGTCTGGCTCATAACGGTTTGTAGCTTTGTGATACCGGCCCCTATAAAGTGTCAAGTCTGTCTGTCGCTGGCCCGGCCTTTCCTCTGTTGTGACCCCTTGTACTCCAGCTGCCATTAGTGTTTAGTTCTGCGATCAGCCCCTCTGTGGCTGCCCAGACGAGGGCGAACACAGAATCCCCCACGCCGGGGGGGCGCCAATGCTGCCATTCAAATGTATTGCCACAAGGGGGGGCATTTCTCCACACATCACTGAGTGAGGTAGCCAGTCTATGGGGCCAGCGAGCTCCACCCTGGCCCCATGCAGGGCGTGGCAGTCAGGCCCTGGCCAGAGAGCGCCCTCTCTGGTCACTGATGGAATAAGCAGCCCAGGCTTCCTATGGCATCCGGCCAGGCTGGGGCCACCTTTCCCAGCCTGCAGCCCCTCCTGAGCTCCTGCTGTCCACACCTCTGCCAGAGCCCCTCACTCCCGACCCGCAGCCCCCTCCTGGCCCAGCCCTGGGCACCCCACCCCCAGCTCTTCTGATGCCCCTCACTCCCAACCCACAGCCCCCTGCCAACCCAGCTCTGGGCTCCCCCCAGCTCTGCCGGTGCCCCTCACTCCCGACCCGCAGCCTCCTTGCTGTTGTAGTCTTTGGCCTCTACTTATATTTCCATCGACCCCGGCAGTGGCCAGCTGTGCAGAGCGGTGGGATGGAAAGTGACGGAACTCACTGTCCATGGTACTTGGCTGGCTGAGATCTAACCAGAGGTCGTTGCAACCGCAGCCCTGTCTCCCAGCTTTGACAAACACCGGGCCAGGGCCCCACTGCCAGGCAGACTCAGTGCCTGCCCACAAGCCGGCTGGAGCCCCCAGAGTCCTGCGAACAGCCCCTATTCAGTCCTGCCACCAGGACCCAGTGGGGGCGGGTCAGAGCCTGGTAAAGGTCCCCAGCGAACACCCCAAATGCAGATGCACAATGCAAAGCTCCATGCAAACAGCAGCAGGAAGGAGCCCCGACTGGCTGGGGAGGGCACTGCTTCCCCCTCTGAGCAGAACAGCCTCCCCACCTGCCTTTTGGGCTCCCCTTGCAGCCCATGGCCTGCTCTCCCTGCACCCGGAGAGCCGACAAGTCACCCCTTTGGGCTGGATCCGCCTCCCTGGCTGGAGCACACAGTGCTATGCACCGCGCCCGGCTGCGTGACTGACACAGCAAATCCCCTGGGCAAGCCCCGCTCCCTCCATCCCACAGGCACCGTCAATGCAATGGCAGGGAGTGCCCGGGCAGGGTTCCGCCTTGCCCTCCGGACTGGGGAAGACACTGTCGGGGCAGCACATGCCAGGCTGCTCCCTGGGGTGCCTGCTCTCGAGCTGTGTTGCAGCAATTTAAACAGACCCAAACTTGGCCCGCGGAGGAGAGTCCTGACTCATGCAATAGGAAGAAGCATCTGCTTCCAGAATCTCTCCCTCTCCTACAGCCTGGGAATCTAGACAGACAGATGGGCTAACCCGGCCCCCGCAGGCAGGGCAGGGCTAGGATCAGCTGGCATCTGCCCCAGCCTGGAAATTCAGCTCCACTCTCTCCTGCAGTGCCCGGAGGAAATCACATCCCTGGCACGATGGGATTCGTGGCGAAGGAGGCCGAGGGCAGAGAAGCTCAGATTGATCTCGGGCCGAGAAGGTATCTGAGCGGGTGATTTGCACGTAGCAGGACGCTAGGAATTCCCAAAGGCCCCCAGCCCCAGGCTGGCACAGGCTACCAGGAGAGACACCTCATCGGCAGACGGCAGCTCACTGGCTCTCACTGCCCGACGTACTGACCGGCAATGACATAGCGCCCGGAGCGCGCAGTCTGCTCGCTGGGGTTCCACAGGAGAATGTTTTACAGCCACATACACTCACCGCACCGAGCCCAGAGCGCACTCGGCCACACGAACTAGCGGCTCCATCCGTCCAGATCAGCCTGGGAGACCAAACTTTCTGAATTTTCAATGCAAACAAATGAGCAAGATCCAGCCAGACACAACAGTTCCAAGAGGCATGAACCACCCAAGGCCTCTCAACAGAGTGTTCACTCTGAAACCTAATAATAACAATTGCCACTATTAACATCTAGCTACATCAAGGCTCATTGGTTTAACAGAATCTATCTAGCCTGCTTATCCCACAACCACAACCTGTCGCCTCAGAAGAAGATTTAAAAACAAGATAAACCACATGGCAGCTGCTGTGCTGATTGAATTATTAATTTCCATGTTGAATTTCTTAAACACCACCAGTGTTTAATTTCAGCCCAGCTGCTGCGGAGGCGACTCTGCTGAGGGCCGGAAGACAGGCCCTTATTGCAGGAGGGAAATGCAGCTTTTGCAGAGTACCCGGGGTCTTGATCCGTGCTGTGTGTGAGGTGGTCTCCCTGCACAGATGAGCCCACTCACACTTGCTGCACCGGGGAGCTCGGGCAGGGGTAGAGGATTCTGGCGCTTTGCATATGCTCTAGGTCTTGCAGTTCCTGGGGAGCTCTCTGCACACCGCCCTGTCCTCGTTAAAGCATCCCAAGGGGGTTAGTCATTAGGGAGGCTGCACTGCAAACTCTCCGGGTTCAACCCAGGGTTCTGGCTGGGAACAGCCCAGCGGGATGAAGATGGGTGGTGGGGATTTTGAACATGGTTGGGAGCCAAATCAGCCATCTGAGTCAGGCCTGAATCCCCACCGCCCCTGGACTCCCGGCAGGCAGGTAGACAGACGGCCGGTGGGCCTCCAACTGGGATCCAGTTCCTCCCAGAACCCTGGACTTCCCAGGGACGTTAGCTGGGGACCGTCTTCCCGTAGGCCTCCTGGCAAGGCGTCCAGACCGGGGGCCGCTCAGCGCTGATGGCTGGGGAGTGCCGCGTGGATGCCAGGCTGAGAACTAGCAACTTGCATCACATCAATGGCCCCCGGGACAGCGTCAAGCCTCGGGTGACTGTGCCCTGGGCTGGACGCTGCAGGGATGGAATAAAATAAAGCCTGCCGGACAGACCCGGAGCGCCGCCCTAGAGGTGATGTGCCCTACACCCCCAGCCCTTTGTGCTCACTCTTAAAGGAAACGGTGCCTGATTATTAACGGGAATGGAGCAAGGCTACGAATCTCTGGGAGCACCAGCCTCCTCCGGCTGCCAGCCCCACCGGTGCCAGGTCAGGAGAGGGAGGGAGAGAGGGAATCTGGGGGGGCCAGGGATAAGAAGCCCCTTGGGGCATCCAGAGCACCTGACCCCTCCAAATACCCATTTCCAGGTGAATGACACGAATGCAGATGTAGGTCCCACCCCCAGGGGCTGGTGCAGAAGCCCAGCGGATAAGTGATGGATCCAGACCCATCGCCAGCCTGCCCCGGCCACGCCGGGGAGTGGTTTGGGATGGGGAAAGGCAGTACACAGGCAGGGCAGCCGTCTCCATGCAGGGGCATACAGGCCGCGGCCAGCTCCCTCTGCCAGAGCGGGGCACAGCCAGGGAGCTGCCGCCTGGCATTGCCGGAGCACGGTACAATCGCCGCGGCCGGGGACAAGCCAGGGAATAACCCTCCCTCTAGGCTGGCAGCTGCAGGACACATGAGGAAGGGCACTCGGGGGTTGCCCGCAGCTTGGAGAGGGAGAACGTAAAGTGGAAATAAGGGGGCAGACGTTGCTGTCCCCCCTCCTGCTCCAACTCCCCCCACATCTCTATGTGCCACAGACACAGACAAACCCTTGCCAGGCAATTGGCAAACCCCATTCCTTGGGATTTGAGTCTCTCCAGCCCGGCACAGACCCAGCCCTGCCCTCCCCCGGCCAGGACCCCTGTGCTCCCCGCCTGCTACCTTCGATGCCGCTGATGATCTTGAAGCACTTGGTGGTGAACCAGTAGGAGATGAGGAGGAGGATGACGATCAGCGAGGCGTAGAGCAGGCTGTCGCTGTGCGGGGATGCCCTCTCCATGGCTCCATCCCAGGGGCCCACGCCGGTGCCCCCCAGTGCCAGCGCCCCCCTGCCAGCCCAGGCGTCGGGCTGGGACTCGCCGCCTGCCCGCGAAGGGGTCGGGAGCGACACACGATAGCCGAGCTCCCAAACCAATTACCGTAATTGCTCTCATCTAACACATGGCTCCTGTCTAAAAATAACCACCCGGCCCAGGGGAGCCCGGCAGAGCGTGGCACTGCCAGCCGGCACCACGAGAAGGGGGGCCAGCCTAGCCCCTCCCCAGGAGCCAGCCCTGCCTCCCATTCAACGGGCCCAATGTCGGGGCTCCAGGCCCTTCACCGGGGAGACCCCCCAGCCCAGGAGAATTCACTACTGGGGCCAGACAGCCTGCGGAGATACAGACCCTAGTCCGCCACTGGGATGGACAGTGGGGGTGCCATCTGTGCTCCCTCAACCCAGAGGCCTCTCTGTGCTCCTATCTGTCCCGCTCTGTTCCTCTCCCCTCCCCTCCCTGGATGAGTTCCCCAGGGCACGTCCACACTGCAGCATAAGCCCAGGGTTCAAACTCAGCCTCAAATCTAACCCCTCTCCCGCCTACACACCAGTCTCACTAACCCAGGCTCAGACCCAGGTCCTCACGGGCATAGGCGCCAACTTTCTGCAGCGCTGGTGGGTGCCTGCTCCCCGCCCAGCTCCTGACCCCAACTCCACCCCTTCCCCAAATCCCACCCCGGCCCCACCTCCTCCCCTAAGCCACCTCGTTCCCCCTCCCTCCCAGCCATGTGAAACACCTGTTTCACGGAGAGCACTGGGAGGGAGGGGGAAAAGCAGGTACCCGGTGCATTCAGGGGAGGAGGTGGAGGTGAGCTGGGTGGGGGCGGGGAGCTGCCGGTGGGTGCAGAGCACCCACCAATTTTTCCCTCTGGGTGCTCCAGCCCCGGAGCACCCATGGAGTCAGGCCTATGCTCATGGGGGCGGAGAGTCCAGTCCTGAGTCGAGCCAGGACCCAGGGTTCAAGCCCTGTTGTTTTGCTGTGTAGACACAGCCCCCGGGACCCATGCTCTGGGAGCTCGCTGAACGTATCCCACAATGCCCCAGGCTGATTTCCTTTGTCCTCTGGCCAGTCGAGTGCTCCTGCCCACGTACAAAGGGCTGAGCGGCCCCCTTTTGGGAGGGTGCTGGGAAATGGGGGATACGGGGGGGCTGGACTAGTCCCTGCAGAACGCTGTGTAGACGCTGGAGCCCCAGGCTGGGGGCCGGACTCAACAGCGCCACCCCTGGGGTTCCACAGGAGGGGAGCCGCTCAGGCCTGAGGTTCACAAAGCCAAGCCCTGCTCCCTCGAGCTCTGCCAGCGAAGGCCGGACAGGCTGTGGGTGCTGCACGAGTTACAGGCCAAGGGAAACCTCGGATCTTCCCCAGGCGTCACCACGACCCTTCGCCCCGGCTGCAGCAGGAGTCTTGACTCAGCCCCGGTTCTAACCCTCCAGCAGCACCCTCCCCTCGGTGCCAGCAGGCCCCACTGACCCTGGGGCAGAGCCAGGCCGAGGGGTGAAGGCCGGGGTGGGGTGGGGGGGGATTTTAGCAGACGAGGCTGCGTAAACGTCTGTGCTTCTAGGCTCCCCTCACCCCCGGGCCCACGCTCAGGCCCAGCCGGAGCCGAGCGACAGACGCTGACGTCCCACTTTCTGCCTCCGTTTATAAACTAAGGCTGCGAAAGCCCCGTCCCTCCCCCCGCCGGCTGGTGCTCCCGCCAAAGCACCGCGCTGCCACCCGGCTAAAATCAGCTGCCGTCGCGCGCGGGGTATAAATAGCCGCGCCCGAGGGCAGGGCCGCTCACCCACAAGCAGCCGTCGGAGCCGTCTCCGCTCAGTCCCCCGTCTTGACATGGCCAGCCAGGGGTTCCGGGTGGGAGTGTCACAGAGATAGCCGGGGGGGAGAGCTGCCCCCAAATGTGGTCCCTTCGGTCCCCACCCTGGCCAGTCACACCAGTCACTCCCCCCGCTCCCTACCCAGGACCTCCTGGGCCCTGGAACACCCTTCCCGGCACTGGGGATAGACGCTTGCAGGAGCTCTCAGGATCCTGCAGCATGGCCCAGGCAGGCCACCCTGCTCCCCCGGGGGCACACTCCAGAGCGGGGGGCTGCAGGGTCACGTTCCCGGGGGGGCCCCACTGGCTGGCCCCAGAGGAGCTGGAGCGGAGTTCTGCTCCCACACTGGGTTGGAGCTGCACAGGGGCCACAGTCTGTAGCCCTGGTCAGCTCCAGAGACTCCCCTGGGGCACTTTGCTCCCTGGCAGGAAGCTCAGCCCCTCCCAGAGCAGGGTGGGACCTGGGCCGTGCAGCCAGGCCATGGACTGATGGATACAGGGGTTTTTTTTGGTTCTCACCCATTAGGAGAGTTAAATTTAGGTCACAGCTGCGCCCATATTACCCAGCTGCTAATCAGAGGCGGGCGCGTTATTAATCAGCACATGAACACAGCGGCGCCGTTCTATTTTCGGGTGCTGCAGTCACAGTTTTAACCTGCTAAATTGATGGAGTCGTTTCTCTGGCCCCAGCCTCGCCCCGTCCTTGGCCCAGACGATGCGGGCTCTCGCCAGGCCCCCTGGCAGGTGGGGGATTTGCCCCACACCAACCGCAGCATGATCCCCTACGTAGACAGGCCATGCCGCGCTGGCATCGGCGGCGCTACCGGGGACCCGTGCCGGATGGGAGGCTGGCTCGGTGAGGCTTCCCAGGAGATGAAATTGGAACTGATCCCCAGACAGCCCCGAGATGTGGCAGCCCCAGCGGGGGAAGGGAACGGCCACGGGGACGGATCGGGGTGACAATGTCCAGGAGCCATGTCGGGGACTGGCAAATAGCAACACCACAAGCACCATGTGGGGGCCAGAGCAGCAGAGCGGGTGAGCGTGGCTCAGAGACCGGGATTGCAGAGAGAGGAAGCGGCTGGCCTGGGGACCCCTCCCCGCAAGGACACTCCCTGCACTAGGCCCGGTCCTGCTGTCACATCTGGAAGGCCCCACTCCACCATGCACGGGCCGGGCAGGCTCCGGGCTCCAGCTGCCACCACCAGGGCTTTCCAAAGCCGTGTAAGATCCCAGCCAGCAGCAGTGACACCATGGGCCCATCTAGCCTGGCGTCCCGCCTCTACGCCCTGGTGTAGAGCAGCGGTGTCCTTACTGACCTCTCTCAGTGAGCTCACTGCTCCAGAGCCCAGGGCCCGTCTCCCAGGCAGGCCCCAGACCAGCTGTAGAATTATCACCTGCCCAGGTCCCGCAAGGGGGTAAGCACCAAGCCGGTGCCCTGAGCACCCAGGAACAGCTCCCGATGCCCAGCTGGGTGGAGATGGAGAGCAGCCCTGCTTGCACTGTCTGCATGCTCCAGAGGGCTGGTTTCAGAGCCAGTGATGAGTAAGCAAGAACCCTGCCAACAGACAGGGGAGAGTCTGGGATTCCCTGGGCCAGGGTGAAAGTCTGGACTCAGGGCCCAGGCAGAGGTGGCAGCGGGAGGTGGGAAGTTCCCTCTCAGCTGCACGGCCACGCAGCAGGCTATTAAGGGCTCCCCCAGTCCCAACCTTGGAGTTGCCACAGCAAGAGAACACTGGGGAGAGTCCTCTCTCCATGCTGCAGTCCCGGTGCAGCCTGCACCCCAAAACCCCTCATTCCCAGCCCTACCCCCAGCTACAAGCCTCACACCCCGGCACCCCAACCCTCTGCCGCAGCCCTGAGCCCCCTCCCACACTCCGAACCCCTCAGCCCCACCCCACCAGACATCACCTCCATATTGGACATAAAAGTCATTCCACACAGGGATGTAAAAAATGAGCGGGAACCTTGGCTGGCGCTGGGGATGGGGGTTCAGCCCCAGACACCTTACAAATAGTTGAGTTAACAACCCAGCCCAGACCCCTTTCCCTAAGGGCACGGGAGGAACACGGTGGCCACAGACCCAGGATTCAGCCCAGCCCAAGACAGCCTCATCCAAACCCGAACAAAGCCACAGAGGGGGATGCGCCGCTGAATGGCCGGAGGCAGCAGGGGGAAGGGACACATGGATGGGCCTGGAAAACGAGAACCATAACTCCCAGCCTTGCCCACGTCCCCATAGGCTGCGGCTGTGTGGAAACACCCCCAGAGACACGGCCATTTCTCCACTCGTCGAACAGCTGCCCCAGTGTTGCCAGCCCCGGAGAGGATAAGATCAGGAGTCTCGACACATGGGGGGCTTTCCTTAGGCCCCAGTTCTGCCTTCACTTTATCAGTAACTCTTGTTTCCTTAAACAATCGTCAGATTTATTCTATGGGTAATTCTAGGATTCACCAGCGGTTCCAGCTCTGATGCCTCTGACCTAGGGGAAGTGATGGGTCCTTCCTGAATATGGCTGTGATCCTTGCTGTAAGGGCCCAGCGATCATGAAGGCAGCTCAGCGGGGAGGCGAGAGATCAGAGAGCCCCAGGGGACTGTCTGGGACTCCCTGGTCAGATTGTTACTGAAGAGCTCACACTTGATAACTGGCGGATGAGACCTAAGTACAGAACTCACAGCCAATGGGGGGTTTGTGGCTAGTTCCCGTCGGGTATCTGCACCCGAGTCACTGCAGGCAGCATTAGAATCTCCCCATCAGTTCACAAATCAGAAGATTTCTAGCCCCCGTGGCCTCAGAGAAGCACCTGGAAGCGCCTAAAGGCTCAGGCTCTGGAAGATGGGCCTTTGCTCCATCAGTCCTTAGGGAGACGCTACATTCCCTTTTTAGGGAGTGAGCAGAGAAGACAGGTGAGTGCTTCTGGATTTTCTGTTTTCTCTCCCTCTCCCCATTCCCTGCTGCACGTAGTTGGGCAGCTATTTGAAGGTGATCCTTCTAATCATCCCACTCACTGGGGCTGGGGTTCAAATGGGGGCATGACAGACTGCTCTTATGCTCACCCTTTTTACCAGTCCTTGATAAGTTGTGTACAAAGTATACCTTGTGAAGTGTCAGTGGAAAACTCATAATCTGCTGAACATTAGTGTCCTGGTAAAATATGTGTGGCAACATTGTATGAAAAGTTATGAGTCTACTGCATGACATTGCTGAGACATGCTCCAAGTTTAGAAAAGTCAGCACAATCCAGTTCCCCCGAGACCAAAGGTAAATTGACTCCTTGGCCAGGTGTCAACTTAATCACATGAAGTATCACTTGGGTAAGTAGACATTCTTTGGCAGGAAGAAGGGTGTGAGCGAGAGATTTACATATTGGCAAAGGAACAGCAGGGGGTTCCCATGTAAACAGATACAAAAATGAGGAACAGAGGTCCCAGATCCCCTCTCTCTCCTCTGCTCTGCTAACGGCATCAACAACAGTTGCAAAAAAATCAAGGAAGCATCATGGAACTTGGGGAGCGGTGCAGGCTGATGGGGTCCGGATAGGCTGCTGTAAGCATATGGCGAGAGAAACCTTTTGCTTTAAATTCACTTTGGTTATTAAGTTTGGAATTAGTCGGCATTTTATCTTTTATTTCTTTGTAATCGGATCTGACTTTTATGCCTCATTCCCTGTAATCACTTAAAATCTATCTTGCTGTAGTTAAACTTGTTTTATTATTTGCTCTAAGCCAGTGGGTGTTTGGAAACCTCCACTTGAGATAACTGGGTTTGTGCATCTCGTTTTCTGTTAATTAAATGACGGCCTTTCCAGGATCTTGTGTTACACTGAAGGACGGAGCTGGGCAGTACAAGACGCACGTGGTTGGGCTGGGAGTTTGCTCGGGTTGCTCTGCAATAGGATTGAGGAGTGGCTGGCTAGAAGCTGGGGGTGATTTTTGCATGCAGGAGGCAGTGTGAACAGATGGGGAGTGGCCATTCTCACAGTGAAGCAGCGTAAAGGGCGCCCAGATTGGAGAGTTGAGGAGACACAGCTGTCCAGATTGTTACAGGGCGGTCAGCTCTTGCTTCCCTCCCGCTGTGAGGAGCGCCCCACGCTGCCCGGGGGACACAGGGGCTGGGCGGGATGTCAGGAGATTCCTCTCTCGTGTCTTCTGCAGCCTCACTGATATTCATGGATCCGTCCCTGGCCAGCTAGGGCCGGCGTGATCATTGTCGGGGGCTGTTGAGGAGGCAGAGCTGGAACCACATAGCCCGGGCTATGTGCAGCCGCTCACCTCTAGCTCACCGGGTCCAGGCCAGCCTTAGCTAGAAGCAACCAAGAGCTGCTCTGAGGGGGTGGCTGTCTCAGCCGGTTCTCAGCAACCCTGAGAGCCGGCGCCAGGTGGCTAGAAGCACTGCCAAAAGACCAGCGGCCCCTGCAGTGGGGCAGAGACGGGAAGGGTCCCCATGAACTTGAATTTGGCACTGAAAGAGTCGAGGCTGTCTTGCAACCCTGCTCCCACCCCGGCTCCCCAAACAATGCCACGTGCTACCCGCCCCACCCCACTATGCATCTTCCAGGACCTTCACAAGCTATCGGAGGCCAAAGTAAGGTCTCACTGGTCCGTAAGGGGACGACACCAGTAGGGCCACGTGGCACGTGAAGGTCACTCTGCCGACTGTTCCAGGGGGACGCTCCCATCCCACGGATCTTCCCCTTCTCTCTGGGGGCAGCACCCAGGCTGCATGAGCATGGACACACACACACACCCTGGGGGAGACACAGCCCCGCACAAGCGGGGAGCGTGTGTGTAATTAAGAGCCTGTTGCCGCAGGCAGCAAGGAGCCAGCCGCTCTCCAGGCCGCTCCTCGGAGGTGTGGGTCAGGCCGGCCAGCGGCAATGCTCTGGTGTGGGGCCGGGAACGAGCGGGTGGGGCCTTCATTGCCTGATGCAGAGTGAGGAGTTCAGTGGGCTGGACTCCAAATGGCCACACGTCCCGCTGGCTCGGGGGATCACATTCGCCAGCTCATCAGCCACCTACGCCTTCCTCGCCAGGAGCCCGTGGGCGCGCTGACTACACCAAGGGAGCGACTGCAGAGCAACTGGCCAGTGGGCGAGGCCCTGGACAGCGCCACAAGCCGGTTGGCTGAGGGCCGCTGCAGTTGGGACCGAGGGGTGGAGCAGGCGGCTACGTGAAGGGGCAGAACGTGGGCTGGCGCAGGTTCCTCTGAAAGGCCTGCACGGACGTCACTACAGCCCTGACACCAGGCCACGTGGCAGGGGAAGGAGGGCAGCTGAGGACCATAGGAGAGCTGCACCCCGGAAACTCCCGTGGGCCCCCAGCTCTTCTCACTCACCCCAGCACAAAACCACTGGCTCTGGTCTAAAAACCAAGGGAAGGAGAGGCAGGGCCAGTGAGAGCCACACCAGTCCTGCTTACAGCCCAGTGCCAGCTGAATTCACACCCCCGCTGGCATCCCTGCCTGCTCTCGCTGGCCAAGACGACGCCTCCAGCCCCCAGCTGGGAGCAGCTGACTCCAGAAGGAGAAGACCCCTTAATAAGCCCCCTCCCCCTACTATTCCAGCACCCCATATCACCGCACTGGGACACGGGAACCAGCACCAACTGAGGAGAGAGGCCACCCCCCATTATCACCCTGACTCATTCCACGCTGCCCGCTCTCTCCTCCCAGCCCCGAGACGTGACAGGCTCCCTGCTCAAGGCAGGACGGCTGCTGAATGTGAAATCAGAGCCCGGCGGCCCAGCGCCAAAGAGCTGGGTTCCTTGGAACCTCTGCCACAGACAGTCCTGTGGAGAGTGAGACTGACAATGCGACGAACCCAGGCGGCGTGACGGGCCAGGGCTCGCTGCCAGTCTCTCACCCTCGCCCAGCACTAGAGAGCGATTCACCCGCCCTTCAGCACTCCCAAAGGAGCATTCCTGCCTTCGCAACACCCACCCCGTCAGCCCCAGGACACCGGAGCCAGGAATCAAACCCAGGGCATCCCAGTGCAGGGAGGAGACCAGGGAGAGCTCAGCCAGCCCCACACATAGGGGAGTCCAGGGTTTAGGGCTGGTTCTGGTTTTGGGTCAGTTCTTGGTTTAGCCCAACCAGCGTGCCTGGCGCTAGCTGGATCTGGAGGGCGCAGACACGCCCTGCGGCAGGGGGCAGGCTTCAATCACTCAGCGCTGCCCCCTCTGTGTGTGTCACTGGGTTGGGGTGTTGCTCCGTACGGCTGACGCCTCCCCCTACAACAGACACGTCCGGAGCAATCTAGACCCTGTTACGGGGGAAGGGGTGCTGGGTTTGCTGGCAGTGAATGAGTGCGGTGGGATGAAGACACCTGTCCAGGAAGGGGCATGGGAGCCACGGCCTTCACCCCATATCCCTATGGGGCAGAGGGAGTCCTGGGGTCACCCACCAGGGCTGACTGTTGCTAAAGCAGATCTCTGAGATGCCCAGGGTGACCCCAGCTGTCCAGCGAGGGGCAGAGGTAGGCACCCAGCCTGGGAGGGTGGGGGTCTCTCCCAGTGCAGCTGGGGAAGCAGCAGCTGGTCTCCTGGACTCAGGAAAAGGGGAGGGTTGGGCTGTAACTCAGCATCAAAGACAACCTGCCGCCAGCGCTCAGGGCGTGGGCTCCCCAAGGACTGACCCCCAAGCCTGCAACCCCTAGGGCTGGGGCCAGACATACACATGGGGGTCGAGGGGAGACTGGAGACCTGCCCCCATCCCATGCCCCAAGACGCCAGATCTTCTCTCCTGGGGGGCAGGGCATGGGGAGGCTGCAATTCAATCCCCCTCCCCCCCCGCCCACCCGCATTTGTGTGCAGGAGAATCACACACCCCAGATTTTACTTCCGTAGCGACCCCTTCCCTGATCAGCTCATCCAGACCAGGGACCCTTTGCCATCCCCCACCCCACCTCGCCTGCCCCCAGAACAGGTCTGATAGCCCGGGGAGGGGGGTTCTGACAACCCGCCCTTCCCCTCTGCTAAGAGATTCCAGCCTCAGCCCCTTAGAGACAAGCCCAGTAAATACACTCCAGCCCCGCTGCGGCTCCGTTGCCCGTCTCCAGGATGCCAACCACGGGCACAGTCTGGGCAAAACACCCAAACACACACACACAC
>ML677382.1:10578211-10614299 GCA_007922305.1 Dermatemys mawii
CCGGCCGCACCCCTCCCCGGCAGGGGCGCAGGGAGAAGCCGAGGGGCGCGGGGGACCCAGGCGCCTCCTTCCCCGCTAACCGAGGCTCCCTGGGCATCCGCGGGGGCGGGTCCCGCCCCGCCCCAGGGCCCCGATCCCGGTAGCCGGGGACGCGGGCCGGGGCCGGGCGGAGCCGCGCCGCCGGGGCGGGGGCGCAGGAGCCGCTGCCCGCCCCCACCCCGGCGCGGAGCTGAGCGGCCCCGGCCGGTCCCGTCCCCGCCCGGGCGCTGCCCAGCCGCGATGGGGCGGCCCCGCTCCGGGCCAAGCGCGGGATGCCGCGGTCGGCATGGCAACGGCCAGACGCCACGGGCCCCGCTGACCAAGGGGGCGCCCCCGCCAGGATGCGCCTTCCGCGGTGGGGGCAGGGATGGGGGGCGCCCTATGGGGCAGGGCCCAGCCCGCCCCCCGGCAGGGCGCACACACATGGACACACCCACTCACACCCCCCTCTGCAGGGCACATTCCCCCCCCGCCCACCGATTGGGGGCGGGCATAGCCGAGCAGGGCACCCCCCGGGGGGGACAGCCGGGCCCCTTCACCCCATGGCCCAGGCCGAGCCATTGCCCCGCTCCTCTCACTATAGCTGGGGCTGCACAAATCCAGCCCCCTGTGCCCTATGCAGGCCCCCCCCACGACACATTTTACCTGCCCCCCTCCCCGGGAAAAGCACAGGCAAGCAGGGGATGGGGAAAGAGGCTCCCCTGTGCCCTGGTGCCAGTGTGGTGGGTGGGATGCTGGCTGTGCCCCGCCCCAGCCCCCATAGCCAGTGGGAGATGCTCTATCACGGGTAGGGCACCACGCAGGGGCAGAGCGAGTCTCTGTTACCCACAGAACATGCCCAGTCCCTGTTTGCATCTTGCTATGTTTTTGGCCTTACTGCTGTCCTGTGGCGGTGAGTTCCACATGCTAATCCTGCCTGTGAAAGCATTTCCACCTCTTCGGTTCAGTGAATGTGCCCAGGTTCGGGGGGTACAGGACAGGGCCAACAGCCCCCAAGCTCCCCGCTCGAGGCCTGTCATTTCTTACAGACTTTTCTCATTGTTCCTCTTAATGCCCCCCCTCAGGCAACACGCCCCCCTCTTTTCATTCTCCTTGGAAGAGAGTTTTGCAGGCCCTGGGTCCTTCTCATCACTCCTCTTGCCTCCTTCCAGTTTGGGGAGGGGGGGGCGGGGCGGGGCACACCTCCACTTAGGATTCAGATCAGGCTGCATCATTGGGATATCGACAATTTGAGTCTTGCCCATGACAAAGTTTTAACATTTTGCATCTCAGCAGCTACCGGCGATACACGCTTGACTTGCAGCCCATGGGTTTCCCACAAGGGCAAACATTTAAAATCAATCCAGACATTGATATAATTCATCCAGTATCATACAACAACTCTGCCCAGCCCGAGTACTTTAAAAAGTCCCTTCCCCTACCATGCATTACTTTGCATTTATCCACAGTATGTGTCAAGTTATCCATCCCTTGGCTGGGTTTGGGTCTCTCTGGTCCTGCCCAACCTCCATAACCTTGTGTCATCTGCAAGTCCCCCCATTCCAGATCATTAATATATTAAACACAGGCCACAGCAACCGAGGCCCCGACCGCCAGTCTCCTGCCATGGAGGATGTTGACCAACCCTACTGGCTCAGCCAGGTTTTTGCTCCACGATGAGCCTCTGTTACCTTCCATAGCAGCCACGCTTGAGGACCCGGTCGCAGGCCGGCTGAAAGTCTGTTATGTTAGTGGGTTCTGCCTTATGGTCGCATTGTGCAGTGTAACCCTGGTTCTGTGGGTCACACCCGTGCACCGGGAAGAACCAGGAACTGGGCTGGGGGGAGGCAAGGAAGGGGGTTGATTATGGGGACCCATCACATGACACCAGCCACCAAAGGACAGAAGGGCAGGTCAAACGCTCAGACAGCTCTGTAATGGTAGGGTACGTAGAATCCACTTCTCCCACAGTATAGCCCCTCACCTGGCAGGTCTCCAGCTAGCTCCATTCCAGCAGTGCCAGCTCACCGCCCTCCATCTCCCTTGGCATTCCCGTCTGCCCCACAGGAGCTGGGGTTTGGATTATTTTCCCCAGCTGGGTCAGGTTGCACCCCCATCCCAGTCTCCCATTAGCCTGTTATAACTACACCACCACGTAGCAGCTCTCTGCCCCCCTCCAGAGGCTGGATCACATGAGAGTCCATTACTGCCTCCCAGCTAATAGGCTTGATTCATGCTTAGTCCAGCCAGAGGTCCCAGGTTCAGTCCTCACACATGACCCACTCAGGGTCACTAGACCAACAGCCCAGCCCAGTAGGCACTGGTTAGGATACACTGCCTGGGGTCCCCACCCCACATCTGACCCCCAGAGCGTACACCAGCCTTCAGCTTTGGGTTTTCACGCATGAACAGTATCCAAGTGCTCACGGGCACCCTACAATAACAAACCTGCCCAAGCCTCCGAGCCAGTTCACAGAGCAGCGTGTTGAACAAACACACCAGCATGTGCAGTACCTGAGCAACCCTATAACAACTGCTGGTCCTGAGCGACCCTGCCCTAACAAAGCAACCTGCACAGCACCAGCAGGGCTCAGTCAGAGCCTGACCAGGCCAGCAGCTCACTCAGTCCTTCTCTGGCAGGATTTCAGTTTTCCTTTAGCCATATTCATGTACCTCACCCTTCTAATCGCTCCAGATGCAACTCTCAATCAGCACACGGGAGGAACAGGTGCTGTGCCCCTCGATGTCCAGACACAGTAGCGATGGCCTCATCTGAAACTACAAAAAACAGCTGGACCAGTTCTAAAAGAGGCATGAGCTTTTACGGTTCAACTTGGTGGGGCGTTGACTCTGAAACCTAATGAGACCACCATAAACGTGAACTCTTAACTATTTCAGTTGGTACTAGTGTGTGTTTCTAACAGCACCCACAGCCTACTGTATAATTACAAGAGAAGGAACAGTCCCTGCCTTAAATAGCATACAACCTTAAATTATGATTTGATGTTTTTGTAAGAGATCTGCCCTAGGAATTTTTGGGGAGTAAATTGTGTGGCCTGTGCTATACAGGAGGTCGGATTAGAAGATCACAGTGGTCCCTTTCTGGCCTTGGAATTTATGACCTAGACAGAGGCGGGGAAGAGGAGAGGGGGGGCAAGGAAACGGGCTAGATCATGCAGCCATAGCAGACCAGGAGATTCCTGTCTCTCTGAGGACCCATATGGTGAACAGGTGAAAGAGGCCAGGGTGGGGCTTTGCAGATCAGCCCCAGGCACAGCGGGTGGCCTGTAGGGTGACTAGATGTCCTGATAAAATCGTGACTGTCCCGATATTTAACCCTTTGTCCCGCGTTCTGATTGGAATGCCCATTGTCCCGATATTCAGGTAAGGAGGCAGCGATCTCCCGACTTCTTGCCTCCTTCTCCTCCCCAGCATGCCGCATCCCCACTCCTCCCTCCCTCCTTCCCAACGCTTCCTGCCTCCTAACAGCTGTTTGGACTTTCCGGGAGGGAGTGGGAGGAGCGGGAACGCAGCATACTCGGGGGAGGAGGCGGAGAAGAGGCAGGGCAAGGACTTGGGGGCAGGCAGTGGAATGGGGGTGGTGTAGGGGCGGGTGAGCACCCACTTGGCAGAGGGGAAGTCGGGATGGTAGGCGAATGGTGGGGGGTGGGGGTGAAGAGGCGAGCATTGGGTGGGGGACTGAGGAGGGACGTAGCAAACCAGCGGTGGGTTGGAGGATGAGGAAGGATGCTGTGGGGAGGGGGGGAATCGAGTGGGGGGGTAGAACCTGGGGCAGAATAGGGCTGGAGCCTGGGAGGAGCGTGAGGTGGACTGTGGGAGGGGTTGATAGCACCCCAATATTTCAGTGTTGCGAGATGGCGGGCGAGGCTGGCACCGCTGCTGGAGTGGAGCAGGCTGGGGAGTGCAGAGTTAGATGGGGATGCTTGGTGCAGATGGCTTCAGAGCAGGGGGAGGTGGGAGTGTGTAACATAGGTGCTAGTGCTGGCAGTGGAACTCCAGGGGTGGGGGCAGATCTAGCAACGGGGCAGAGCCCAGGTGGGTTCTTCAAGATGTCGCAGGGGAAGAGGCGGCAAGTCTTAGACCTGGCCTGGCCGTACGGGCCGGGGCATCAGCGAGCCCCAGGCCGGGGGCCAGAGCGACCGGGCAGCCCCGCTGGAGGCGGTGGGCAGGGCTGGGAGGAGAGCTCAGGTGCTCGGGCTTGGCCCCGTTGGGATGCAGCTGACGTGTGACACGGGGCTGACAGAGACAGGCGCAGGGCGGGGAGTCACGTGAGCTGCGGGGGTGGCCCGAGGCAGCACAGTGAAAGGAGGGGGAGGGGGCAGGTGTGTCTCAGAAGCCCAGGGAGGCGAGAGCAGCCCACAGTGCCTGGCCCGGAGGCGGTGAGGAGGCCAGGCTGGCGGGGATCCCAGCCAGGGCGGGAAAAGAGGAAAGCCAGGCAGTGGGTGTCTGTGTCGTGGGTCCGAGGCGGAGGGGAGATGGGGTTCTCGCTGGGGGTCAGTGCAGCCGCAAGGCATTTGTGGGGGAAGCAGGGGGAGGACGAGGTCCTGGGGCAGGTGGAGGGGGGGAAGCAAATTGCGTCAGTGCTGGGGAAGGGGGGTGGGTCTCGTGCGGACGGGAAGCAGGTGCTGGAGGCGGGGGGCAGGCAGTGTGAGCCGTCTTTGGAGGCACTAGCCAGCTCCCAAGGGCAGGACTGGAGAGAGTGAATTTGTGGCAGATGAATCAGGGCAGCCCTACGACAACAAGAGGATCGAGCCCCGAGCACACCACAGAGACCCTACAATAACAAGCCAGCGCCCTCTGGAAGGGCCTGGACACGCACTGGCCCAGGGGGCACTCCAGAGCCTCTGGGACCCAGCCAGGCCCCAGCTCTACAGCCCCAGCCAGCGGAGGGGTCCCTGCCCCCCCGTGAGGCAGAGCAGGGGTTCACAGGGATTACCCCCTGCTGAAATGAAGCCACCTCTGGGGTGCAACACACCAGCTCCCCACCACAACGGAAAGGAGGGAGCATCCTGCGTTCCCGCCTACTCTGCCTTTCTCTCCCCAGCTCAGCCATGTCCAAGGGGGACCCAGCTCCCCCGTTCCTGGCCTCCGGCCCAGCTCTGCTGTGTCTCGGCTCCCCGCTGATATAGTGTGGCCTGTCTACAACACAACGATATCAGGAGAGGGCACCAGGCCCCAGTGAAGAGTCTCCAGCCCCCAGCGCACCACCTTGCTCCCATTCATCCTAACAATGGGTCTGACTGTGCTTTGGAGGGGGAGGGGGTGTCGGGTGTGCACACTGGCAGAGCAAGTGCCCGCTTATGCCGAGAGCCCCATGTCCCCGCTGAATGCTGACAAACACAGAGCCGGGATCAGTCTGGCTCACCTGGGCGTGAGGGCTGGTGAAAGAGGCACGAGGATGGAGAATGCATTTAGTGTTTAGACTTTATGGAATACTTGTGAATTGCTGCAGCATGAATCTCACAACATCTGTCTCCTGTAACGTAAGGGCACATCCGAGTGTTTGCTTTGTGAGCCTTGGTGACCCTGCACACCGAGCCAAAGGAGACCTGCAAAGATCCAGGAGGAAGTGAAAGCAGGCTGGATATGGGGGACGGGGGGGATCACTACATCAAACTGTCCCTGGGCATCTCCTGCTGTGATGGCACCTAACTGGGATAAAAGCCAGGAGATTCTGTGCGGATTTTACAAGGGTAAACGCCATCATCCAACCTGACTCTTACCCCACACCCCAGATAAAGGATCTACTCAATCTGGGACAGGGGGAGACAAAATTCATAAGCCCCCTGGATTTGACTTGTGGCTATTGCTTCTAAGGGAATTTGCCAGCTGCCCAGGAAAAGTCAGCATTCCTACTGGAACCCGGCCTGGAGGAGTTTGAAGTTAAGCCTCTGGACTAATTAATGCAGCAGCCACCTGTCAGGGCATCCCAATCAGGTGCTGCAGGGTTTGCAAACCTTTGCCTGGGCCTTTGTAGACAACCTGACTATTTTAAAAACAAGGAGGAATCCCTGTGGCACCTTAGAGACTAACAAATGTTAGTAACGCATTTGCTCCAATCCCTCAGGCAGAGACAAACACCTACAGGATCTCTATCAAGCATTCTTAAAACTACAATACCCACCTGCTGAAGTGAAGAAACAGATTGACAAAGCCAGAAGGGTACCCAGAAGTCCCCTACTACAGGAGAGACCCAACAAAGACAGTAACAGAACGCCACTAGACGTCACCGTCAGCGCCCAACTAAAACCTCTCCAGCGCACCATCAAGGATCTACAACCTACTCTGAAGGTCGATCCGTCCTCCCAGACCTTGGGAGACAGGCCAGTCCTCACTTACAGACAGCCCCCCAACCTGAAGCAAATACTCACCAGCAACTACACACCATACCACAGAAACACTAACCCAGGAACCAATCCCTGCAACAAACCCCGTTGCCAACTCTGTCCGCATATCTATTCAAGGGACACCATCATAGACCTGCCCACTTCAGCCACACCATCAGGGGTTTGGCCACCTACCCATGTACCAATGTGATATATGCCATCATGTGCCAGCAATGCCCCTCTGCCATGTACATTGGCCAAACTGGACAGTCTCTGCGCAAAAGAATAAATGGACACAAATCAGACATCAAGAATTATAACATTCCAAAACCAGTAGGAGAGCACTTCAGTCTCCCTGGGCACTCAATAACAGACTTAAAAGTGGCCATTCTTCAACAAAAAACCTTCAAAAACAGATTTCAATGAGAAACTGCAGAACTGGGATTAATTTTCAAACTGGACACCACCCAATTAGACCTGAATAAAGACTGCGAGTAGCTGGGTCACTACAAAAAGTAATTTTCCCTCTGCAGATACTCACATCTTCTGGTGGAAATGGGCCACATCTACCCTAATTGAATTGGCCTTGCTAGCACTGACCCCCCACTTGGTAAGGCAACTCCCACCTTTTCATGTGCTGTGTATTTATACCATGCATTTGATGAAGTGAGTTTTAGCCCACGAAAGCTTATGCCTAAATAAGTTAGTTAGTCTACAAGGACTCCTCATTGTTTTTGCTGATACAGACTAACACGGCCACTCCTCTGAAACTTGGCTTTTTTTTTAAGTGACTCCTGGCAAGACTGTTTGGGAATTGTATTGCAGAGGCTTAGAGAAGCCAACCTCACTGTCAGAGCATCCAACCATAAGATGGGGGCCAGGAAGGTACCTTACCTAGGACACAGGGTGGGCGGTGGCGTGGTCGCCCTGCCCCTTTCAAAGCAGAAGCTATTCAGAGTTGGCCAGCCCCACCAATCAAGCAGCAGGCTCAATCCTTTCTCGGGCTGGCCCATTGCCAGAAGGTTTAGTGCCATTGCGGCCCCTAGAACAGACGGTACAAAGAAAGGAGAAAGGAGAATCCAGATGGGGTGATAAGAACCACGGTCCCTAAGAAAGGCTTGGTCTAAAAAACCAGTTTTAGCCAGCCCTGACTTCAGCAACTGATGCTTCTAACACTGGGTCTGGGCAGTGCTAATGCAAGCTGGGGTGGGGGACCAGACACACCCAATTACCTTCTTGAGCAAAATACCTGACTCCGCTGGCCAGAACTGCACCAGCATTGAGAGGGAAAGTCATGCCAGAGTCAAGTCTTACCTGTAGAATACAAAGCTCAAGGTTCGAACGGACCATTCCTCGCTAATATGGTAGCGCTGAGCTAATGGGACCAAGTCCGGAGTATTACGCTGCACCCCAGTCCTACAGGAGTAGGATATGGAAATAGTTCAGATCAAAGGAAACGAAAATGTCATGGCAGATGCTTTCTCAAGAATAGGGGGACCCGGAGGTGTATTCAGGAGCATCAGTAACACCCCTTCCTGCACCATTTTTGTGTTGGGGGGAGGTAACACTGGCAGAGCAGGTGTCAGCTCATGCCAAAGTCCCTGCATCTCAACTGAACGGCAAAATGTGGCTGGGACCAGCCTGGCTCACCGGGGTGCTAGCACTGGTAAAGCAGGGGTTAAAGGATAAGACTGTTTAGTCTTGATTGAATGCTCATGAGTGGCTGCCGGCATTAATAGTGCAAGGCAACATTTCAGCAGCTGTATGGCAAGGATCTAACTGCGTGAATCGCCGGACAGGAGAGGGACGTTAACTAGTGGGAGGCGCTGATCTCCAACCAAAGCTGTGACGTCGGTTCCCACCGGACGCACTAGTGGGGAAAGGCTTTGTTCCTCCCGGTACGGTGAGTCATGCAAGTGGATTCCTCCCATCAGCAGAGTGTGCAGCTCAGGGGACGCTGCGTGTGGAGGGGGCTGGGAATAAAACCCCCTAACAAGAAGGAACTGGATCTCATCGCTGCTTGGACTTTGGGGGGGGGGGCAGGTTTCTAGGCATAAGTAAGAGATCCCCAGCTGCTTAGCCTGGGTTAGCTCTGCAGAACACACAAAAGCTGCTATGATAAGCAAGCTCTATTTCTTTGGAAATAGTAATTCATTTGTGTATCTGCGTTTACCGGCTTTAATCTTGTAAACACCTTTCCTTTTCCTGGTTAAATGATCTTTAGTTTATTACACAGTTGGCTACCAGCCTGGTCTCTGGTGTGACCTGGGGTAAGTGACTCTCCCTTTGGGACTGGGACTAACCGTCTGTGATCATGGGAGTAAGGGACCAGCTATCCCAAAGGCAGACTCCCTTGAGACAAGACAGCTCAGAGTTCCTAAGGGGACTGACTGTCTGTGACCCCACGGGGAAGTTGTTACTGTGCCCGAGGAGTTCCCACTTGATGACTGGTTGGTGAAATCTAAGTGCAGAACTTGCCACCAATTTGATGTTTGTGCTGGTACTGAGATTGGTATCAGGGCTAGATTTAGGGGCAGGCAACTGCCTGGAGTGCCAGGTTTGGGGGGCTGTTTTTGTTGTTAGCTACAAAAGGGAAACTAGAATGTTTGAAGTAAAATGTCCCAGGTATTCCGTATGTGGATATTCATTTGCCCCTAAAATAAGAGGTGACCTAATGATGGACTGAGAAGTCATTTCCTGGCTTGTCATGCTCTGGTTTCTTTGGACTGAACACTATATTCTTTCAACAGAGTTTGGTGGGGATGTTATTTTCCCTCCAGAATCCACACTGACTTACGCTAACACAGATCTGCTATCGGAGGCAAATGTGGCTCCCGCTTTCTGGATACAATCACTGGCTATAACTTAGCTGATACTCAAACAAGAGCTTTCTTTGAGCCGTGTGTCTACCATTCCCTCAGCCTGGTTGTGTCAGATGCCGTGTCATGTCATCTCCTTTAGCTTCAGAAGATCTCTTTGGAGTACTGCAAAGGAGATACGTCCTTTTTTCAGCATCAGCTGTCAAGTGGAAGATCCTCATGGCCAATGTTACAAAACTGACCAGGAAGCTGCTAAGTGACACACAAGAGCGGCCAGACTGGGTTAGACCAAAGGTCCATCTAGCCCAGTATCCTGTCTTCTTACAGTGGCCAGTGTCAGGTGCCCCAGAGGGAATGATCGGTGATCCATCCCCTGTCACCCATTCTCAGCTCTGGCAAACAGGCTAAGGACACCATCCCTGCCCATCCTGGCTAATAGCCACTAATAGACCTGGCCTCCATGAATTTATCTAGTTCTTTTTTGAACCCTGTTATATAGTCTTGGCCTTCACAACATCCTCTGGGTGACTATACATTGTGTGAAAAAATATACTTCCCTTTGTTTGTTTTAAACCTGCTGCCTATTATTTTCATTGGATGATCCCTGGTTCTTCTGTTATGAGGAGTTAATAACACTTCCTTATTCACTTTCTCCACACCAGTCATGATTTTATAGGCATCTATCATATCTCCCCTTAGTTGTCTCTTTTCCAAGCTGAAAAGTCCTAGTTTTATTAATCTCTCTTCATATGGAAGTCGTTCCATACCCGTAATCATTTCTGTTGCCCTTTTCTGAAGGTTTTCAAGGTCCCATATATCTTTTTTGAGATGGGGCGATCACATCTGCACGCAGTATTCAATATGGGGGCGTACCAGGGATTTATACAGAGGCAAGTTGGCAACATGATATTTTCTGTCTTATTAGCTATCCCTTCCTTAATGATTCCCAGTATTCTGTTTGCTTTTTTGACTGCCACTGCACATTGAGTGGATGTTTTCAGAGAACTATCCACAATGACTGCAACATCTCTCTCTCAAGAGGTAACAGCTAATTTAGACCCCATCATTTTATATGTACAGTGGGATTATGTTTTCCAATGTGCATTACTATGAACACTGAATTTCATCTGCCATTTTGCTGTCCAGTCACCCAGTTTTGTGAGATCCTTTTGTAGCTCTTCGCAGTCTGCCTGGGACTTAACTATCTGGAGTGGTTTTGCCATCTTGCTGTTTACGCCTTTTTCTAGATCATTTATGAATATGTTGAACAGGACTGGGCCCCTGTACAGATCCCTGGAGACACCATTAGTTACCTCTCTACAGTCTGAAAACAGACTATTTATTCCTCCCCTTTGTTTCCCATCTTTTAACCAGTTACCAATCCATTAGAGGACCTTCCCTCTTATCCCATGACTGCTTACTTTGCTTAAGAGCCTTTGGTGAGGGACCTTGTCAAAGGCTTTCTGAAAATCTAAGTACGCTCTATCCACTGGATCCCACTGCGACGGAGTAGGAATGTTCTTAATATTCTCTCTGGATATTGTATGAGTGCCTCAGTTTCCCCTCTGTATTTCTTAAGTCTCTAGGTGTGGGGAGAGCTGAAGAGGGACAGCGTAAGTAAGTGGCCACACTCTGTCTTCTGGCAAATAATGGCCTGGGCCCTTCCCCCGTCTGCAAGATGTTAGCTGAAAGTAAAGTGATAATAAAGGGATCAGGTGAGCTACAGATGGGCTGTCTGGCACACTGCCCTCCAAAATGGACCCAGCAGAGGGGTCACATTCACTGTACCTACAAGCTGTTTAAGATCATGTTCCTGTCAACTAATAAAACTCTGTTTTACTGGCTGGCTGAGAGTCACGTCTGACTGTGGAGTTGGGGGGCAGACCCACAGGCTCGCTGGGGGAAGCGCACGGAGGGGCAGAAGGGGCTGAATGCTCCGAGGTCAGACCCAGGAAGGTGGAAGCTGTAATCTGTGAAGCTCCTAGCCCTGGAGACAGGCTGTTCCCAGAGAGGAAGCTTCCCCCCAAAGTCCTGACTGGCTTCATAGGGAGCAGTTCCAGACCATCGCCCCGGGGACCCCGTGAAACCCCCTTGGCCACATGCTTGTTGACCCCCTCAAAAAATTCTAGTAGATTACATTAAAATGCAGAGCCCCCCCCAGACCAGTGGCCAGGACCTGGGCAGTGTGAGTGCCACTGAAAATCAGCTCGCGTGTCACCTTTGGCACGTGTGCCATGGGTTGCCTACCCCTGGTCTAACAGCAGCATTTCTTAGAATTCAGAACACCACAGAGCCCAAGAACAGAGAGAGACAAAATAGGCTGCTGTCTTAAGCAGAGAGGCAAACTCACCCCACCTTACTATAGGTGGGCTGGCTGCAGACTGCAGGAGATTGGCTCAGATCACGATTCCCTGCAGAGCCCCAGGGTTAGGAAACAGCAGTTATAGCCGTAGAATTACCTCTCTCTGGGGAGCAACTTTACTGCTGTCGTTAAAGTGGCAAACACATACACGAATGCAGAATATCTCCCCCCGTCACCACTCTAGCCTGGAATTAAAAAGTCATTTTTATGCCAAACTACTTAGTGCACTTCCCAAGCAGAGTAATTATTCCACATTTATTCTGAAATAGTATCTCCACGTTGGAGCGATTCCAGTCAGTCCCCTCCTCTGCAGGCAATCCGTGCTTGTCTCTAGATCAACATCTTACACCAGCACAGCTGTTAGCATCTTCAAGTGTAAGATTACTGTCATGTCCCCATCATGCTTCAGTGTCGGGGTGTATGACATTTATGTAGAGCCATCCGATATGCCGTACGGCCTCCCTGCATTTATGGGACTAGACTCCCAGCATGGCAAGAGATTTTTAAATTATGCATTTGAAGAAACAACAAGGACAAAAATCAACGTCCCTTGAAAATATAAAACTCCCTCCAATTTATTTGTTTGCTGCATCATCTGGGCAAGTTATTTGGAAGTGTTTGATCCATTTTTTGTGCAGAGCTCAGGGCGTGACCCCGCCGCACGCGCTCGAAGAACGGAAGGAAGGAAAGTGAGATTCCAAGAGGATGCAGAACGGCCACACGGGGGCAACAGAACCTCAGAGACGAGACTGCAAGATGCGGTAGCTATGGCGAATGGAGCGATTTAATTCCGGGGGCCCGATCCTGCAGTATGTGCTACACAGAAGGGACCCACAACCTGCATGGCGGTTCCAGATAAGGTTCCCCCCATGTGGCAAATATTGCAAGATAAAGGGCCCGGATATTTAAGGATAATCCACAGCTATTTCCTTATACTACCCCCCAATTCTCCTCCCCTCACTCCCCAGCTTGCTTTCTGTTCACGAGGGTACACACCCTGGCCACGCCAGTTTTAAGAGCAGCCACCCACATCCCAGCACAAACCCACCCCTCCAATCAGCAGCTAGTTCTGTGAATAGAGGCCTGTTTAACGGCTGTTTTCCCCCAGGCGGGGGGTCAGATCACTGGTTTTACCTGGGCAGCTAGATAGTGGAGGGCGGCGAGCGGCAAGAAAACTGAGACACCGATCCCAGGACGATCGTGGGCTTTAACACCAAGCAAGGATGGAGGCAGGATGGGCCAGTAGCTAGGCTACCAGCCTCGGACTTGCAAGACTTGGGCTCAAGTCCCTGCTCCCACACACATTCCCTCTGTGACTTCAGGTGAGCTGCCCAGCCTCTGTGCCTCAGTTTCTCCCACTTGTACACTGGAGACAACAACCCTGCCATACCGGGGCAGTGCAAGGATAAATACTTCACAGATTGCGAGGCACCCCGGTATCTTAGGGAATTGTATGCACTTGTAAGGGGGAGACAGACCAACCATTCCTTGGGTCTGTGCTTGGGGCAGAACCGTAGCACCCAGAGGCCCTGCTCCACACTTGGGACTCCCGAGGGCGACTGAAACAACCACTTCTAACAGTTACACGCACCCCAGAGGAGTCACCATTCGTTACTCGCCGGGGGGAAAGATCCTCAGCCACCCAATCAAAGAGCAGCAACAACACTCTTAACTCTGCCTGCATCGCACACTGCTGGAGGAAATGGTTCGCAAACAGTCCTGGCCCACCCCACGTGCTCGTGGGGCGATGACCTGACAGTCCTGCCTTGTTACCCGAAGGAACCGGGCTGGTCAGGCCACGGTTTCCCCTTCCTGGTCATTTGTCTGGCTCACCCACGGTCACATCGCACTTGCCAGATGCGGGGACAGTGCCCGTGAGTCACAGTACGTCCGTACAGCAACTAGCGACCGGAGCCGGTCGAGGTCCCCGGTGCGATAGAAGTAGCAACAATGCAGCTAACGAAGCCCATTCACTGAGGCTGCCTGAACGGCCCCATGCAGCCTCGCAAGGAAAGGACACGTTTCCAAGAACCGGAATCGAGCTGTGCACAGAAAGAAGGCCCTGGTTAGACTTTCCTGCTGCCTCTTCCCCTGGGGAGGTCAGGTAACGACACATGGTCCCATTTAGCCAGATCAGACCCTCCCTCACTAGGAGATTTTAACCCACTAGTGCTATGTCCCCTTCCTGCTAACAGGGAGCTGGGTAATCTCACCCCCTAAATAGCATCACATGCCCATCAGGCTGCAGCAACTCCTCCCCCCCGCACCCCAGACATATCACGCAGACATTACCCCAAGCCAGCCAGGCAGCCACCGGACCCACCTCCTGCTAGGCAGGACCAGGGTGAGCAAAGCAGTGACTTACCTTTCCATCACCAGGCACAGCTCCCTCAGTTTCCCCCTCTCAGGCAGCTCGTTATACCCGCTGCTTAAACTGGCACATGCCCCATCCCAGGGAAGCAACAGTTCAAATGACAATTCAGAGCTCTGTGCTCTCCTTGGGGACTGCACAGCCCTCTCTCCCGGTGCTACCAGGGGTGTATTTATAGCCTTGCCCACTTCCCAGCATTCCTTGCTCTAGCCTCTAATTCCCAGAGTGCCCCTGGGGACTACAAACCCTACAATGCCTAGGGGTTTGGACAGGGCCCTGCCAAACTGTAAGCCCCTCTTAAAGGGCCCCACACACCCTCTGAATTCCCCATTCACAGCCCTTTGGTTTCAGCTCCCAGCTTTTAAGTTTGAGCAAACCCCAGAGTGGATGTTTCCAGCCATCAGAAGCCTTCCCCCATGTCCCCTTACCATCCACTCCACCTTCCCCCTGCCAGCTGGGGTGCACAGCGCTGGCTTGTCTGGCACCCTCCTGCATGCACACGGAGGCTACAGTGGGAACTATGAGGTCACCCTGGGGCGGGAGGGAGACTGGTCAATTCAGAAATATCACTCCAGGGGGCACTGTTTGGGGTATGAAGTGCACCCCCAAGCTTTGATCAGCACACGGCGCAGTGAGCGGAGCATCACATAGAGTCAGGCTCGGCACGTCTGGTGTGGCTCGTCTCTGGGTACTGGCCTGAGAATGACAGGGAGCCAAGTTCCAAACCCGGCTCTGAAACACAATCGCTGAGCTGGGCAGTTGCCTCAGTTTCCCCTCTGTCAAAGGAAAAGCAGAGCCCTTTGTCAGGGGGATTCAGGTCTTTGCACCTGTCTTTTACAGAAGAAATTCAGGCCCTGGCCAGTAGGAGAACTAGCAGGGTTACAAAAAGGAAAATGTCAAGGAAGGGGCGTGTGTGGGTGTTAATCAGACAACAATCTGTTTCAGCCACTCTACACATCAGGGTCGGTACCAAAACCACCCCCAGACCCAGGCTTTGGCCTGCTGCCCTTTGACCCATGAGCTCCAGGCAGAGGCTCAGGTGAAGAATCATTTGTTCCTTCGACAGAGTTAAATCAGCGCAAATGAAACGAAAGTGCCAGCGCATAGAGGAGTCAGACCGGATCGGTAGCGATTGCTGGAGAGCCGGCTTTGCCTCGTTTTTCGCACGGGCCAAGCGGTGGGAATAGCCCCCATAAGGACCCACTAAACATTAGCAGAAGAACGAAACAGTGGGCTGGCAGATTCAGCCAGGCTCTGATAACCGCCTGGGGTACCGAACCTTCTGTCTGTGCAAACATCCCTGGCAAATGTGGGGACCCCACAAAACAGGGAGCAGGGTTGGCAAATATGGACAAGAGACCAAGACCTACTGGACTATGGTCCCGGAAATCGGTGGGTCGAAGGGGTAGATATGTGCAAGGGAATCACACCCAGCCCCGCGGGCGGGGGAGCGTACGGGTCGCGGAGCCAGCTGCTGCTCTCAGCGTGGGGTTCGAGTTCTGTGCTCTGGCGCCCGTTGCCTGCAACATTAATGACGTGCAGAGGCTCTGTGTGCGTCTCACCCACCAATTCTTCACTCACCTCCGGGGAGCCCCCCAAGAACGAACTTGCTGGTAGGGACAAGTGTGTTCTGTTCCCCAAATCAACCCTATGGCTACCGGCTTTGAGAGACCAGGAACCCAAGAGGCCCTCCTCAGCCTGGGCTTTCTCCCCTAGCTTGGGGGTCCCAGGGCACAGCTCCCCAACTCGGGGCCTCCTCCCCTTACATCCTGCTGGAGCTAACAAGCTGCAGCAGAGCCAGCTTTGCACGGGGCCCTGGTGCCACTCCCGGGGGGAGAGCAGGCCAGGCCAGCCCCTTGGCAGGTCACCTCTGAACAGGGGCGGTGCCAGTGTGTTTAACTACCCGCCTCGCGGGGCCTGTGGGGATCAGGGCTGGATCAACGCATGGGCCCATGGGGGGAGCCTGAGGAACAGGCAGTGCTGAGGGTGGCAGCACCACACAGATTTGGCCCATCCTGGTGCGTGGCAGCAGCCGGTCCTGTGGATCCCCACGGCAGTGAGCGGCCGGCACGGCCGGCTCTTGTCACGCAGAAGGCAGGGATCCAGAGATGCGTTAGCCCAGCCTGGTGGGGACTGGCCAGTTTGCACAGTGCCTGGGAGCTGCGGCGCGCTCTGCTCTGTAGGAGGAGCCTTCGGACCCATGGCAGGTTCGATCCAGCCCAGTGGCGGGGTAGGCGCTGGCATGGCCACGCTGCCTGGGATGGCCCATCTGACACAGAGAGACTCCCAGGCTGCCACTGGGTGGCACTGAGGTCCTGTGGCAGAGTCCAGCTGTAGGTAGGAGCACCGGGACCTCACCTTCCTGAACTGCCCTCACTCTGTCTGGCTGGGCCCTGGCGCTGGGCCCTGGCGCTGGGCCCTGGTGGGTCTCACTGCAGGGAGGCTGCAGCCAGGTAACAAACCGCAGGGAAAGGGTCAAGCCCACAGCCCGGGTCAGCCCGTTGGGGGCCTGTCAGAGCCAGACCCACAGCGCCGGCTGGGTGAAATCTGGGACAGTGAGACCCCAGGGTCGCTTGCACAGAGAACACGAGGGTCTGCCGCAGGCTGGGCCCTCCAGAGGGCAAACGGGGCAGGTGACATGCAGAGGGGAGCAGGGTCCTGCCTGCCGCCGCGGGGAGCCACCGCACAGAGCGGCTGCTCTGGAGAGAAGCGGGGAGCTGAGGACGCAGGTTCGGTCAGACGCCGCCCCGGCCTGGCTCTGTGCCTGCGGGTGTGTGTCACCAGCGTTGCTGCTGGTGCAATGCACTGCACAGTGTCCCACGGCCCGACACAAACGGGGCGGAGGGGGGGGTGTCAAAGGGAGCCCGGGGGATCCACACAGCTAAAGCCAAGAGACACAGGCGCCGATCCGCCTGGGGGCAGGACAGAGCGAGCGCCGGGTGCGCCACGTCCGAGCCTGAACCCAGGTGACATCTGAGTGCGGACGCTCTGGGCGGCTTGGCTATGGGAAGGCCACGCAGCAGAGACTGGCCCAGCCCGGCTTGGCCCAGCCCAGCCCAGCCCAGTCCTCCTGCTCGGCCGCCTGGCCCTGGAAGACACCATCCCTCGTCCGGGCTGCGACAACACCCGCTGCACCCAGGGGCGCCCGGCCCCCAGCTATGGCCGGAATCTGCTGGCGCAGCCCAGTGGCTGGCAACCGGCGTGGTTCTGCGGTGCTGCCTGGCAGGGACCCAGTGGACGGTCACCCAGGGCCAGGCAGTGCTGCAGTCCCTGTGTCCCTGCACCTGGGCCGTGCTGCCCCCTCCCGCAGGAAGGAGGGACAGGGGGGCCACTCAGCAAGGCCCGGGGGGGAGAGGGAAGCCAGGCGAAAGTCCCATGTGGAGAGGAGGGCTCCCCACCCCTGCTGCGGTCCGGGGCACCAGCCGGGAGCTGCTCACTGAGCCCAGGCTGGGTTGTGGGGGACAGATGGAGCAATGCCCAGAAAACACTCACTGTTCCCCAAGCCTGGGAACCCTGCAGAATTTAGCTAAAGGGACCCCCTCCGCCCGCCTACCCCCAGCTCCATCCCAGTCTAGTACTACAGTGCAACTCAGGGGCCAGCAGCCAGAGGGAGGGGGCCAGGGGGGAAGAAGCCTCGTGGAAGCCCCATCGCTTGGGCCCTGTCATTCTGGGGTATGGCCCCTGCCCTGCTCCTGGGGACCAACCAGATTTTTCCCCTCCCCATGAGCTAATCGTGTGCAGCCACATGGGGCCTCTCGTGCAGCCAAGAATGGCAAACTCATTGCACTGATGGAGACCCTGACCACAGTCTGAGGGCGGCAAAGACAGAATGGGACAAAATTCTGGTCTCCCCACACGCTGGGCCTCAAACGGAGAACGAGGACTCCCTGCCCAGTCGATCTACATCCTCCCCCTCCCCCCCGGGATGGTATCTTGACAGAGACACGTCTTCCTAATCCACCAACATCTGGGCTGGTACCTACCGCAAGAGAGCCCAGAGCAGGGGTTCAGCCTGGGGGAATTCTGTTCATACTGGCCATGAAATATTCATGATCTCAGCCACTCAGAGGAGGAAGATAATTAAAGGAAGATAAACAACAGGAAAGACGGAGCAGGATGAACAGACACTAAATATCCAGAGCCCAGCAACATGGCTCCACAGACCGAACACGCCAAGGGACGAGCTGGATCGGGACCTTTGGGGCCGGGGCCCCGATCCTGGCATCGGACCCCTAAGCCCATGCAGAGCCCTTAGGGGTGCAAAAGCAGGTTCAGTGGCCTACTTCCCTTACCCCATCTTATCTTCTCACCCAGTTCAAGGGACGCTGCCCCAGGCCTGGTGCTCTGCACAGCTCTGGACCAGTTGCTGGGACCCCCCTTCATGACAAATTCCCACTCCATCACACCAATACCCGGAGATTGTGACAATCGTAAACACACACACACACACACACACACACACAGAGTTCCCCAGGAAAGGGGTTGTTGTCCTGCTTCAGCCTGCAGGATCTACATAGTTCCTGCACAGCGCTTGTGCTGTCCCTTTGCCCGTCACCCACAGGGAACAAAGGCCTTATTTAATGAATAAAAGTCTCCTTAGGTCTCTCAGGGTTTGAAGAGGTCCCCTTGGGGCCTACACTCAGCAGCCTGCCTTTATCCCAGGGACTGATTACCACCCCGTGCTGCAGTGTTACAACCCAGCGATGTCCTTAGGTCTTCATTTACACTGGGCTCTTCTGCAAGCCTGCAACGCCACAGGGCTGAAACATGCAGCTGCTTCTGGAGGGGAACCCAGCCATGGTTTAACAGTCCTCAGCAACACACGGAGTATCAATGTAACGCTGCTCATTCCTGACGCCTGCTCGACCCTGAGGGTCCCAAAGCTCTTTGGGAGCACACTGAAAGGGACAGTGAGGAATTAGGCAACTTCCCCTGGGGTGGAACAGCACGGCTGTTCAACGGTGCATGGTACAGGGGTCTGGGGCAGAAATGAAGAACAAAATCATGGTCAAAGGAAGCTGTCGGGGCGTTCTGAAGACTCCGAAGGTAACAGCCCAGGCTGGGGTTTGGTCAGGATGCTACGGGTTTGGTCTTGACCCAACTGCCGTGGACGTGTGAGTCAGTGTGGGCTGCTGGGACCCAGTCCTGGGGGCCAGCCAGGGTGAATTCATGGCATATGTCAGGCTGGGCCCATCAACACCAGGAGAGTTCCATGGAAATTGGAGCAACCCTGCCTCCGCCGCCACTTGGAGGAGTGGTGTGGGCGATCCACCATTTTTTCCCTCTGAGCAATACCCCAAAGGACTCATTTAAATGTGCAAAACGTGGCACTGGGGGAAACAAGGCCGATAATGAACTAATTTGCATAGCCATTAGCAGCCTGGATTTGCAATCACCAACCTGGGACCTGCTGGCATCACATGTCATCACTGAAGCCCCAGGGTGTGGGTTGGGGAGCTGATCTAGATCAGATGGGGGCTGAGGACGACAGTAACCACATCCCCACGGCACGCAGGGAGCTTCCTGTCTGCACGACACTGCTCAGACATCAGCTACTCAAAGTTCACAACCTGCCCCCAGAAGGCAACCAAGTGCTGCTCAACAGGTGGGGAAACTGAGGCACAGACAAGGGAGGTAAGTCACCTGCAGAGTTGAGGAGAGAACCCTGGAGTCCTGAGCCCCTGCTGTGCTCTAACTACTAGATCACGCTGCCTCCCATCAGGCACCATGGGCCATAACCACACACACACGCACCACAAGGTGAAATCCAGCCCTTGCAATGGGACCAAGCAGACCCGCAAGGCAGGGCTGGGATTCCCCCCAGGGCATGGTGGTGTGGCCGGGAGGGACCTGCCTGTTGGAGTGGAGAGTCCCATTAATATCCAGGCCGGGGCTGTCACCCAGGGCGAAGCAGTGATGTGTTCGCACTTTTCCCCTCTCTCTGGGGCCCCGCGTGTTAACGGCGCGAGCCGCCAGTGCTGGCCGGGGCCTGCAGCAGCCACATGGCGCGGTCGTGGGTCCCATGACCGCCGAGGCCGGCCTTAGTCTGCGAGCCCCAGAACAGGTTCCTTCACCCAGAATTTTGCTCCCTTTTGTCTCCCGCCGTACGACTAGAATGGATCTGTTTCCGGGGCAACGTCTCAGCCGTGCAAGATGCAGAACTTCAGTGCGCGCCCTGGCCTCACGCTCCACTTCTCTCCCCTGGCTCCTCGGCTCCCGGACCCCGGCGGGGCACATCACTCGCTACAGTGAGAAAATCACCCTGGATGCTGCAAAGTCCCCCTGATGACTCCAACCTCCCAGAGGAGCCCCCTGTCTCACATCCCCCCAGAGCAGCTCCACAACCACAGCTCCCTGGGATCAGAGACTCGCAAGCACCGTTTATACGCTCCACGGGGAGGTGGAGAACTTACACGCTGCCTTGTAGCATCTGTAGCCTCTGCCAGGGTCTGGATCCTCCCAGCCTGGCTTGCAGGAGCTGTGGTGCCCCCATCCCCACCCCGATCAGTCTCAGAGCCCTCCAGGCGTGGGGGGTTATGCAGTCACCAGCTAATGCAAAGCTGTATTTTTAAGGCCATTCTGCTAAATATTTCAGGGATTTACACAGAAAAGCTCTCTGGGTGCCGCGGCACGTCGGACCCGATCGGCATCACACGCGGGTAGCAGCCCGCCTGCCCGCCAGAGGATGAATAATTCACCCACCCCCCGAACACGGAGGCTCGCACTGACTCCATCATCTCACCCCTCAGCGGGGGCTCAGGGAAGGGGCTAGCTCAGCAGCAAACACCCTTCTCCCCACTTCAGAGAGGAAAACTGAGGCACAAGGAGGAACTGGTGTCACAGAGTCCCCGGGGTGATGCTCTGGAACTGCTCCCTACGAAGCCAGTCAGGACTCGGGGGCGGGGGGGGACTTCCTCTCTGGGAACAGCCGCTTTCCAGGGCTGGGAACTTCACAGCGTACAGCTTCCACCTTCCTGGGTCTGACCTCGGAGCATTTGGCATCTTCTGCCCCTCCGTGCACTTCCCCCAGCGAGTCCGCCTGTCACCGAGTCCCCGGGGCGATGGTCTGGACCTGCTCCCTGCGAAGCCAGTCAGGACTCTGGGGGAAGCTTCCTCTCTGTGAACAGCCTGTCTCCAGGGCTAGGAGCTTCACAGCTTCCCCCTTCCTGGGTCTGACCTCGGAGCATTCAGCACCTTCTACCCCTCTGTGCACTTCCCCCAGCGAGCCCGTCCAGGTGAGGTCCTGGGGAAGCCCGTGGGTCTGCACCCCAACTCCACAGTCAGACGTGACTCTCAGCCAGCCAGTAAAACAGAGGTTTATTAGTCGACAGGAACATGATCTAACACGGAGCTTGTAGATATTGTGAACTGGACCCCTCGGCTGGATCCATTTCAGGGGTCCAGGGAGGCCAGACTCTATCTGGGCCTCCCTGCCCTTCCTTAGCCAGCTGCAGCTGAAACTCACCCCCCAGCTCCTCCCCTGCTTCCTTTGTCTCCTTCCCGGGTAGGAGGTCAGGTGACCTCTCTCCCCGACCTGGAGTCAGGTTACAGCTTCAGGTATGGACACCTTCCCACAACAATCAGAGGAGCCATTGAGAGCATTTCTATTCCATCACACCGCCCCGGCGGGGTCCTGGGGAAGCCCGTGGGTCTGCACCGCAACTCCACCGTCAGACATGACTCTCAGCCAGCCAGTAAGCAGAGGTTTATTAGACGACAGGAACAAGATCTAAAACAGAGCTTGTAGGTAGAGCGAACGCGACCTCTCCGCTGGGTCCATTTTGGGGGCCAAAGAGACAAACAGCCTGTCTGGAGCTCTCCGCCTGTTCCCAGCCAGATCCAGACTGAAAACCCTCCAGCCCCTCCTCCTTTGTCTCTTGGGCAGGCCAGGAGGTCACCAGATTCCTCCAACAGTTTCAGCTGACACCTTGCAGAGGGGAAAGGGCCCAGGCCTGAGACAGGGTGTCGGCTACTTACTTACATTGGCCCTCTGCATCAATTACACACCCTTATCCCTCCACATAGATACTCAAGAAATGCAAAGGGTAAACTGAGGCACTTACACAATATTCATAGGAAACATTAAAAACATTCCCACTCCGTCACAGCCGGGACTTCGCCAAGTGAGTCAGGGCAGAGCCAGGAATGAACACGAGCGCCCTGGCTCCCAGCCCAGTGCCTCATCCATTGGAACTGTCACCGAGTCCCCGGGGCGATGCTCTGGAACTGCTCCCTGTGAAGCCAGTCAGGACTCTGGGGGAAGCTTCCTCTCTGGGAACAGCCTGTCTCCAGGGCTAGGAGCTTCACAGCTTCCACCTTCCTGGGTCTGACCTCGGAGCATTCAGCACCTTCTGCCCCTCCGTGCGCTTCCCCCAGCGAGCCCAGCCAGGCGGGGTTCTGGGGAAGCCCATGGGTCTGCACCCCAACTCCACAGTCAGACGTGACTCTCAGCCAGCCAGTAAAACAGAGGTTTATTAGACGACAGGAACATGATCTAAAACCGAGCTTGTAAGTACAAAGATCGGGACTCCTCTGCTGGATCCATTTTGGGGGCCCAGGGAGGCCAGACCACGTCTGTGCCTCCCTGCCCTTCCTTAGCCAGCTCCAGACAAACCCCCTAGCCCCTCCTCTGCTTTTCCTTTGTCTCTTTCCCTGGGCCAGGAGGTCACCTGACCTCTTTGTTATTCAACACTTCCAGCCAACACCTTGAGAGGGGGAAAGGGCCCAGGCCCTCAATTGCCAAGACAGGGTATCGGCCACTCCTTTCCACTGGTCCTTTGTTCTCCCACACTATCAGCCCTTATCCCACCACCTAGAGACTTAAGAAATGCACAGGGGAAACTGAGGCACCCACACACTATCCAGAGGAAACACTAAGAGCATTTCCATTCCGTCACAGGAACCATCAGCGACACCCAGGCAGTCACGCGCCCCTCCCACCTGCCGGGATCCCTCCCGGCACTGCTCCCCCGCAGCCCAGCCCCCAGGGCCCGCAGCTAGCCAGGGAAGCAGCAGGCCGTCCAGTGGGATGCTTATGAGTTCAACATGCAGCAAGCCCTTTGATCCCCCCCGCCCCCCGACGGACACAGCCGTCCCTCCTTCGCCGGCTGCCCTGGCATGTGCCACTTGGAACCTAGAACGGGATAACCTAGGTCTCTGGAGCCAGCCCCCGGCTGGGTGGGCTGCTCACCCTGATCCCACCTGGCCAGGGATGGGCCATTCCCATGGCCAAGGGGGCAAGCTCTAGTCTCTCTGGGACGGCTCCCATGAGCCAGGCCATGCAGGCGCTAACCCCTCACCTTGCCCCGAGTCACCGCCCACGCCAGTGCCTCCCCACCCTGCGGTAACGCTGCCCGGCGAGCCAGGCTGTGTGGACGGGATGGGCCTGCCGGGGTGACAGCCCCACGGCACAGCCACGACCCAGCCTCACCACGGCTTTGAGTCCCACGCTCCTGAGCTCCTGCAGATCCCGTGGGATCCCGCTCCACCACGGGATCTGGCAGCACCAGACACGCCCCCACAAGATCCCACCGGCATGGGCTCCGCACGCCAGACACAGGCCAGAAGTGACATGCACAGAGATTTCTGCTCTTCGCTTTTGCTCTACTTTCACAGACCGACCTCAGAGCAAACACAAATGGAGACGTGAAAGAGAGAGAGAGCGCATGCATGTATGTCCACTGCCCTCTGCTGGCTGGAATCAGACCTGCTCACCCATGTGTCATAGGCCCTGCACTGCTAAGTTCTAGTGGAGATTCTCCATTCGCTCCAGGTCCAGGTGCTTTCACAGCCAGAGGATCTCAGCTCTACCCCTGCTGTGACTGGGCAGCTGTGAGAGGACATTGAGTGCAGCAAAGTCCCAGCTGTCCCACAGGTGTTCCCATATCATTTCCTTTGGCTCCCCCCCAAGGGACTACTTTTCTGGAGCAGGTGGAAGAACCCCAGGACAGACAGAGGTGCCAAGAACTTCCCAGAGCACGAAGAGCAGTGCCTGAGAGCTGGCGCGTCGCCCCGCCGGAGTCGGCTGACGGAGGCTGCGCTCTCCAGGGCCGCCCAGCTGGGAAGGGGAGATAAGGGCCTGGCCGGATCACAGGACAAGAAACGTCTTTGAAATGCCAGGGAGCTTCCCCCAGTGAAATTAACACGGCTGGCACTGAGCCAGGGCCCCTCCCTCAGTCCCCAGCCCGCAGCGCGGGACCCAGCGACGTGGCAGAGAGAGCGGGGGCGGGTGGGGCAGATGGGATCTGCCTGTGTACCAAGGGGACGGGCACAGGAGACAGGAACAGTCTCCCGTCCCCCAGGGTGATGGGTGTGGCTAAGCTGCTGCCCGTCTGTCACTGCCCACCGGCCTCGGGGGTTCGGCCACCAAGAGCTGAGGATGATGTGAGCTTGTCCGTGAGAGCGCACACACAGGGGCCCTTCGGGGAGGGAAACATGCATGTGTGTGTGTGTGCACAGACGTGTGCGTGTGCACAGAAATGTGAACGTGCATGTACAGATGTGTGTGCACAGACATGTGTATGTGCTTGTACTGACGTGTCTGTGCACAGATGTGTTTGTGTGTACAGAAATGTGTGCACGTTCCTGTACAGACGTGCATGCGCATACACTGATGTGTGCGTGTGCACAGAAATGTGTGCATGCCTGTATAGACGTGTGCGCACAGACATGTGAACGTGCTTGTACAGATATGTCAGTGCACACACTCGCTCCCCAGGGCCTGCCGTCCCCCAGCCCTCCACTCTGGCAGGCCCCCTCGCCGCTGTCCCTGGGCTGCCCTCGGGCCCCCACGCCCGAGTCTGCTTGGCTGCCAACGGGGCCTGGGGCGAGCGGGATGCGCCCGGCGTTCAAGAGCCAGCAGGAGACAGGAGCTGTCCCCGTGCAACGGGCGCCCACCCACCCAGGCAGAGTAACTGGTGGAGGGTTAAGAAAATCCCCCCCACCCCCATGCGACGGGGACACCAGGCTCCGGGTGGGGCTGCAGCGAGCATTGAACCCTTTCCTCCCGGTCGAACGCGCCGGGATCCAGCCGCGCGACCCTTCACGCCACCCCGGGGCCTGTTCAGGGCGCGCTGGTTCACGGGCCCGGCCTGGAGCCTGCCTTGGTGCTTTCTCGGAGTCTCTTGGCGCTTCTGCACCCAGGAGCCCGGGGTTCAGAGAGGTGCTACCGGGCAAGTGTGAGTGCCGGGCTCTGGCCACGAACCAGGGAGGCCTAGGTGGGCTGTGACATCAGGCATGGGCGGCCCTGGGCAGCCAGTCCACGCTGAGCAACGCAACCGTCTGAGATCGGGGAGGGGGCAGCTCAGCGCAATGGGACCGAGTCGGCAGCCCCCAGGAGGGGAGGGGAGGGGGCCTGTGCTCCCCTCAGCTGAAAGGCCGTTTGCTAAACCCCCACACGTGACTCAGCAGAGACCACTGCGCCCCCCACCCCCCCGAGATCACACCCAGGGCCATCTCCCTTCTTACTTCCCTTTGGGAAGACACCCTCCCTTCTCCCCTGCCCCAGCGCTCGCCTCCTTCGCTGGACTCCAACAGCCCAGCTCAGGCCCAGAAACCACGAGACTGGCTGCAGAATCAGGAGATTTTAAAGATTAACCCACCGGGGCTCTTCTCCTTCGCCAATTGGCATCTCAGCCCTTCCCAGCTTCTCCGACAACCCGCAGGATGAGGAACATATTAAGAGTTTTTAAAAACCAGCACTGACTCTCAGCTGTTCCCCTGACTCCAGGAGCTGGGGCTTTAGGAAAAATACCCAGTCCAAGCTGATGATACCATTGGAGTTAAAAGGCCAGGCTCTCTCTCTCTCTCTCTCTCTCTCTCTGTCTCGGGGGCTGGCAAGTGGAGGGTTTTCTCCCTTGGAGGGAGGTCAGTAGGTCCTGCATTTTGGTCCTGCAGGAGGTGCTCAGGGCTGTTTTCCTGGGGCAGGGGGTCACATCCCTCGGCCGTTAACCTTTCCCCAGGCGCTATCGAACCTCCCCTCAAACACCTCCAACAGGATGAGACCCGCTACCTCCGTCCGTGAGCGCGCCAGGGCTGCTCTGTGTGGGGCCCACCACGGGGGGCGTGCAGCCGGGCTCAGAACTAACTCCACTAATCATAAATATCCAGGAAGCCTCCGCGCTCACAGGAGGACTTTCAAGTCTAATTAGTGGCGGGTTTGCACCAGCGTCCCCTGAGTGTGAACAGGATTCGCCGGCACGGCCACGGAACGAGACACTCGGCTGTAATTAGCACCAGCCTCCCATCGGCAAGAATTTGGCTTCCAAATCCCCCCTGGCCCTGGCTCCAGCTCTCCGGTGCAGGCAGGAGACAGGCGAGCTTAGCTGCATTCCCGGGATCACCGATCAGGGCCAGGCCACACAGCCGCCAGGACACACAGCCGTCAGGCGCCCGGGGCCACCGGCTCCCGTAGAACCTGACCGGAGATATGAGAGAGCACCGCCGAGCGGGCTGACTGGCGGCATCTCCTGACTTCCTTATCCCCGCCCCACCCCGCACACCCACCCGCCGTCCATCTCCAGCTGTGGTTGCTTGTCTAGGTCAGCCACACTCGGCTGTCCCCACAACAGCCCCTGCTGCCCCGGCAGGGACCCCCAGTGTATGCCCCTGCGCGCTCCAGCCCCGGAGCTGCCCGCCCGCCCCACACGTCTATGGGCAGCACGAGAGCCGGGACAGTTCCGATGCCCCCCACCATATACGCCCTGCAGCCCCGTGGCCCAATCCAGCCCAAGACACGCCCCGTATGCCCCACACACACACCTGGGCTGCCCCAGCCCCTCCTCCTCCTTCGCCCCACTTAGCTGAAGACCTCGAAGGGCAGCATGTCCCCAGTGCATGGCGCCCGGCCTAGGGAGCAGCCTTGTCCCCTGGCCCCTGCGGAGCAGGGAGAGAACATGCACCAGGCCAAAGTTCCCAGCCCGTTTGGCTAGGAGGGACTAACCAATCTCCTGCCCGCCAGGGCACGGGGAGCCGGGGCCAGGGGGCCGCTCAGGGTTTATTTCCACTAGGGGGATGCTGGTGCCTGGAGCTGACTAGAACCCGGAATAAACCAGAGCCGCTGACGAGGAACCCCCCCAGCCCCACGTCTGACCATGCAGCCGTGGCCAGGGCCGGGACGGGGAGACATTTCCCCTCCGGTCCAGGCCACTCGGGAGAAACCTCCGGGACGCGAGGGCCAAAGGATCATCTGCAAAGCTGAAATGTGGAAACACTGGGCGGGGGGGTTGGGAGTGTCTCTCCCCCTGTTACCCCCCCCCCCCCAGCCACAGTGGAGGGAAATTTCCTCACCTTCTCTCCCAACAAGCCACGGCTGAGACTTGCCCAGACGCCCCTGCTGGTGCGTGCAGCCAATGCGGGATACACAGGCAGGTCCCTCCCCAGCCCCAGCCGCAGGCTCTCTGTCCCCTGGCAGAGCCCTGGGGGAATTTTCTCAGCCCTGCATTTTCATTCTGAGGCATAAAACCCCTGCAGCCCCCACTTCCCAGTTCTACCCAGGTGATTAGTTCCAGCTAATGAAGTGCTAATGGCCCCGCACTTCCAGCCAGTTATTTAATTAACCAAGGAGAAGAAGAAAGACGGATTATCCGATAGTGGCGGCAGCGTATAATTAATGAACCGCAGACTGCGGAGAAAACAAACAGTGACTAACCCACCGGGACTCCCCTGCCCTCCCGGGCCAGGCCCAGGCCTCACAGGCGGGCGAGGGGGCCGCTGTGGAGCCAAGAGCCCCACTTCCCACCCGGGGCAGGATCTCCGGCTGCTGGCAGCAACCGGCAGGTACCGCCCGGGCTCATCCTGCCCTTCTAGGCACTTGATGCCAGGCCTCCATCACACCCCTCTCGTGTTGGAGCGTTGGTGGAGGAGACAGGCACCCCCTGGCCCCCACTCCTGAGCCAGCCCAGGCGCTGCAGCTTGGGCGACGCTCACGAGAAGCGGGGGCACCACTCCCTGCCCTGGCTCAGGGGCAGCCAGGGCCCCCCCTTTGCCCTGCCGCCCGTCGGGTACAGCCAGCTCTGCCAGCGCCTTTGTCTTTACTGGCCCAGCATTAAAGAGATGGAGATTTACCCTCCAAAGCAAACAGCGCCGGGTGTTGCTTGCTCGGGTAGCCAGGCGGGCAAACCCGCTACCAGCCGAACGGGCACAAGTCACAGCTCCTCGGCCCCCGAACCCCCCGGCCTGAGCTCTCTGCCTGCTCCCTCGCAGCGGTTCACAGGGCAGGCTGCCCACAGCGCCAGTGCCCAGCCACGGCCCAGGCTCCAACCCGCCATGCTGGGACAAGAGCCGCGTGTGGCCCAGAGCAACTGGGGCCTTGTTGAAAGGCAGAGCCTGCAGCCTCCTCCCCACTGCCGGCCTGGGAACGTTCTAATCACCCACCCAGCCCTCCCAGGCCTGAAAGCAACACGGCCCCATCGTGATGAATCAGCCAGAGAGCATCTGCTCTGCCAACGTCACAGGCGCTGACCTCTATCGGATCAGAACTACTCTCTGCGTGTCATAGGCTCTATAAGGCAAGTGGCTAATGGAGATTCTCCCTGAGCTCGCAGGTCGGGACGGGGAGAGCAGAAGCACCTGGAGTGGGGCAGGGCAGCACAGCTTGGACACAGGGCCCCGGGCACGGGGGGCACCTGTCCGCACGCCCGCTCCCGCTAGGCCAGAAGGCTGCCCTGTGCCGCCCATGGTCTCAAAACATGCGACCCCCACTGGTGACGCCAGAGCACCTGCCCCCTCTTCGTTAAAACCTCTCCCTCCCAGCCCCAATCCTCTTAGACCCTCGCCTCTCCATTTGCAGCATCTTACGTTAATATCTGGCCGAGGGAGGAGCGGGAGGGGAATTAACCGAGCAGCAGCTGGCCACTAACGGGCACAGCCTCACCATGGCCATGCCCATGCACCGGGCACTCGGGGCACGATCACCCCGAGATGGCGGAGGAGGAATGAGGAACTCAGAGACCTGGGGCATTAGCCAGGAAGTGGATTGGACGTGAGTGTTGAGAGCCCGGCTGGGACCGATAGTATCCTGGGGCCCATGTCATGGAGTCCCCAGGGCGATGCTCTGGAACTGCTCCCTACAAAACCAGTCAGGACTCTGGGGGAAGCTTCGTCTCCGTAAACAGCCTGTCTCCAGGGCTCAGAGCTTCACAGCTTCCACCTTCCTGGGTCTGACCTCAGAGCATTCGGCACCTTCTGCCCCTCCGTGCGCTTCCCCCAGCGAGCCCAGACAGGCGGGGTCCTGGGGAAGCCCGTGGGTCCTGCACCCCAACTCCACAGTCAGACGTGACTCTCAGCCAGCCAGGAAAACAGGGGTTTATTAGATGACAGGTACATGGTCTAACACAGACCGTACAGCGATCGTGAACCCTCAGCTGGATCCATTTTGGGGGCCTGAGCCAGATAGCTCCTCTGCCCTTCCCTGCCTGACTCCAGCCAGCTTCAGACTGAAAACTCCCCCTCCAGCCCCTCCTCTGCTTTTCCTTTGTCTCTTGGGCAGAAGGTGTCACCTCCTCTCTCGCCCACCTAGGCTCAGGTTACAGCCTCAGGTATCGTCCAGAAAGGAGAGTTGCCCAACCCCACACAATATTCAGAGGAACCATTAAGACCATTCCCACTCTGTCACAGCCCGGTCCCTAGTCCGTGGCGGTGGAGGTCAGTCAGTGCTCTGCTCTCCTGGGACACGCGTTAGCATCCAGAAACTCACCACATTGTTAACTGAATCAAGCTCTTCCAGCTCATATGTCCCGGGCACCCACTGGGAAGAGAACAAGCCCATGCCCAGTCCTCAGCAGGACTAGAACCGGGGGCCTCCAGCTCCACCGCTTGAGCTAAAGGAGCAACCCCATGAGCTGGCGGCAGTAGTCGGCTGTTATCCTCTAAGGCGAGGTCACAAACACAGGCCCTTCAGCTGCGTGGTGGAGCTTCCCAAGGCACGGCACGGCTCTCGCCAGCCTCACCAGACGTGCCCAGGAGGGGGCAGCGGGCGCGGGGGAGCTGTTATACATGGGAGCACGCCCCAGCTAGGGGCCATGTTGGGAGCTTTCCAAAGTGAACCATCGGGGAAGACCCTGCGCTCGCCTCCAGGCCTCTCCCCTCTGAGTTGCCAGGGCCCCGAGGTGCAGGGGTCTGCCATTGCTCTAGGTTGGGCTCGGGACAGAGATGCGGCAAGACTCAGGACCAAGAGAACAACCAAGTGTTTTGTCCCCTTTACTGCTCCTCTCTCGTCTCTCTGGGCCAGGACGTCTGGCCTTGGGTCAGAGCCCAGAACGTCACACTGGCCCGGGGCTCTCTCCTCTCTGGAGCTTACACAGTCCCAGAGGCTCATAATGCAAATGCAGATACCCCCTTACCCCAGGGGAGGCAGCTGCTGTGGGGGAGATTAACGTCCCAGATGCTCTAAACCCTGAACGGTGCTCAGGGTACTAGCCCGTTTCTCCAGCGCTAAGGCCCAGGTAGCCAGGCTGACCCAGCCAGGTGTGTCCGTGCTCAGTGGACACAGGGAGACCTTGGCCAGAGCAGACACCTGCTCTGCCAGCGTCACAGGTGCTGCACTCTACCGGATCAGAACTGCTCGTGTGTGTGTCTCATAGGCTCTATAAGGCAAGCGGCTATTAGGGATTCTCCCCTAGCTCAAGGGGCAGAGGACTGCCGGACTGACACAGGAATCCTGTCCCCCTCTGCTGCTGCTGTCACACTGGTGAGAGCAGACGCTTTGGCGGAGATGTTGATCTGCCACTGTGAGAATTCGTTCACTCACAACAAAAATTCATTGCCCTTTTTTCCAGGGTAAGTGAGCAGCAATGGAGCCAGATGCGGGACGAGCGATGCTCCCTGGCTGCACCCAGACGGCCAGTGGCCTCTGGGGTCGCACTGGGCATGGGACTGCGCCAGAGGCTTGCCCGAGCCGTGGCTAAGCGGAGGGGGGCAGCCCACGTGAGATGAGGGGCTGGCTGGATTATCCCCTTTAACTGCATTGACGGGCTTTCTCCGGGCAAAGCCACTTGTAACAATTTAATCTAGAGAGAAGCAATTATCCAAATGGGCCTGGAGCAGGGCTCAGCCCTCGGATCTTGTTAGAGGAACGTGGGTAACGGGAGCGGCTCTCGCATCACTTAGACCCGGATTGATGGCCTGAAAGAATCAGGGGAATGGACCCGTCCAGCCTCAGAGGCTCCTGGGAGCACGAGCGACAGATGAGAGCTCTCGCCCTCTGCCCTCCCGGACGGCTGCTCCTGGCCAGGCCAGTCAGAGCTGCTCGTCCCAGGGCAAAGGGGAAGCCATTGAACCGCGCTGGGGCACAGGGGCTGAGCTGGGGGCCCAGGGCACTCGGGACAGCTGGGCCATGGGCCAGTGCTGGCCCTTTAACAGTGACTGGGAGCGAGGGGGCCCCAAGGGAGCCAGCAGCCGGGCAGGACTCCGCCAGCTCAGCCCCCTGAGGTGGGGGTGTCACAGGGTCCCCGGGGCAATGGTCTGGAACTGCTCCCTATGAAACCAGTCAGGATTCTGGGGGAAGCTTCCTCTCTGTGAACAGCCTGTCTCCAGGGCTAGGAGCTTCACAGCTTCCACCTTCCTGGGTCTGACCTCGGAGCATTCAGCACCTTCTGCCCCTCCGTGCACTTCCCCCAGCGAGCCCAGCCAGGCGGGGTCCTGGGGAAGCCCGTGGGTCCTGCCCCGCAACTCCACAGTCAGACGTGACTCTCAGCCAGCCAGTAACACAGAGGTTTATTAGATGACAGGAACATGATCTAACACAGAGCTTGTAGGCAGGGTGAGCGTGACCCCGCCGCTGGGTCCATTTTGGGGGCCAGAGAGCCAGGCACCCCCGGCCTTTAGCTCACTCCCTGCTCCCAGCCAGATCCCGATTGAAACTCCCTCTCCAACCCCTCCTCCTCTTTTTTTTGTCTTCTTCCCGGGCAGGGGTCAGCTGACCTCCCTCCCCCACCTGGAGTCAAGCTACAGCTTCAGGTACGGACACCTTCACACAACAGTCAGAGCAGCCATTGAGAACATTCCTGCTCCGTCACAGGGGGTCAGAGCTGGGCTCCTGGCCACGCTCAGCTGCGGGTGAGGGGCCATCTGCTCCCACCTCCTATGGGGCAAGGGGAGGAGCTAGCGAGAAGGCTCCGCTCCAAGCGGCCACTTTGCCATAGGTGGTGGCTCGGGAAGCTGGTTGGTGAAAGCCCCAGGGAGGCAGAGTGAGTCAAGGAGGGGCCTCTCCCACCCCCCTGTGCCGTGCCCCTTGGAAACGCCCCCGGGCTGTTTGTGCCCCTGCCCCTGTTGGTCATTAATAAACCTCCCCTGGCTCAGGGCTGGCCTTTGACCAGCTCTGCCCCACACCGGCTCATCGCCGAGGTGGGAATTGCCAAGCCTGACCCAGACACGGTCCCTCCAGCCCAGCGGCCTTCCCAGCTAGGACAGCAGCCACAGCCCAGCTGCGGCAGAGGAAGCAGCGAGACACCTTGCAGCCAGCAGTTCTGGGATGAGCTGCCCATGGGGGGGCATCAGGGACTGGGGCACCTGCCTTGAGGAAGACGGGGGTTCACAGCCCCTGCAAAACTCATGACTTTCATAAGCTTTGCTTTAATGGCTCTGGCTGGCCCCACGATCTAACAATCCAGTCCCTTTTAAATCCTGCTAAACCCTTGGCCTCTATTACATCTAATGGCAGTGAGTTCCACAGGTCAACTGTGTGTGAAGATATTTAGTTCCCTTTATATTTGCCCTCTTTCCAGGTCGCTGCACGTCTCCTTAGTCCTTTCCTAGGCCCGAGGGTGAGCAGGAAACACCGTTCCTAATTCTGTATCAAAGAGAGCGTGGAGGAGAGTGGGGTGAGGGACCAGGGGGCATCCAGGGCGTTGTTCCAGAGCAAGCCAGGAGAAGCCACGTGATGGACGCCTCGTTTGCCCCACTGGGGAGCTGCCCCTCAGCAGGCAGAGAGGTGCTAAGCAGAGGCCTGGGGCACAGGGAGCGCACGGGGCGCTGTAAGTGTTGTGGGAGGGAATACAGAAAGTCCACAGCAGCCACCGTGTAAAGCTGTCCAAACCAAGCCCACCTGTCTCTGGGAAGAGACAGGCCTCACAGCGTCACTGTGATTGGTTCCAGAAGGAAAGGGTCAGGCTGGCACTAGCAGCAGAGAACCCCCTGCACCCAGCACACGCACCCACTCACCCTCACGCTTCCAGCTGGGCTGCAGCTGCCTGTCTCAGCGGGACCGGACAGCGTCGGGCCTCATCTCTGGGGCGCGGAGCCGGGGACACTTCCAGGGGTCGCCGCGGCTCCCACCCTGCCTCCTGCCTCCCCAAAGCCCTGGTCTCTCCCTGCTCACACAGCGCTGAGTACCACGCGCCCCGGAGCCAGCAGCTCGCCCTCGCCCTGTGCTGGGCCCATGGTGCTGGAACGCAGAGACTAGCCGCACTCCACACCTGGGCCCCACAGGTCACGATCCCTCCACGGGCCCAAGAGAGTCACTTCCCTGCTTGACAACCCTGGGATCTCACGGCTACTGTGCAGCCAGACATACTGGATACGCCCTGGGGGAAGGTAGCTGCAGTGCACGCTCTGATGTTCCCCCCACACACACCCCGGCAGGTCAATGGCCAAGGGCTCCCCCAACAGGTGGGGTTAGCAATGACACCCCGTCCTGGTGGTGTTAAACCGCTTCGGTGACACGAGAGACCGGGAGGAAGAATCGCCCACAGCGACGCCTTCCTAGCACGAGACATTGCACAGCTCCGGTATCGCACGCTGGCCGGCACACGCTCCACCATCCAAGGCTGAGGCCTCGTCCATACCTAGAACCGCCCCCATGCAACTAACGGATTTCAAACCGATTAGTCAGTGGCCAAGCGGATGCTCTGACTGGTGTTTGAACGGGAGGTAGAGCAGTTTAGCTGAAGGAAATTAAGAGCAAAATAAGCCACTCAACCCAAAATCAGTGTGCACACAATGGGGCAAGAGTGTGCACACACATGTGTATTCACACCTGTAACCAACCCCTCCAGCTCCGAGCAGAGATGCCAGGACAGATATGAGCAGCCAAGAATGTTCTGGGACCCCCAGTAACGTGGCCACCGGCTCCACCACGTTCCCGTCGGGACACATGGCAGAGGACAGTAACTCTGTGCGGAAACCTGGCCCCTCCCTGCTTGGAGCTCTCCTCCCACAGGGCGCCGGCTTGCAAGGCAAACTCCTTGTCTGGGAGCCTTTCTTGGGAGCTGCGCCGATGAATTTTAATTGGAAGCAAAAGGCAAATTTACTTAAAACGTCAAACAGAGATGCCTTGGCCTCGAGATGGAAGTTTTTAGGGTCCTGGTAACAAGGCCCCACTGCCCCCCAAACTGGACCCAGCTGAGGTCTTCCAAGCTCTGTGTTAGATCATGTTCCTGTCGACTAATAAACCTCTGTTTTACTGGCTGGCTGAGAGTCACATCTGACTGTGGAGTTGGGGGGCAGGACCCACGGGCGTCCCCAGGACCCCGCCTGGCTGGGCTCGCTGGGGGAAGCGCATGGAGGGGCAGAAGGTGCTGAATGCTCCGAGGTCAGACCCAGGAAGGTGGAAGGTGTGAAGCTCCTAGCCCTGGAGACAGGCTGTTCACAGAGAAGAAGCTTCCCCCAGAGTTGTGACTGGTTTCACAGGGAGCAATTCCAGACCATCGCCCCGGGGACTCTGGGACAGAAGGGACCTCAGAAGATCATCTAGTCCAACCCCCTGCTCAAAGCAGGACCAACCCCAATTAAATCATCCAATAGTTTATTGCCCCAGATCCCTCAATGGCCCTCTCAAGGATTGAACTCAACCCTGGGTTTAGCAGGCGAATGCTCCAACCACTGAGCTCTCCCTCCCCTCAAGAGGGAATTCTCCTAGAGTTCCTTGTTCAGTGTTAGAAGAAAGCGACCTTCCATGGGATTTGTCACCATTCGCACCTGACCAGCTCCACAGCCCAGGGAATGACCCTGGTCCAGGAAGGGTCATGGTCCCGCCAGGCCGGAGGGGAATCCGGAGGGACTTTTCCATGGAAGGGAGCAGCAGGGTCCACATAGGGGGATGCACATGATTAACCCTTTCCTACATCCCCTCCACACCCCCAGGGCTTCGCAGGACTCTGTCTTGTGCCCCTCGTGCCAGCCCCCTCCAAGGGAATGAATCCAGGGCGAGGAGCTAAGATTCACGCAGAAGCCACAAGTGGGTGCAAAGCCACCACCTGGCCCCAGGTACGGACGCAGGGAGAGATCCAGACCCATGGTACCCCTGAGAACTGGGCGGGTCCAAATCAGGGTGGGGAGCTGGGCCCATCCCTGCCCTCGAGGTTCAGGGCCCTTCACAGACTCGGCCTGTGTTTCCTGAGCGGGATGAGAGGTGGGCGGACAGACGGGATGGGCGGGGGCCCAGGGTCCGTGCTGGGGGTTCTGACACCGAAGCCCTTCTCCTGTGGCAGCACAGGACCGGGTGGGGGGGGACTGGGGTCGTGTTTGTTTTATAGAAGAGTCCTGTGGCTAACCCATGTGATTAACGAGCAGGGTCCGGAGCACACCCCTCCCCCTCGCGGATTGTCCCAGCAACCAGCCAGCAGATGGATTCATCATCTCCCAAGCAATTTGTCTTAAACCAAACCACTTCCCCTAATGAAAGTACCACTAATGAGCAGAGGCAGCCAGGGGCGGGGGATGGGGGGGTCTCTCCTGTCTCCCACACGCACCCCACCCCTGGGATTATAGTATCATCTGGGCTCATTCAGGAAACGCAGCCGCTTTCCCCCCTGACAGATGGCACAGACCTGGCTCCACCAGCCCCGTCCTCTCTGCAGGGCCATATCACCCAGTATGGCCCACATGGGCACAGTAGGAGAGAGGAAGGCCAGGAGGAGTTGGCACAGCGGCATCTCCTCGGGGCGCCAGGCAGCCGGGAGGGAGCTGGATCCCAGAGTCCCACAGCAAAGCTGAGGCTGAAAGAAGCTGATGCCTTATGGGGGCTTTTCCCCTTTAGTTCTGCGTGAATTTTGTGCCCCAGTGATCAAGGGGAAGCTCCATGCATGTGAATCTCCAAACTCAGCTCTGCCAACACCCCTCGACCCCCTGCTAGCCTGCCCTGGGCTCCCCCACAAACACACACAGCTCTGCCAGTGCCCCTCACTCCTGACCCGCAGCCCCCTGCTGGCCCAGTCCTGGGCCCCCCTCCCAGCTC